>OX411555.1:12033117-12633117 GCA_948146395.1 Fragum whitleyi
CAAGAGAGTCATAATATAAATCGACTTTAAGGCCACACTTCCATTCGGGTCAATATCGGGTCAAATAAACCAAGCTATATCAACAAAAAGAAACTTACCACAGGAAGTTTTAATATAGATCTGCAAGTTTATGTCAGTATCGAGAAACCGTAAAGCCTACCATTTTCAATGTAAAATTGATCTTGGACGCCTCACTCTTTTTTTTTTTTTAAATTATAATTCCATTTTTATTTATAATCCAAAATCACTATTCACAGTTTATCCAAAACGGTTATAATAACGCGCCACGCCTCACGTCAACTCGCTGATTTACTGAATCTCGTGCAAAGTATGTTGCACGATCTAATTGATGGATCTCTGGCCCAGTGCTTTGATCGCGTCACGAAACACCCCTCAAACATTAGAACATTCATTTGCATTTAGTATAATGGTATATAACGGACATGAAATAAAAGTAAATCGATGGTTAGCGATCTAAACGTCGTAACTAAAGCTTATTGTACAGAAGTTTAATTCGCAAAAGTTATCGCGGATGATTATAATGAGTGTTATCATTTGTCAATCGATGTAAATGTTGCCAGTTGCAGATCTAATACCTTCAATCAAGGATTTGATACCGAAATTATTATTCGACTGGTCTCCGACAATACTGACCTCGGATAGAGTAAAAGATTTTACTGCGTTTACTGTCGCTCAGCGCTCCAATCATTTATTCCAAACACTCACTCAAACCATTCGTAAAACGCCCCGATGTCGTTCTAAAACGCTTAGAAATCGTTCAAAACGATCTATATTTCATTCAAATCAATCAAATTATTCTACGATTTTATTGGCTGGTGTTTTAGAGCGTCTGATTGGGGCATGAAGACACAAAAATTAGAAAAGAACGGAGATTTTTTTAAAGGGGGGGGGGGGTAATAAATTTCGTTAATATGGACGAAATTATCAATAATGTAATATCTCCCACGAATTTCTCACAAAACTTGCTCCACACATTCATTCCATTCCTAAATCAATAACCTTATCAATTTTCCGACGTTGTTAACTACATATGGCGAATTCCTAATTTAGTTTCAACATGGACTTTGTCCAGTGGAGCTTAAAACAAAACAGTAACAAATCCGACAATATACGCAAGGTCAGATGTCAAGGTACATTCTCTTTTAAGTTTCATCAAAATCCGTCCATAATAGATCATGAATTGCATACACAAAATGTGGACGGACGAAGAGAATACAAACGAACTCGCATCAGGACGGACAATATATCACGGCGGCTGGAGCACCTAACAATGGATTCCTGGTATTTCTCACATCAGTACTGTCATTACATCCTTTCTTAGCCTCCAGCCTCAATTCTTATCCTCAATTTATTGACCAGGACGGACGAAGAGAATTACAAATATACGTCCCTCTTCATCGGCGTATAAAACCCGTTTTTCCAAGCAATGTGTGACCCGTCACACTGCGAAACTGGATCGAAACTTTTCGCACTTTGCTTATTTTCGGAGTCTAGAATGATCAATCTACCATCCTGTGAACGAATTTTTGAGATGCAACCCTCTGGTTGATCTATGCTGTACCCAATCTCTTTTTCAAATATTTATTTAACAGAGTTCCGAGATGGTCCCTTTTGGCGTGACGGGTCACATATATGTAGCTAAAAAGGCAAATGCAGCTGGTTAGATATTCATGACTTGGGCGATTTAAGTTTCAAAGGTCTTATGCACAACTAGGCGTCATGGAGAGTAATTGTGGCAAGTTTCAGCTCATTCCCATCGATAGCCTAGGTTTGCTTAAATTTGAATTGGGTTTTACTATGGCATCGGCTTTAACAGTTTAGGAGTTGCGCACAAATAAAAATAGCTCTTCTATGCAAATGGTCACGTGAACAGGAACATTCTGTGAATGTTTCACCTAAAACCAGTCATAATCAAGGAGTTGTGATAACAAGATATCGACGTACGACCAGACAGTCGAATAAATAGACGATTTGTTTGACAAGGGTTTAACGCCGTTTCTATCTTTCATTCATATCATATATCGCGGCGGCTGAAGCACCTAACAAAGGATTCCTGGTATTTCTCACACCAGTACTACCACGACCTCTCATTTAAGACCCCCCCCCCCCCAGCGAGTCATCCAACATTGGTCTACTATCATAAACCCTTTGGTGGGAGTCCATTGTCACAATGGACGTGTGCCGCCATCCATGGTTGAACTGTCCGGAGTGGAACCCGTGACTGAATGAACATACACAGAAAATGAAATGAATATACGACCAGCATCGGCGGCGTATAATATTTGTAGTGCAAGAGAATTTTATAAAATCAAAGCACTGAAAGTACTGATGGTGAACGAACCTGATGGCATTCTAGAGTGATATATTGAATTCAATTAGAAAAGAGAAATTACGAATGTAAAAAAAGTGGGAGGAATTGTCTCGACAAAATTTCCATTATTCGGAAATTTCACTGCAAATTCAAAGAAAGGGAAAGAGACGAAAAATCCTGTTAGAAAAATATTTGTTAGATAATGAGATGTTACTCTGTGAAAATTTCTTTTACACACTTGAAATAGGTACATTTATTAAACATAAATGGAGAAAACGATTTAATCCTATCTAAAACTGTCTTTAACCTATATACAATGGTGTTTGTTTTTACAAAAGTAGATGTTATCATGTTTAAGCTTATTTCAAGTAAATTTGTTGTATTTGTTTTAACTGTTTTAACTATCTTTGTTTCTTCTCAGAGGATGAAAAGGTCTTTGAGTACCAACCAAAGAAACACCTATGAATATCAGTCAGTCCTGAACTGTACTCATTGTTTAAAGTTATGATTTGTTAACTTATTAATAGTATTTTGAACCATAACCTGAGAGATTAGTTTTTATCATATTTGAAGCCATAACCACTTCCGTGGTTGATACTTATGTCGTTATTCAATTTTATAACACTGCAGGATGAGAAATATTTAGGTACAGGTTAAAGGAGGTCTAGTGCCCTATTAGTATAATTCATAGATAATTTCTGTTTAAGGTTTAGAAATAAAAGTATAACTTTTTATATTGAACAATTGCTCCATAGTAAATTGCATACTAAAAGGCTTTATAAATATTATTTTTGCAACGTAATTTCTACATCAAAAGCGAATAAAAATCTTTTTTAAGAAGTTTATTTTTTAAAGGGAGGTAATAATTGCATGACTATGTCTATGACTATGTTTAAGTATTATACAATGTTTTTTTCCTTCCGAATTTCTTTCCAAAAAGAATTGAGAATCCTTACAATTGTCGGTTTATTTTTTGCACGAGAACCTATTGTTTACCTTCAAGAGTTTGGATGCTTGTAAAATCACTCACTATCGATATCTTATTACAGTATTGCGGCTGATATTAGACTTTCTGCTCGGACCTAGTTTTTGCTTAAACTGTAGTTAACCAATTCTAAACGTATTTTGGGAAGGATGGAGCCAGTTTTTATTCATCGATTAAGATTTTTATGATTTCTGTAAAAAACGCAATGACTTTTCCAGAATAATTTAACTAAACCCGCCTGTCGAATAGTAAACAAGTGCATGACGCATCTGGTCCCCCCTTGACCACGGCAATATCTACTCGTCAATTGGAGTGGTATCTAGGGTTGAATATTTAGCTATCATTTATTTATTTTTCAAATAGAATTTTGAATTGATAAGGTTTTACAGATTGAAAAAATGCAAAGTAGAATGGCCCCAACGAAATATCTTCCGTGCCTGTCGCATTTGGTATTCGGCAATATTCGCTTCTGAGACAGACGAATACGAAACGTTTTCGCTGGGAATAAGTTCACCGAATATTCGAGTGTATCCTTACAAGCCCTACTTCAGCCAACGCAATTTTACAGAAAATTCTTAATAGCGGCGTTCATCCCTATTCAAATCAAAGGCCTGAAAGGCCTGAATGCAGTCAGGACGGGACAATATTTGAGTATTGAAATATTTCAATTATAACAAATTCTCTAAAATCTAAGGCTAAAATCACACGTCAGATCTTTGGCCTTCTATTCTGACCTTTCATTCCAAAATATTGCCTTATTCATGCTTAAAGCCCTTGCTTTTAATGAAAAGAGCACTGCTTGGAGGGACAATGCTTACTACAAGGCCAGAATAATAATATAAAAATATTGAGGGCTTTATTCTTATATCTTCCATCGTCATCCACCTCGATAATAGGGATAGCTCCTATGATGGCTAATACTCATGCCGAGTTAACAGAAAATGATTACAGACATAAAACCACCCCAAAAAATTGCACTCGAGCAAGACATAACGTTGGGTTTTTCACCATACTTTTAAGCCAGTAATATCTGTCAAGCAAGTAGGTGAGAAAACCCCGCTTTTCCTTGGTTTTTAGATCGGCAAAAGTCACTTGCTCGTCTGCTAAAATTTCAGGGGACAGATTTCCGGTGATTGTGTAATATGGACGTGGACCCTGTGAAATCGGCCCGGGTTCATTAAAATCTATTTCTATATTTACTTTTCCCATCTTTTCTAGAGACCCGGCGAAAAAATAATAAATTGTCTTTGATCGCCTTTAATCTTGATCTACTTCGAAAAGAAACGTGTAAATATAGAATGGTTCCCGATTTATTGGATTTCCGATAATACAGCGCCGATTATCAAAACGCTGTGCGGGGTACCATAAAGATTTTTATTTTGGAATAGGCCAAAACGGCAGGTCGTCGCGGAAGTCCGATTTCGTCGATTTCGTATTTTAAGATTCGGCACGACGTAGGGTTTATCCTTTTGATTTTTATTCGCAGTCTACAACTATTTAGTTCTAATCGCGCGGCCTTGGCAGAACCCTAACACCGGATTTCAAAACAAACGATAAAGGTCAGACCCCGGTGAAATTTTGTCCTCTTTAGTTTATGGTAAATCAGTGTTTTTCTCCAAGCCATAGCTCTTTTCAGATCGTTCGTTGAGGTATGGGAGTTACAGATGCTAATTCCTCTTTCTAAGAACTTCCTTTTAAAATCAATTGTCATGTAGGTTGATAAGGCAGTTTTTTAGATATTACAGTCACAGCGAGGGAACCCTTCTTTCGGAACCAACAAAGCTACAGGCCCAGAAATCACGCGGTATATTTTTCATCCCCCATCTGGAGAACAAACTCCTGCAAAGAGATAGTAAAATGCACTTCAAAACTCTAGAACAGAGGTGAAATAACTTAAAAATCATGCAAAACTACATGTAAATCACTGTTTAACACTTAAAACAGTTCTATCTTTGAGGGACTACATTTTCTTTAAGAACTACTTTTACCATACAACGACCTCAGGAAGTAATTCTCACTGGGGTCCCTCCTAAATAAAATTTCATGTTCAAGAGAAACACCAAGTTTTATTTTCTGCTGATTTTTTCTTTATATCTGAGTAAAAATAAGATATCATAAGATGGTTCCATCCACTTTTTGCCTTGTCTGGAGAAGTTTGAAACATGCAGGTGTTTATGAAAAAATCATGCTAAAAATGAATTTCATTCTGCATCCTAATTATCATTATAAAACTGCTATAATTTCAATAATACTCAAGGGATATATACATAATATTATATTTTGTGTGTGCTGCTTATACAGGAGTATCTTTTTGATGCTTTATGGATAATTTTCAATCAATTTTTGGCCACCAAAGTATGCAAGATTGTCGCAAAATCATGGAAATATGGCGCAAAAATACTTTCTTTGTAACGTTTAAGCCATCTTTTTTACCTTTTACATCAATTTGAGTAGGGGCAAAACAACCATTCCATTAATTATAAGTGTGATATAGTCAGTAAGAAACATCTTTAAGAGTAGAGCACATCATAGGCTGGATTTGGCACTCAAAAAGTTTATATCATTCAGATTAATCCATAGAGCAAGTAACAGGTTTGATGTCAGTTAATATGTCAAGCATCTTTTAACCTGAGCATGCAGATGGCATGTGCCTAGTTTTACATTACAGAATATAGATAAATATAGTCACAGAGGCCATTTATCTTCACTTAATTGATTTTAATGCAACATAAATAACACTTACAATAGCTAAAGAAATCGGACAAAGACATGCTTCTGTGACCATCTTTACAAGGAAAACCGACCAATACGAAGAGCTGGTATCGACAACTATCCACAGTCTAGACTGAGCGATGAAGAAAGCACCAATCACAGCATTCGGCAAGTAATTTGTCGATGACAATTCAAGATCTGTCTCACTGGAATAAAAGAGTGAGAGTCATTACTCTTAATATGAAAGAACTGTCACTCACAATCAACAAGTAGTACAATATTTTTATTTTGCACACTATTTTCAAAGATTATCAGTCATTTTTGGTTCACTCTGAAAGCCTTGATGTAAAGCTCAACAGAGAGAAGAAAATTTGACTGGGATCTGATCTGGTCTTTGTCTGCAAACATTATTTATTTTTCTTTGCTGGCCGAAATAGTCATGCCAACCCGGCTGACTGTCCTTCCGAATACCCCCCCCTTCTTCATGTCTACCCCCCCCCCCTTACACATGTTATTTTTTTCATTTATTATTGATTTGAGTATCATTGTCTTTTCAAACAAACCTTCTCTTTTCAACTATTTGAAAGGGAAAGATGTTGTTGTTGTTGTTTTTAATTAATTTGGACTTGATTCACATTAACAGGATTGGAAATTCACATACCCATTTTGTCAGAAATAGCCTTCTGAAAGCAGACAAGTACATTTCTCAATTTTGCTCAATACTAAAAGGAAATAAAAGTGAGTGTAGAATCTAGACAAAGTCATATAACTATGTAAGAGATTACAACTTTTAAGCCAATTTATGTTTTTTAGAATTAATACTTGCACTGATTGGAAATCATTTAGAGGAAAGGAGAAAATACTTGCATCTAGCAAATTCTCCTTTCATCTCAAAGTTTTCTCTTGTCTAAATTATCCAGCACAAAAAGTATATAATGGCAAGGTTTTACATATCTACAACATGGCAAATTGAAGCTTTGTACAGCGAAGAATTGTCCTTAAATTTGAAAGAATAGATCTTAATCGGACAAGTGATCTTTTCCTGTACTTGTCGGCTGTAAAATTCGGAAAAATGTACATCCGAAGTTCTCACGGGGCCTTAAAAAGTACAAATTTTCTCATAAATTACCATGATATCAATGAATTGTTGTCTTAGGTTGATTTAACAGTTTAGTTTTCTCATCCTGCATGCCAAAATGTTTCAAAAAGATGAAAACAAAACAAGCTTCCAGTCAAAGGGAGATCACTCTCCCACAAATGTAGATTTTTTTACGACATTCGTGTAAAATACTCAAATATAGAAAAATACACAAACCTTGAGAGAAATTCTCTGCCAATTGACATTCCAGTATGAATCCCAACTTTTGTACAAAGTTTCAGGTTGAAATCTCCTTAAATAAAGAAGTTCATATTTTCCCATCTAGGTCAGACCCCGGTGAAATTTTGTCCTCTTTAGTTTATGGTAAATCAGTGTTTTTCTCCAAGCCATAGCTCTTTTCAGATCGTTCGTTGAGGTATGGGAGTTACAGATGCTAATTCCTCTTTCTAAGAACTTCCTTTTAAAATCAATTGTCATGTAGGTTGATAAGGCAGTTTTTTAGATATTACAGTCACAGCGAGGGAACCCTTCTTTCGGAACCAACAAAGCTACAGGCCCAGAAATCACGCGGTATATTTTTCATCCCCCATCTGGAGAACAAACTCCTGCAAAGAGATAGTAAAATGCACTTCAAAACTCTAGAACAGAGGTGAAATAACTTAAAAATCATGCAAAACTACATGTAAATCACTGTTTAACACTTAAAACAGTTCTATCTTTGAGGGACTACATTTTCTTTAAGAACTACTTTTACCATACAACGACCTCAGGAAGTAATTCTCACTGGGGTCCCTCCTAAATAAAATTTCATGTTCAAGAGAAACACCAAGTTTTATTTTCTGCTGATTTTTTCTTTATATCTGAGTAAAAATAAGATATCATAAGATGGTTCCATCCACTTTTTGCCTTGTCTGGAGAAGTTTGAAACATGCAGGTGTTTATGAAAAAATCATGCTAAAAATGAATTTCATTCTGCATCCTAATTATCATTATAAAACTGCTATAATTTCAATAATACTCAAGGGATATATACATAATATTATATTTTGTGTGTGCTGCTTATACAGGAGTATCTTTTTGATGCTTTATGGATAATTTTTAATCAATTTTTGGCCACCAAAGTATGCAAGATTGTCGCAAAATCATGGAAATATGGCGCAAAAATACTTTCTTTGTAACGTTTAAGCCATCTTTTTTACCTTTTACATCAATTTGAGTAGGGGCAAAACAACCATTCCATTAATTATAAGTGTGATATAGTCAGTAAGAAACATCTTTAAGAGTAGAGCACATCATAGGCTGGATTTGGCACTCAAAAAGTTTATATCATTCAGATTAATCCATAGAGCAAGTAACAGGTTTGATGTCAGTTAATATGTCAAGCATCTTTTAACCTGAGCATGCAGATGGCATGTGCCTAGTTTTACATTACAGAATATAGATAAATATAGTCACAGAGGCCATTTATCTTCACTTAATTGATTTTAATGCAACATAAATAACACTTACAATAGCTAAAGAAATCGGACAAAGACATGCTTCTGTGACCATCTTTACAAGGAAAACCGACCAATACGAAGAGCTGGTATCGACAACTATCCACAGTCTAGACTGAGCGATGAAGAAAGCACCAATCACAGCATTCGGCAAGTAATTTGTCGATGACAATTCAAGATCTGTCTCACTGGAATAAAAGAGTGAGAGTCATTACTCTTAATATGAAAGAACTGTCACTCACAATCAACAAGTAGTACAATATTTTTATTTTGCACACTATTTTCAAAGATTATCAGTCATTTTTGGTTCACTCTGAAAGCCTTGATGTAAAGCTCAACAGAGAGAAGAAAATTTGACTGGGATCTGATCTGGTCTTTGTCTGCAAACATTATTTATTTTTCTTTGCTGGCCGAAATAGTCATGCCAACCCGGCTGACTGTCCTTCCGAATACCCCCCCCCCCTTCTTCATGTCTACCCCCCCCCCCCTTACACATGTTATTTTTTTCATTTATTATTGATTTGAGTATCATTGTCTTTTCAAACAAACCTTCTCTTTTCAACTATTTGAAAGGGAAAGATGTTGTTGTTGTTGTTTTTAATTAATTTGGACTTGATTCACATTAACAGGATTGGAAATTCACATACCCATTTTGTCAGAAATAGCCTTCTGAAAGCAGACAAGTACATTTCTCAATTTTGCTCAATACTAAAAGGAAATAAAAGTGAGTGTAGAATCTAGACAAAGTCATATAACTATGTAAGAGATTACAACTTTTAAGCCAATTTATGTTTTTTAGAATTAATACTTGCACTGATTGGAAATCATTTAGAGGAAAGGAGAAAATACTTGCATCTAGCAAATTCTCCTTTCATCTCAAAGTTTTCTCTTGTCTAAATTATCCAGCACAAAAAGTATATAATGGCAAGGTTTTACATATCTACAACATGGCAAATTGAAGCTTTGTACAGCGAAGAATTGTCCTTAAATTTGAAAGAATAGATCTTAATCGGACAAGTGATCTTTTCCTGTACTTGTCGGCTGTAAAATTCGGAAAAATGTACATCCGAAGTTCTCACGGGGCCTTAAAAAGTACAAATTTTCTCATAAATTACCATGATATCAATGAATTGTTGTCTTAGGTTGATTTAACAGTTTAGTTTTCTCATCCTGCATGCCAAAATGTTTCAAAAAGATGAAAACAAAACAAGCTTCCAGTCAAAGGGAGATCACTCTCCCACAAATGTAGATTTTTTTACGACATTCGTGTAAAATACTCAAATATAGAAAAATACACAAACCTTGAGAGAAATTCTCTGCCAATTGACATTCCAGTATGAATCCCAACTTTTGTACAAAGTTTCAGGTTGAAATCTCCTTAAATAAAGAAGTTCATATTTTCCCATCTAGGTCAGACCCCGGTGAAATTTTGTCCTCTTTAGTTTATGGTAAATCAGTGTTTTTCTCCAAGCCATAGCTCTTTTCAGATCGTTCGTTGAGGTATGGGAGTTACAGATGCTAATTCCTCTTTCTAAGAACTTCCTTTTAAAATCAATTGTCATGTAGGTTGATAAGGCAGTTTTTTAGATATTACAGTCACAGCGAGGGAACCCTTCTTTCGGAACCAACAAAGCTACAGGCCCAGAAATCACGCGGTATATTTTTCATCCCCCATCTGGAGAACAAACTCCTGCAAAGAGATAGTAAAATGCACTTCAAAACTCTAGAACAGAGGTGAAATAACTTAAAAATCATGCAAAACTACATGTAAATCACTGTTTAACACTTAAAACAGTTCTATCTTTGAGGGACTACATTTTCTTTAAGAACTACTTTTACCATACAACGACCTCAGGAAGTAATTCTCACTGGGGTCCCTCCTAAATAAAATTTCATGTTCAAGAGAAACACCAAGTTTTATTTTCTGCTGATTTTTTCTTTATATCTGAGTAAAAATAAGATATCATAAGATGGTTCCATCCACTTTTTGCCTTGTCTGGAGAAGTTTGAAACATGCAGGTGTTTATGAAAAAATCATGCTAAAAATGAATTTCATTCTGCATCCTAATTATCATTATAAAACTGCTATAATTTCAATAATACTCAAGGGATATATACATAATATTATATTTTGTGTGTGCTGCTTATACAGGAGTATCTTTTTGATGCTTTATGGATAATTTTTAATCAATTTTTGGCCACCAAAGTATGCAAGATTGTCGCAAAATCATGGAAATATGGCGCAAAAATACTTTCTTTGTAACGTTTAAGCCATCTTTTTTACCTTTTACATCAATTTGAGTAGGGGCAAAACAACCATTCCATTAATTATAAGTGTGATATAGTCAGTAAGAAACATCTTTAAGAGTAGAGCACATCATAGGCTGGATTTGGCACTCAAAAAGTTTATATCATTCAGATTAATCCATAGAGCAAGTAACAGGTTTGATGTCAGTTAATATGTCAAGCATCTTTTAACCTGAGCATGCAGATGGCATGTGCCTAGTTTTACATTACAGAATATAGATAAATATAGTCACAGAGGCCATTTATCTTCACTTAATTGATTTTAATGCAACATAAATAACACTTACAATAGCTAAAGAAATCGGACAAAGACATGCTTCTGTGACCATCTTTACAAGGAAAACCGACCAATACGAAGAGCTGGTATCGACAACTATCCACAGTCTAGACTGAGCGATGAAGAAAGCACCAATCACAGCATTCGGCAAGTAATTTGTCGATGACAATTCAAGATCTGTCTCACTGGAATAAAAGAGTGAGAGTCATTACTCTTAATATGAAAGAACTGTCACTCACAATCAACAAGTAGTACAATATTTTTATTTTGCACACTATTTTCAAAGATTATCAGTCATTTTTGGTTCACTCTGAAAGCCTTGATGTAAAGCTCAACAGAGAGAAGAAAATTTGACTGGGATCTGATCTGGTCTTTGTCTGCAAACATTATTTATTTTTCTTTGCTGGCCGAAATAGTCATGCCAACCCGGCTGACTGTCCTTCCGAATACCCCCCCCCCCCCTTCTTCATGTCTACCCCCCCCCCCCCCCCCCCCTTACACATGTTATTTTTTTCATTTATTATTGATTTGAGTATCATTGTCTTTTCAAACAAACCTTCTCTTTTCAACTATTTGAAAGGGAAAGATGTTGTTGTTGTTGTTTTTAATTAATTTGGACTTGATTCACATTAACAGGATTGGAAATTCACATACCCATTTTGTCAGAAATAGCCTTCTGAAAGCAGACAAGTACATTTCTCAATTTTGCTCAATACTAAAAGGAAATAAAAGTGAGTGTAGAATCTAGACAAAGTCATATAACTATGTAAGAGATTACAACTTTTAAGCCAATTTATGTTTTTTAGAATTAATACTTGCACTGATTGGAAATCATTTAGAGGAAAGGAGAAAATACTTGCATCTAGCAAATTCTCCTTTCATCTCAAAGTTTTCTCTTGTCTAAATTATCCAGCACAAAAAGTATATAATGGCAAGGTTTTACATATCTACAACATGGCAAATTGAAGCTTTGTACAGCGAAGAATTGTCCTTAAATTTGAAAGAATAGATCTTAATCGGACAAGTGATCTTTTCCTGTACTTGTCGGCTGTAAAATTCGGAAAAATGTACATCCGAAGTTCTCACGGGGCCTTAAAAAGTACAAATTTTCTCATAAATTACCATGATATCAATGAATTGTTGTCTTAGGTTGATTTAACAGTTTAGTTTTCTCATCCTGCATGCCAAAATGTTTCAAAAAGATGAAAACAAAACAAGCTTCCAGTCAAAGGGAGATCACTCTCCCACAAATGTAGATTTTTTTACGACATTCGTGTAAAATACTCAAATATAGAAAAATACACAAACCTTGAGAGAAATTCTCTGCCAATTGACATTCCAGTATGAATCCCAACTTTTGTACAAAGTTTCAGGTTGAAATCTCCTTAAATAAAGAAGTTCATATTTTCCCATCTAGGTCAGACCCCGGTGAAATTTTGTCCTCTTTAGTTTATGGTAAATCAGTGTTTTTCTCCAAGCCATAGCTCTTTTCAGATCGTTCGTTGAGGTATGGGAGTTACAGATGCTAATTCCTCTTTCTAAGAACTTCCTTTTAAAATCAATTGTCATGTAGGTTGATAAGGCAGTTTTTTAGATATTACAGTCACAGCGAGGGAACCCTTCTTTCGGAACCAACAAAGCTACAGGCCCAGAAATCACGCGGTATATTTTTCATCCCCCATCTGGAGAACAAACTCCTGCAAAGAGATAGTAAAATGCACTTCAAAACTCTAGAACAGAGGTGAAATAACTTAAAAATCATGCAAAACTACATGTAAATCACTGTTTAACACTTAAAACAGTTCTATCTTTGAGGGACTACATTTTCTTTAAGAACTACTTTTACCATACAACGACCTCAGGAAGTAATTCTCACTGGGGTCCCTCCTAAATAAAATTTCATGTTCAAGAGAAACACCAAGTTTTATTTTCTGCTGGTTTTTTCTTTATATCTGAGTAAAAATAAGATATCATAAGATGGTTCCATCCACTTTTTGCCTTGTCTGGAGAAGTTTGAAACATGCAGGTGTTTATGAAAAAATCATGCTAAAAATGAATTTCATTCTGCATCCTAATTATCATTATAAAACTGCTATAATTTCAATAATACTCAAGGGATATATACATAATATTATATTTTGTGTGTGCTGCTTATACAGGAGTATCTTTTTGATGCTTTATGGATAATTTTTAATCAATTTTTGGCCACCAAAGTATGCAAGATTGTCGCAAAATCATGGAAATATGGCGCAAAAATACTTTCTTTGTAACGTTTAAGCCATCTTTTTTACCTTTTACATCAATTTGAGTAGGGGCAAAACAACCATTCCATTAATTATAAGTGTGATATAGTCAGTAAGAAACATCTTTAAGAGTAGAGCACATCATAGGCTGGATTTGGCACTCAAAAAGTTTATATCATTCAGATTAATCCATAGAGCAAGTAACAGGTTTGATGTCAGTTAATATGTCAAGCATCTTTTAACCTGAGCATGCAGATGGCATGTGCCTAGTTTTACATTACAGAATATAGATAAATATAGTCACAGAGGCCATTTATCTTCACTTAATTGATTTTAATGCAACATAAATAACACTTACAATAGCTAAAGAAATCGGACAAAGACATGCTTCTGTGACCATCTTTACAAGGAAAACCGACCAATACGAAGAGCTGGTATCGACAACTATCCACAGTCTAGACTGAGCGATGAAGAAAGCACCAATCACAGCATTCGGCAAGTAATTTGTCGATGACAATTCAAGATCTGTCTCACTGGAATAAAAGAGTGAGAGTCATTACTCTTAATATGAAAGAACTGTCACTCACAATCAACAAGTAGTACAATATTTTTATTTTGCACACTATTTTCAAAGATTATCAGTCATTTTTGGTTCACTCTGAAAGCCTTGATGTAAAGCTCAACAGAGAGAAGAAAATTTGACTGGGATCTGATCTGGTCTTTGTCTGCAAACATTATTTATTTTTCTTTGCTGGCCGAAATAGTCATGCCAACCCGGCTGACTGTCCTTCCGAATACCCCCCCCCCCCCCTTCTTCATGTCTACCCCCCCCCCCCCTTACACATGTTATTTTTTTCATTTATTATTGATTTGAGTATCATTGTCTTTTCAAACAAACCTTCTCTTTTCAACTATTTGAAAGGGAAAGATGTTGTTGTTGTTGTTTTTAATTAATTTGGACTTGATTCACATTAACAGGATTGGAAATTCACATACCCATTTTGTCAGAAATAGCCTTCTGAAAGCAGACAAGTACATTTCTCAATTTTGCTCAATACTAAAAGGAAATAAAAGTGAGTGTAGAATCTAGACAAAGTCATATAACTATGTAAGAGATTACAACTTTTAAGCCAATTTATGTTTTTTAGAATTAATACTTGCACTGATTGGAAATCATTTAGAGGAAAGGAGAAAATACTTGCATCTAGCAAATTCTCCTTTCATCTCAAAGTTTTCTCTTGTCTAAATTATCCAGCACAAAAAGTATATAATGGCAAGGTTTTACATATCTACAACATGGCAAATTGAAGCTTTGTACAGCGAAGAATTGTCCTTAAATTTGAAAGAATAGATCTTAATCGGACAAGTGATCTTTTCCTGTACTTGTCGGCTGTAAAATTCGGAAAAATGTACATCCGAAGTTCTCACGGGGCCTTAAAAAGTACAAATTTTCTCATAAATTACCATGATATCAATGAATTGTTGTCTTAGGTTGATTTAACAGTTTAGTTTTCTCATCCTGCATGCCAAAATGTTTCAAAAAGATGAAAACAAAACAAGCTTCCAGTCAAAGGGAGATCACTCTCCCACAAATGTAGATTTTTTTACGACATTCGTGTAAAATACTCAAATATAGAAAAATACACAAACCTTGAGAGAAATTCTCTGCCAATTGACATTCCAGTATGAATCCCAACTTTTGTACAAAGTTTCAGGTTGAAATCTCCTTAAATAAAGAAGTTTATATTTTCCCATCTAGGTCAGACCCCGGTGAAATTTTGTCCTCTTTAGTTTATGGTAAATCAGTGTTTTTCTCCAAGCCATAGCTCTTTTCAGATCGTTCGTTGAGGTATGGGAGTTACAGATGCTAATTCCTCTTTCTAAGAACTTCCTTTTAAAATCAATTGTCATGTAGGTTGATAAGGCAGTTTTTTAGATATTACAGTCACAGCGAGGGAACCCTTCTTTCGGAACCAACAAAGCTACAGGCCCAG
Organism: Fragum whitleyi; assembly: GCA_948146395.1. Classification (NCBI taxonomy): domain Eukaryota; kingdom Metazoa; phylum Mollusca; class Bivalvia; order Cardiida; family Cardiidae; genus Fragum; species Fragum whitleyi. Next base: position 12,048,563 of record OX411555.1, read on the forward strand.
AAATCACGCGGTATATTTTTCATCCCCCATCTGGAGAACAAACTCCTGCAAAGAGATAGTAAAATGCACTTCAAAACTCTAGAACAGAGGTGAAATAACTTAAAAATCATGCAAAACTACATGTAAATCACTGTTTAACACTTAAAACAGTTCTATCTTTGAGGGACTACATTTTCTTTAAGAACTACTTTTACCATACAACGACCTCAGGAAGTAATTCTCACTGGGGTCCCTCCTAAACCTGACTGAATAAGGGAAGTAACTCCAAAAGACTATTGTCCTAATTGCATTCCCTTTAAAAAACGGTCACTGACTACTTTCGATTTCGTGTTTACTTTCCGGCGCCGTTCAAAATCGTTTGTCCCCGGAATTTTGATGTCCAAGTTCGTAATACGGAAATATGGCTCAGTTGAAATCGGAATTGTTCACAAAAATCTAGGCAGCTGGCATTCAGTCTGATATTATTTTCGCGGGCTAAAAATCATGAATGGGTTTACTTTTTCACGCTCATGGATTTATTCTAATTCGGTGTTGTGAGGATCCGATTGCCGACGACCACTATATGCAAGTCAGACTTTCAGTCTGACTGCATAATAAAAGTACAAGAAAGGTTGTACATGTAAAACAAATGTCGAATCATTCTTAAAACTCGTCTCGAGACTGACTTTCGCTAGTTGAAAAGTTATGTAAAACCGCGTTACCGTTTCTAATGACACAAGGTGACTTGATGTGTCATTCGTCTCAACTCGGCCGGTTCCTCTAACCTAAATTTAAATCGGAGCCGTCGGAGATCACCCGAGTATTGCCGAATGTAAGTTCAAGAGGACATGACCTAAATAAACACGTATTTCCGGCTAATTACTACAAGTTGCACCAGCGAAGGCTTGGGTCAAAAACATAGTATCTGTCTCTCCGGTGTCTAGACACAAACTTTGATTTTGCTTTAAACTCTCGACAAGCTTACGCCGATCAAAAATTCCCTTGATAAATATTGCAAGATCATTTTGTGTTTTTCAAGGCGAATTTTCCTTATTTTCACTTGATAAAGAATATTAGTATCAGGCCGTTAAAGAAAAAAACAGTGATTTTGCGGAAAAAAATATTGAAAGATACTAAATTGAATTTTAAGAGGCGCTACTTTATTTAAAATGTATTAACATCCAACAGGATCTTCCTGACATGGTATATAACACTGGTGAACGAACGTAACACTGGTGAACGACGTTCGTTCACCAATAAGCACAAATAAGCAACACTAGACATCTTTATACAAATGTTTTATTGAATAATTCCAATGTATGATCGACAATGAGTGATAGTATCAATGAGAAAATCTATACATTGGTCTCGTACTACAAAAACGTGATAATAACGTCACAACTCAAACATTATGTCACATGGGATTATGTCACAATTACAATACACCCAGTCAGGTTTTATGTTGTATGTTTCAATGCAAAACAGTTGTAAACTAAAAACATATATTATGCAGTTATAACTGTTTTGCACCGACATATCTGTATGTGTATTTCCACTCATTTACAACTGTAGCAATCGCATGCAGATTTGCTTGTATACAGCAAACACTCACGGAAACTATTTCTTCAAGCAAAAATATCATTCAAGTACCAGTCTTTTAGATTTTTCTTCATAAAATTTGAAGTTAATTTTCTGTAAAATAATTGTTTAGAGAAAATTTACCTCAAAATAGAGTATACAAGAGGTTCAGGGGGCCTGATTCGCTTCAGAGGCATGAATCTCCTGATATTAATTAACAGAGAATGATATCAGCTATTCCCTTCACCCATCCCCCTACAGATAATGCTATCTAATGCTGCTCTAAACCTTTTTCGTTATATTTTTGTAAATTGTGCTTCCTAGGTATCACCAATTCCAGGCTGGGGCTATAAAATGCCTTGCCTGAAAACATACATGTATTAACATAAATAATTGCTAGGCTAGGATTAAGAACCAAATAAGCATCCAATTTCAGATTTTGAATCTGTTGCCCTGACAAATTAGCCACCCTGACGGTATAGATTGGCAAAGATTGAAATTGTGGTAATTCCCATGTGACAATGATAGTTCAGTTGTTATGGTATTTCACAGTAAAGCTATTTTGTTTCCAAAAAATCATGTACACAAACAATCAACATACACAGGTGCCGTAAACTGCCGGGTCAAAACAATCGTCCTACATGTGAAGTTTAACCTAACCTTAGAGAATTCATACATAACTACAGGATATAGAGGGGTTATATGGTTTTACAATTTACAAATTTCAGTATTCCTTACTCAAACCCAATGCTGTTGGTAATCATTTGAAACGTCTCAATGAGACATTTCAAATGAGTTCCCACAATATAGGATTTCATTCCCAAATAAAGATTTTAGAATGGCTTTACACCCTCTTATCTGGATCCCCTGCTTATATGAGATAATTGAATGCTCAGTGCAGCTGTAGCTCCTACCCATGGCTTCCTATTGTTTCTCAAACTAGTACAACCACTACATTTGATCCCAGCCACCAGCTGCTCATCACACTTAGGCGCGCTACTTATCGATTGTCCACTGGTGGTAGACAAACAACGAATGTCATTGTTTTTCCCTTCAAATCTCGGATGAAACTTAGCTGAGCCAGATATCTTAGAAGAAATTTGGTAAATCGATTAAATTTTTATCATTTCCAGTTACAACCATTTGCATATAAAGACACTGTTATGACCCGACATGCTGCCTCAAAAATTATATCATGATATAGCACCGAATGTAACATACTACACACAGACAGACAGACACACGCACATACAAATGTACACGAAGACATGTACATGGCATAAAGAACACGTGGAACAACCTGCACATAATGATATCGTACAATGATAGAAACTCTTGGCAGGCAAATTATAGTACAAAAACACCTATACAGAGCCACAGTTAGAGGGGGTATTTTGGATTTTAGAGAAGTTTTTTTTTAACATTAAAGCACACACCCTATTTTGTTGGTTCTCATTGGAATCGTCTCGTCAAAACGATTCCGATGAATACCCACAACATAAGGTTTCATTGAGAAATAAAGATTTTAGACTGGATTACCCCCTCTTATCTGTACCTCTGAATTATACACATACAAAAAATATCATGGGGCGTACTAAACCTTGCAACAACAGCTTTCACTAAGCTGTAGCTACGAGTTTTTGATCGCCTGATGAAGTTATATAAACAGTCTCGAAGAGTGACCATCTAGGAAATGTGCAAAAGTATCGACACGGATCAGACAAATAATATAGTTCCTGAATCTCCAATATTCATTCTACCTGATTGCCTTCAGGGGTGTGGAATTCCTATGCCCCACTTGTCAGACACAAGTTTTTCTACATAGGGGCAAATAAAATTTTTCTTTGCCAATTGTCCAAAGACTAGTAAATCGAGGACAAATCTTGGAATGGTACTTGATAGAGGTTAAAGATTAATTAACCAAATGTTTGTATCAAAAGGTGGAAAATATTGTTTTCAATGAAGAAAATGCTGGGTTCCTGCATTTTCCTCTCTAAAACCAATAATTTCTATCATTAATCTCTTCTCTTTTTTGTGGACAAGTTCATGTGTAGAGAAATCATGATTTCTATTTCCAGTGCCAAGTGGAGAAAATGCATTTTTCCACACCCCTGACCTTAAGTTGTATTTATCTTTAACCCTTTGCATACTGAATAAGAACCCCGAAAAACTGCATCATTTTCAATCAACATGCTGAAAGCATTCCATGCATTAATACAAAATGGTAAGGTAGTAAATATGTTTGAAAAAAATATTTCAAATCTCTGTGATTAAATAGGAAAACCAGGTAGTAGAGACTAAAATCAGACTGCACATATGTGCAGGCTGATCTTTGTCTATACCTCCCGCTAAAGTTGAGATTTTCCAAGTTCAGCATGACAAGGGTTGATAAAATTCTCTGGCCGCAGTTAAATCTGATCAAATATTTGTTCTAAGTATTTGCCCAAATGGCCACATTTTGCAAGACAGGTAACAAATAAAATTGGCAGAGCCGTAGGAAAAAGTAACTTTTAACCATTCAACCGATGACAAAACTTAAGACTAGTCCAAAGTGAAAGAAGCTTATAATATTACATAATTATGGGAAAACAATCTTTTCAGAAATTTGTGTTTGCTTAAAGTAAGAATACCATGATAGTTTGAAGCATGATCACTAACCATTTTTTATGCAATTATTTTCTCCGTTATATTTTTTCTTACCAAATAGAACTTAAAATTGGTAGTCTTTGAAATCTAACTTTTTGAACTGAATTTTGTAGATGAAGAAAATGAAAGATTGCCCTTATTTTATCTGAAAAGGTGAAGTATTTGTGATAAATGTTTACTCTTGTCTCTCTGAAAAGAAAATTAAAGCAAGGCATTGAATAACATACTATTTATTCAAGGTTTCAAAGAAAGCAACAAGGAAAATATTAACATCCAAAAGAACTTCAATTTGATGTATTGAAAATGTAAGGTCTTGTCGTCAATGAAAAAGATTTATGAAAAGTATGGGATGTTTTACGAAGACAGAACACATTGGCTAGACAAACATTTTTGAAAAGTACAGTATATCTATTCTCTTATAAACCAATACTTTGAGGGCTGGTAAAATTTTATTGTTCAGTTATTTATTGTCAAGTAATCAAATTGTTTTCATTAATCTGGACATTCACTTCTACTTTCAATAATTATCTTTAAGTGCAACTTAATCTTTCCCCATATATCAAAATTTGCCTAATTGAAATAAGTTGCAGGTGACATTTAAAATAATTTTAAAACAGAAACAAGATGTGTTTGTAAAACACAAAAGCCCCAAAATTAGCAATTTTTCTTAAAACTTTGACCTTGACACATGACCTTGGTATCTGCAGTTGGGCATCACCAAGATCCATCACAATACCAAATAAGAGAGTTGTATTTTGAATAGCCTTCATGTAATTGGCAATGTTAAGTTTCGCAGACAAACAGACGGACCCAAAACAGACAGACCGACAAAAGTAAAACAATGCCCCCCCCGATCTTTTGATGTGGGGGCATAAAAAAATTCTAGGAACAAGAAAATACTGCACAGTGTGAAAGAACTGCTAACAAAAATTAACTTCTCTCTGTACAATACTTTGCTTAATATACTATCCAGGGGTCATGACAGAAAAAGGTTAAAGGCCCATGATCTAGTAAGATCCTGACCATTGAGACTTGAGTTTTAACCATTCATTGAAAAACTCAATAACAGACTACATATTCCCAGGGTATAAAAGTCTTCATAAGAGATTCCAGGGAAGAAAAATAAGGGGATAACCAAAATCTTAAAGCAATACAATTTCACTCCATACAATTTTGATTTTTCATTTTGGTCCCCCACATTTAAAATTTTATGAGTATGTGATCAGTATTTCCATTCATTTAACTATACCTGAAAAAAAACTCTGCAATTACATTAAAACATTAATTTAAGGCAGTAAACAATTATCTTGAGGGGTCAGTGCAAATCTTTTTGTAAGTGCCTATAAATCTATAGGCACTTACAAAAAGATATGCCCTGATCCATGTAATTCATAAGAAATTTTATGTCACAATAACTATCTAAAGAATGTAGACACTAATCAGACTGTTTTTCGATGTTCAAATCTGATTTATGCTAATACTTGATATTCATGCCAAATGATTGGAAATATCGGACACAAGCTCATTTTCTTTCTTCCAATAATACAATGCAATGCAAATTTAAGGTTCATGTAAAGTGTTTGAGACCCAATTCTAAGGGCATTCATTTGCCAAGAAAAAGCAGTATGTCCAGGAATATTATATATCAAAATAATGCTATTTATGAGCACAAGCAGTTGAAAAACATAAGACTGTTATAACTATAGCGGTATAGCCAAAACATTGTGGAAAAGGGTCATTTTGTACAGAACAAGCAACTGCGTGACTGTTGGATAAAATTGGCTCATATTTTAACAAAGTCTAGCCTTAAGTACCATCCAGGTAGTGCTACTACCATTGGTATATTACTCAGCCCCAAAACGTAGTTATGCAAGCAATTTATTTTGACTTATTTTATAAACACATATGTCATATATGTCATTCTAATTTTGTAAACGTGTAGATCTTTTTAGGGTATGGTGTGTTATCACAACATAAATAGACATTAATTGTTTATATACCTGTAAGGTTGTTTAGCAATATATCAATTTCTATTTCACAGAATGATAAATATATAGTAATATTGTAGATCATTGAATTAAAAAAACTATAATTTGAAATAAATCGCAGAAAATATTTCACAATATTATGGTGTGATGTTGCACCATACCTTACATCTATTTTGAAAACAGACCAAACCGGTTTGACATGTATGTTGACAAAATAAATGGAAATTGATTGTTTCAAAAGAGCCTTTTGAGACTGAGTTTTATATCTAAGGTTGTAGCACTACCTGGATGGTACTTAAGACTGTACTTTGTTATAATACGGGGCAATTTTATGCAACCGTCATGCAGTTGCTTGTTCTGTACAAATGACCCCTTTCCACAATGTTTTGGCTATACCGCTATAGCTATGGCGGTCTTATGTTGCCTAACTGCTTGTGCTCACGAACAGCTTCATTTTGATATATAATATACCTGGACATACTGCTTTTTCTTGGCTAATGAAGTGCCCTAAATATTAGGTCTCAAACACTTTACATGAACCTTAATGCATCAAGAAACACCATACCCCTAACAATATGTCCTAGCCTACAGCTGATATCCCACATAGGGCTACGATTATCAACAAATTGGTGGAAGACAAATGGTCAAAAAGATGAGTGCCGCCATTGAGAATAAAACCTGCAACCTTTTTGATGATAAGTCAGATGAGCCACCACTTGGCTATGACGGTGGCCAAACTTTGCATGTTCACATCCAAAGCAGGGTTTTATTTGCAAAACATTCATTAGGATTCTTATCCAGAACACCAGACTGCTCCTTGAAAGATGTTGTTATGGGTCAGGTTTTTTTTTTTTTTTTTTTTTTTTTTTTTCATGAATCGATGAAGACAGACAGACAGACAGACAACTGTAAACAAAATGCTCCCCAACCAAGGGGATCATGAAGCAAAAAAGAAAGTAGAAAATCTTGCATAAAAATGACAGCTACACAACAAATAGACATAGATCTGCATGAAGCTAACAACTCTACAAAAGTTCATGATCAAAATGATGACATATTTCCAAATGGTAATGATAATATACAATGCTGTATCAAACTAAAGAATCACATTACAGATTAAACTCTTGGCTCAAAATGCTTTGAAGGAGGAAAATCTTTGTTTTTTTGAAATACTTCTCTTGTGTATGAATTTTTGGTGAGACAAAAATTGATGACATACTTTGCAAACTTTAAGGAACAAGTTCTGTAAGATATCCAAGGAAAAGGAATCTTTCATATCATGGCTCAGAAGGAAAAACAGTTGTAACTGCCTATAAACATATAGGCAGTTAAAACCGTTTCGGGCTGAGCCATCTTCTCATTACTATTGACTTACATTTAAAACATGTTTACAGAGAAAGTTCTCAATTAAGAGTAATTCTACTCGGTCTATTTTGATTTTTTTTTAAATGAAAATTGTGTAATAACAATGCTGAACAAAATAGTAACCATCAGAATTAATAATTCAAAGGTTGACAAATTTTCTGTGTTGACCTAGTAAGTTCTTCAAATGAAGATAGAAAATAAACACACTTATTTAGCAGGGTCAGACACTTGCTTGTATCTATGTTACTTTTTAGCTTGGAATCCTTGGGCCAATTTCATCAAAACATTTAAGACATATTTTTGTCTAACTGATGACTTTTGTAATCACCTCACATGGGTATTGATAAATTGGTGATACATGATTTTTTGTCCTTAATATGTGGTATATCATTGGTAAGACAAAAATGTCTTAAATGTTTTTTATCGAAACCGGCCCCAGAATTTCATAACTTAGTGTCAAACCTTGTTTAGGATAAAATTATAATATAAGAGACCAATCATAAGCAACATCATATCACTGATATTCCTTCATTTGTGACAATGAATACAACCATTTATTTTTTCCCTCATTTCTGTAACTGTATTTTCAAATTCATATTTTTCAGTAAACAAATCTTCTTGTCTGGGAATCGTTCAGTAATGCTTTAAACATTTTGAATGCATACCAACAACAGAAGAGTAGAGAATAACTAAGTATTTCAGCCATTTCTCAATTTCGACGGCTCAGTGCCAAACAGTTGTAACTGCCTATAAACATATAGGCAGTTACAACTGTTTTTCACGCTGAGCCATCAATTTGCACGTTTCAATTCTAGTTTGTAAGACACAAAAGATATAGCAAGGAAGACATCTAATAAAATCTATTGTTTTCCTACAATGTTTTCTACCCAAAGATTTACTTGCGACACAAAATCCATAAATAAAGTTGTCTTCAGATTCGCCTAATTTGGACCAATCTAAAGAATTGTGTCTATTTGATTTTAAAATACAAGTCACTTATAATGGTATTAATGCCTTTTAATACATAAAGCTGTGATAGAAATACAAATTTAAAAGTCTATTCAAACTAATTTGAAGTACCGGTTACTAAGGCTTACAAAGCTTTGACATTTCCTCTCAAAATTAATTATAAATTTTGGGGCCGATGTATCCAAGAAATCTCTTGACCTTTGTCATACTGAAACAAGAATATTCCTATTTTGGCAGGAAGTATATACAAAGATCAGTCTGCACTTTTCTGCAATCAGATCTTAGGTCTAAACCACCTGATTTTTGTTTTCAAATCAAAAGGGTATAAAAATTCCGTTTTCAACATATGTCGACTGTTAAGAACTATAACCAGTGATTTCAGCACTTTGATTTTAAAGAAATTTTTCGAAGGAAATTAATTTGGCATGACAAGGAATAAATCAGTCAGTGAGTGACGTTTCCAACAATTTCACATGCGCAAAGCAAAGCCTCTGGTCATCCTGTGTGGATGCACAGCCTGACCAGAGTCTCTGCTTTGAGCTATGGAGATAGATAAGGTCTGGACACCTCTTGGGGCGGTCAGAGGATATTCTTATTGCATTATGTGGCTGTTCATGTTGCTCAATGCCTCGAGATCACATATATATGAAATTGTTGGAAATGTCACGCACAGGCTCAAATGGTAGTATTATGAACATGGTGGTCACCGTAACTTATTGACAACAAAACTCTGGGTTTGCAGAAGAAAAATGAGTTTTGATTCTTTTTATGTATATGTACTGATCTTTATTATGAAAGTCTAATCTAGAGCCGTTGCCACATGATCATGTTTTGCTAACTTTTCCACATCAATGACATGGTCAACAAGATGGGAGTGTTGTATGTCAATGAGCCTATAAACATCAAGAACATTTTCCAATTGCATAACAAAAAGTTAGTGCTGACCTTGGGTTTAACCATTATAATGGTTAAACCCCAAGGGTCATCACTTAACTTTTAAACAATTGGGCCTAAAGATTTTTTCAAAAGTTGGTTTATATCTCGCTTTCACAACTATTATATAGATTCACAATATTCCATATTTGAAGATTGACTTATTTTCATATTCATTTCCACTTGATTATTATACAAGAGACTTTGGTGTATAAATAGTTCCCTAAAGTGTCAATTCTTTAAAACAAGGAACATTTTTAAAATTCACCTACATTCCTTAAATTCTTAGGGTTTGGTACCATTATGAGTAGCTTTTTTTGCCCTCAATCCTATTCAAGACTGTTTCCCATTTCATTTCCAAAATATGTTAAAATACAGTGAGCAATTTTTTTTCTCTCTTTTTCACATTTTAACTTGAAAATAAGTTTCCAAACTATGTGGTTAGACTGTTAAACACTTATGGGCTCATTGCCACCAAACACGTTGCAAAAAGACAAAAAAATAACAGAAAGAAATGAAGAAACTGTACAGTAATGATTAATGAACGTCAGAGCTCTCTGGTTTTGACAAATGATTGCCGGACTCGGCTAGCGTAGAATGAGGTGTCGAGTGTGGTGTACTGTGGGATACGGCTGGATGAGCGTCCATCGTCGTCGAATGAACACCCAGACTGGCAGCTGCCGCCGCTGCTGCGGCAGCATTGGGGAAAGGATAACCTGTTCCATTCATACTCTCTGGGTATGTGGGAAATGAATATCGCATACCAGGTGCTGCTGAAAAGATATTTAGAATGAAAATAGTCAAGGAATCAATTTTACATTTAGAATGAAAATAGTCAAGGAATCAATTTTACATTTAGAATGAAAATAGTCAAGGAATTAATTTTACATTTAGAATGAAAATAGTCAAGGAATCAATTTTACATTTAGAATGAAAATAGTCAAGGAATCAAAATCAATTTTAAATTTAGAATGAAAATAGTCAAGGAATCAATTTTACATTTAGAATGAAAATAGTCAAGGAATCAATTTTAAATTTAGAATGAAAATAGTCAAGGAATCAATTTTACATTTAGAATGAAAATAGTCACAGAATCAATTTTACAATTAGAATGAAAATAGTCAAGGAATCAGGGTTCGACACTAAAGGGAGTCCCAGAGTCCGAGACTCCTTGTATACTAGTTGGAACTCCTTCCATAGGCAAGTAAGGAGTCTGATGGACTCCAAGAGTCATATGAGAATATTTTGAAAAGCAAATGCACAGAGCAGTGTCGATTCTAACAATTACCCAAATCTGTAGATCTTTTCACTACAAAAGTTACTGAACAAAATATTTGCTTGCATCCTGTAGTGTTTTGAGAAAAAAACTCTTCTTTGGAAGAACATTTAGGAAAAGAAGAAATTGCTTATGACAAGCAATTTCTTCTTTTCCACAATGTTCTCCAATGATTAAAATTTGGACTCCTTACTTTGAGCTTGGACTCTTTGATTTCATGTGTTAGGAGTCCAATTGACTCCTAAATCTCAGGAGTTAGTGTCAACACCTGGGAATCAATTTTACATTTAGAATGAAAATAGTCAAGGAATCAATTTTACAACTAGATTATTCTAAAACAATTATACTCAAATGACAGTACAGTAAAATCTGCTCATAACAATAAATGATATAGTTTTATTCTATGGTCTCCTTTTATGTCTTTCAAATTCACGCAACTTTACACTTAAACCTCCCATCATCAAATTGCATATTGGCCATTTACACATTTATATACCTGGATGGAAAGGTGTAACATGGAGTTATAATTATTTTTTTTTTTATAGATAACTTACAAGCTTTTGTGTTGCCGAAGTACTCTTTGTTGACACAATTCCGTAAACTGTCTGGTATTCGACCTACGACCGCCCGTCTGATTTCTCCAGCGGCCATTTCTCGTAATTCTGTCAAACTCTGTTCACTGTAGAATGAGGAATGAGGGGTGCAGATCAAATTTGGACAGTCTTTTAATGGACCTGTAAAAGGAAATAAACAACATAAAATTACCAAAAGCTCTCAAACCAGGATGTTAATAGTTGTCTCTTAATGTATACTAAATTCACGATAGCCTTGGTCCTCCACTTATCCTTCAAGAATCCTCTCATAACCTATAAGACAGCCATCTTCTAGTCAGTCAAACACTATGATCATTTTCTTTTACAGATGTTGATTGATTGAATGGAGTTTAACACCACTTTCAACATTTTTCAGTTATATTGCGGCGACTGGAGCACCTAACAATGGTTTCCTGGTATTTCTCTCACCAGTACAACCACCACATCCTTTCCTTGCCTCCAGCTGCTATCTCACATATGCTTTACTTATAGTGCATGAAATTGCTTGTTTTGACACCCAGAAGCTAAACTATAAGTCTACATCCTTTTCTATATAAATTAATGAATCTTATTTCCTCTTCAATACATCTATGTGGAAGTATATCCTCTTTATGATAAATACCAGCCCTAAATTTCAAAATAACATTGTCTTACTTTGTGATAATGAAAATGGCTCGTTTTCATGAACATCGAGAGCTGCCGCTCTTACTCTGCCGTCTTTCAATGCAGCAGCAAGTGCATGCTCGTCTACTAGTCCCCCACGGGCTGTGTTTACCAGGAATGCGCCTGAAAAATAAAAGAGAGTTTGATACGAGAAAGATCATATAAATTTTACATAGATTTCTTTGTAAAGGGTTTAACACCACTTTGCACATTATTGAAGCTATATCAAGCTGGCTACCTACCCATGTTTTCCTGTCATTTCTCACACCAGCATAATCACCCTATTTTATCAGAGCTTTCAACTGCTCACCCACCTTTCGCATACTACTTACCACACACACATTGGTGGAGGACAAATGACTCATGTCACATTGAGTTTTGTATAAAGTTGTCTGAAAGTTTTTAATGTAATAACTGGACAAATACAGAAACTTTCAGAGCAAAATTGTTGGTTTGATGCTTTAAAGATACATGAGACCTCAAATTTAAAAGCCTGTTCTCACAAAAATAAAGTTTCCATTGAAATCAAAGGCTTTTAAAGGTTTATCAAGCAAAATAGATTTAAAAGGATCGAAACAAAACTAAAAGTTTCAAAGGTTTAGAAGGTTCCACTAAGAGCCTACACTAACTAAAGGTTACCATAGGGGCCTGCCCTAGCTAGAGGTCCCCCTGGGGCTTGGTCTAACTTACCTGGTCTCATTTGTTTGATGGTGTAGTCGTTAATGAGATGATGATTATGTTCATTAAGGTTACAATGTAGTGAGACACAGTCGCTTTGAAATAATAGGTCCTGTAGCGTATATACCCGTGTGAGACCTGCAATCAGAAACAAAATATTTTTGATCCATAATTTTTCATCCCCCACCATCAAATCTTGATAGCAATCTGAAGCCAAATCAAAGGACAATAACTCCAAAATTATGCAAGCAAGAGTTGTAGTTCTTGTGCACTACACTTCTCCTCCAAGAGATCAATCCACCTATAAAGTTTCAAGTTGATAGCTTTTATACTTTAGGAGATATGCTCCGCACAAGTTAAGAGACAGAATGACGGAAGGAGACCTTTACTATATCCCCTTTGCTGAAATGGCAAGGGATATAAAAGGGTACAAAAAATTACGACAGAATTGATATCATTCTTTAAATGTTTTTCTGAATAAGGTAAGGTTATTTCATTAGCTTGGCTGTTTTCAGAGAAAACCCTGGGTATTACTATAGCCTTTGTGCCATCATCAATGTCATGCCAAAACTTAAGACATCTTAAGATATCTCTGGTTTTACTAATTTTTGTTTGTTTGAATGGGTTTAACGCAGCTTTCAAAAATCTCGCAGTTATATTGCGGCGGCCGGAGCACCTAACAATGGATTCCTGGTATTTCTTTCACCTGTACTACCATTACACCCTTTCCTAGCCTCCAACTGCTATTTCACATAGGTTTTAGATTATCTACCAATAATCTTTCTTTAAATGTAAATTCAGAGCTTTATCTTTTAAAAAGATAGTTTAGTGTTTAGTATGTATGAATAGTTGGGGTTCAATTTCTTGAAAGAGATGAAGACTGTTTAGAAGTCTTCAATTCTTTTCTGACATTGATCCCAAGAGGGTCAATGTGTCTCATATCAGATAGTTTTTAGGGTCCTAAATTCATGTTTGTGAGACTCAGACTTGCAAAACATGTGTCCATAAAAACTGATTGTCAATGATGTGATCTCATACGGGGTGAAATTCGAGATTAGTATGGACTCTTAATTCGATAATTATGTGTGAATCTACAAGCTACTTACCCAATGATTTTTCTACCCCATCTGATAAATATGGATCGTAAAATATGACGTTAAATCCAAACACTTTTGCTCTAAGGGCTACAGCTGATCCCACACGCCCAAGACCCACAATTCCGAGTGTGTCGCCCCGTATTCGGGCAGAACCTTGTGCTGCTTCGCGTAAGGCTTCTGGACCACTTATTTTCTTTCCTTCACGAACCATATTTGCTAGCCAGTAAGTTCTTCGATAAAGATTTAAAATCAGACATATTGTGGAATCCGCTACCTCCTCTACCCCGTAGCCTGGTACATTACACACAGCAATTCCTGAAATATTAAGGTTTTTGTTAGTTAAAAGCAAACAACCTTGTAAACATGCCCACTTTGAAAGAAGCTTCAGATGGCAAAATTTTCTTGCTTGTTTTTAGTTCAACCTCATCTTTAACAGTATGCCACAATATTTCAGTTCATCAAGACATATGCATGGCCTTTTGTCGTATCTCGCACCAGTGCAGCCTCAAAATAGCAACAAAGCCGTAAGCTATCCCTCCTACTTAGGCTAACATCCAATCAATAGCCCATTGGTGCGAGACTAATGACACATGAAAAAATGACTTTTTCAGATTGCAGGATCAAATTTAGCTTAGGTAGGAATCTAACTCGAAATATCAGTATTGAGAGCTGAATGTATAATCACCCTGACTACCACATCCAACTACGGGTGGCAATTTAAAAGGATAGAAGTTCGAAGGTCAATATCTTGGGATAAAAGATCAAATCTGCAGGTTTCCAAACTGTTATAAGCATTTCTGTTTCAAATAAACACAATTCTACTGTTGGTACTCAAAGAATTCATCTCACAAGACATTATATTATGAATACAGTCAAACCTGTATTAAGCAAGCACCTAAGAGACATTTGAAAAGTACTTGCTTAAGACAGGTGCTAGCTTAATACAGGTTAATTTCTGTTCCATTGCCTCAATTAGGAACTCAGTGACCACTGGCTTGATACAGGTTGCTTGCTTAATACAGGTGGCTACTAACACAGGTTTGACTACATTTGTATTCCTACATTCATTTCAATTGACCATTTCTAAGTTACTGCTTTTTACCCATATTTTTGGTTGTTCCCTTGCTGAAATCAATCTTCAAAGTATAACATTGCATTCAAAGAATAAACATTCTATAAGCATATCTTAAATTGGGCTGAAAGAGACTTTCTAAATGTACTCTCATCAATGAAAGGGAGATCATCAGTACAATACAGATGATCCCAAATCATGGAATTACCTCCCCTGCTGACTTCCCACATTTCCAGACGATCTATTATTGGCTAACTATCTGATTATGTCATTTCTCAGACGGTATTTTACATACACACAAAAGTTCTCCCAGTACATCAAAGAACTACTGTTTCTCTGTTGTAGAATTTGTAGCATTCAGTTGCTAAAATGCCAATAATGTGTTTTTTGGTGTGCTTCAGGGGCATAGATAAGAGGGGGTAAAGCAAGTCTAATTTCATTATTTCTCAACAAAACCCTATGTTGTGTGTATCCATTGGAATGGCTTTGACAAGACGATTCAAATGAGTACCCATAACATAGGATTTATATGATTGTACATGAAATATTCTTATTCTAAAAATTGAAAATACTCCCTCTGGCCGTAGCCTTGTGTTTGAATTTCTATTCTCTCATAACCCAGTTGAGTTACATGTTACTCTGACATTTAAACTTGTTTGTAAGATTTCATGATAATAGCTCTGCTATTTAACCTTTTTAACAAACAACATTAGATATTCAAACCTCTGCTTTTTGAAGCTAGGAAAATGCATTTTCGTTTTTTTTTTTTTTTTTTTCTGATATCGGCTCAGCACATCAAAAATTTTGATTGGTAATAAAGAATCACTTTTGCTTTCTGTGAAGTAACAAAACAAAATACTTTGCATCTTCATGCAGATAGATTAGGGTTCTAGATTAAAATCTCAATGAAAACAAGAATATTCCCTTATCTCTTTTATTACGAGTTTCCAAAAGAATCCAGGACAATGGCGTAAATAACCTTTTATTTTCTACTCTTTCAACTGTGATTCTTCTTTCAAATGAATATTACTATAAAATCTGAATTATTCATCAAGTTTGTTAAAAGATTTATAAAATGTTGCAGTGTTAAAAGGTTGCAAGTGCCTTCACCCAATAAGTAATCACAAGCTTTCAGCATTGCAACTTCATACTAAGTGCAATTCTATTCCAAACAGCCAGATTTCAACACTTACTCCTGAGAGTAAGGAAACCATTGGCCTCCCACTTATACTCGGAATATTTCATATTAACAAGGTATAAAGTAACATTACATAGGCATACCTGAATCAAAATGTTCAAAAGCCAAGAAAAGTATATTTTATAATCAATACATTTTCTTAAAATTTCACCATTAATAATTGAATCTCTTGAATAAGTTCAAATCAAATTAAATTTCAAATTCAAAATACGTTATTTCATCCTTGGGCAATAGAAACCTTGCAACTAAAGCTTGGTTAAAGCGGTAGTTACAAGGTTTAGCTTGCCCAATGATGACATCATTTTTGTTCAAAGGAATAGTTAGTAAGTGTAATTCTATTCCGTTCAATGTATCGACACTCGGAATATCATTTCACTCGACAAGGTATAATGTAACATTACACAGTCATACCTAATCTTCCCGCCGCTTTGACATCTATATTCATATACCCAATATCTATAATGACAATAACAATAACAAATAATCACAACTCCCTGGTTGCCCAGTTTGTTGTCGTAGGTTTCTCGTGCTATGATACACAAAAGTGTATATTCACAAAATAAAAGCAGGCAAAATTGAATATCAAGGACATTCAGTATCTTTCTTACAAATTCTTTTACTACAGTTTTTAAATGGGACTATGAATGAATTCTATTTGATGACATTTCTAATACATAATAGTTAAAATCTGAATGTGTTACAAATTTTGCATCAGAAAATAACTATTTGCAGCAGCATTATAATAAGAGGATGCCAAATATATTTTAACTACAAATTAGATAACCTGTGTTTCTAGCATGTTCGTCTCTCACCCAAAATTTATCATGAATGAGTCCCTCATATAATGTTCTATTTATCATTTATCTTTAAATTTTAGATTATACAGCTTTTTTTCATCAATTTAGAGAGCTCAAAAATGACAACTTTCTAGTAATACACATTTTGATATGTCAAATCTGCATGTGTCTCATGCCCAATCACAGTTTGGTTTGTACCCTTTTTGATAAATGTTTATGAGTACCATCAGAATCCTTGAACTGAAGCGATAATTTCTTATCAAATAAGTACCAATGAATATTTAACACATCTCTTCAAATTGTTCTTGACACAATTTACAACTTGTGCTGTCCTGCTTTTTACCAAAAGATACTCAAACATAATATATTGCCCTAAAAAAAAACAACATTAACTTATTCAAAAATCAACTATTTTGAAAAAATCTTTTCTCAAAGACATTATAATACTTTTTCAATGAAATTTCAAAGGCAGTAAAGAAATACTTATTTCAAGTTTGAACAAATTGAACATTTTTTTTTTCCCATTATCACTCTACAATGTAGAGGTTTGAAATAAGTGTAACTGGTCACACAGTAAGAGACCATCTGGAAAAGGTAAAGAATGCAGAAACTCTACTTTACACTTATCATGATGAATAAAACCTTGGCGAAATTTCATCAAAATCCAAGTACTGAAAGCACTTGGTGCACTGATAATGAGTCAGTATTTAATTTCAAAAATACAGTTTCAAGTTTCTTGTTTAAAAAGGAAAATCAGGTTGTGTAGACAAAGATCAGACTGGACGGATCTTTTTCTATATCTCCTAATAATGCAGAAACATTCTGGATTCAGCATGACAAGGGTTGAAGAGCACAGACTGGGCTAAATAACCAGAGTGAAAATTATCAGCACAATTTAAAAGTACTATATATTTCCATAATAAATCATGTTCATTTTATAATCATGATTTGTATTTGACCATTCATTGCATTTCATCTTTGGCAATTGAGCCTCTGTAAGGTATTTTTAAAAATTTCATGTACACATGAAAGACCATGATCAATCTGGACATTCACAAGGTTTCAAAAATATGCTCTTGGGCTTCTGAAACAAATTAGTGCTTAGTGCATAAAGCACAAGGATCAGACTGTGAATCCACAAGCAGCCTTTCACCAGCATGAATGTGATTTTTAAAGGAAATGTCACAGACAGGTTAAATATTTATCAAGAAATTTCCAGATGTTCCCTTTTGGTGTGACGGTCCACAGATATTTTCTCACCTAGTTCTCCTGCCGCCTTTACGTCAACATTATCGTAACCACTACCTATCCGCACTATCACACGCAAACTTTTGAATTTCTCCAAATCTTCTTTGGTCAGTGTTATAGAGTGCCACATTAAGGCACCAACAGCCTCATTCAGAACCTAGTAAATCAGAAATTTAGTTTTGTAAATTAGGTTTGACACTAAGGGGAGTCAGGGGGTCAAAGAATCCTGATTTTCTGGGTGGGACCCCTTCATGTCAAGTTAGTAGTCCCATTCTCCCCATGATCATATGAATGGCTCAGGGCAAAACAGTTGTAACTACCTATATGTTTAGAGGCTGTTACAACTGCTTTGTGCTGAGCCATCGATAAATGAACATTGCCACAAACAAATGATGTGAGTTTCCTTTTCTGTCCTCCTCTTTTCAATCTTCTCAAATGTTTGTAATTTTTTTATATATTCTTGCATTTAAAGGTAACTTTATAACTGGAAATGAGCTATTGTGAAAGAAGAAATTGCTTGTTAAAAGCTATTTCTTCTTTTTCTTAAATATTTTCCTTATATTAAAATTTGGCCTCCTTACTTTTAGCCCAAGACTCCTTGAATTCATGTGTAAGGAGTCCACAGAAGTTTGTGTCAAACCCTGTTAAGTATTAGAAACATAGTGAAACTTACTTGTTAGAGATACAGTTACTAGGTTTTTGGTGCCCAGTAATGATACGATCTTTGACAATCTTTGAAGAGCTGAATGTATGAACCCCCTGACTGCCCAAATTGCATATTTTATTTGGAAACAATTGCAACTTGCTGAACATTGCAGTTTTTATTCTCATTCCTAAGACATGAACACCATTTCAATTGTTAATTGATTTGTTTGTTTGAATGGGGTTTTATGCTGTTTTAAACAATCTTTCAGTAATATCATGGTGGCTGGAGCACCAAACAATGTATTCCTGGTATTTCTCACACCAGTACAAACATAACATCCTTTCCTAGCCTCCAGCTGCTATTCCAAATAGGTCTGCGATTACAGACCCATTGGTGGGAGACAAATAGTCAGAAAAGATAAGTGCCATGGTCAGGAAGCAACCTCGGACCTTTTGAATGATAGTCCAACGTACTACCCCTGTGCTTTTGCAGCAGCTATTAGACTGGTTTAAAAGTCTGGAACATTGGCAAGTTTTTAAATCATATGTTTAAGGTAGTGGAACCATAATTATTCTGCAACATTTCAGACCTCATGATCTTTCACAATGTTGACCGAGGTTTCCTAATGAAATCATAAGGAAACCTAGGTTAATACTGTTAAAGTTCATTACTTCCAAAATGTTGTGGATCTATTACTGGTCCACTACCTTAATTTGAGCAGGATAAGGGTCAGGTTTCTAGTGTACAATACCTTTTCATGTATTTCTGAAGTAGACTGGGCATCACAGAAGGCTACGGTGGCGACGTCTTTCAATATCGGCATCTCAACAGAACAATCTCGACCATCGAGCAAGGCTATCAATGGGCGAGGGTGCATAGGCCCATTCGGAATTGGACCACGTATTGCCACTGAAAACAAGTGAAAATGAGTGTGACTTGTTGGGAAAAGAGAAACCACCTTGAAGAGTGCATAAGTTATCAATCATGGTCAGATTATGCAGGCTGACTAGGGTTCTTTTTGCATTAACAAGGTTGAAGCCTTTCATATTTATATATTTTCTCAATCAAGAATGCTTTTTCTACCTTACTTATTACAATGATTCTTTTTTTCCCAGTAATTGATCAACAGTAAAGAATTCATTAAGTAAGTAAAACAGTGAGCTCTCAAAATAAAATGCTAAGGACAAGCATCAACATGCTATAAGAGGGTATAAATCTATCAGTCACTTACAACAGTTTTGGACTGGTACTCCATGTTGAACAATTATTAAAATCTAATCATTTTGTCTTGTTAAGGGTTTAACCTCTTGGGATGCTTAGAGAACTTTTAACCTACGACAGTCCAAAATTGTAAAGTATGTCTTGATAACAAATTAGAGCAAAGGGTCAATTCATTACATCGTTAGTAGATTATGATTTTACAAAAACAAGAGAATACAACACGAGGAAATACGTACTTGTGGCTGGGACGTCAAGACGAGGCCTCTTTACTGGCTGAAACGTTTTGCCGTTTTCCATGTATCGTGGAGGGACCTCCACTCTTTATACATGTATAGAGACTTTTGTTGCCCCAACTAAATACCTGCTACAGTAATAACAAAACCTGAAACCAGAGGAAAGAGATTTAGTCATAAATAATTTGAGAATAAGATTTAAAACATATCAAGGCTAATGGTTATAAAACTTTTCTCATTCTCCATTGAGAATTTTTCTTAGGCTTAGAATTTAGATAAGATTATGAACATAAAAGATAATATTGAAGAGCCATTATTCATAGCAATTTATTAGATTGATCTTTTATTTTTATAGTCTCATAGATTTATAATATATTATTATCACAACAGAATTACAGCTTTCTCAGGTTGAAATTTGAGAAAATTCTCATTGAAGAATGAGAAAAGTTTTATAATCTGATTTAACCTTAATCCTGTTAAATTCAAATTTGTTCCAAACAAATTGCTAATTTTCAGGACACATTTCAACAAGTCTGGCACAATATTTAAATAAAAATAGTATCTGAGGTAGACTAAGATCATACTGCATGCCCATGCAGGCTGATCTTAGTCTACATTTTCTACCAAAGTTTGTGCACCGCAGTATTAATAAACAGCAGAATGAGGTTTTATATGACCCCCAAAAGGAGAAGTGATCTAAATCATTGAGGGAAACGAAGTTGCTTCCTGATTAATTTTAACCCCTGTCATGGTGAGCCAGGAATATTCCTGCCTTGGCAGGAGCTAGTGACAAACATCAGTCTGCACATATGTGCAGTTTGATCTTTATCTATTTCACCTTTTTTTCTTTTCCTTTTTAAAACCAGATAAGCCTAAAATAATACATTTTCAAAATGAGTACTAACTCACATTTAGTGCATCCAGCGCTTTCAGAACTTTGATTTTGTTGTAATTTTGCCAAAACTTTTTATTTAGCATGATGAGGGTTAACAATTATTTTCATTTTGCATGACGTTTCCCAGGATTTTACTGGACAGACATTAAAAGAATTTTGTGTCCCTTTAGCAAAGTGTAAATATTGCAGGTAATAAGAATTTTTTCCTTCTCCAACAATATTTTCTAACATATACAATACTTTTACAAATGAAGCCCACTTTTCTATGCCTTCTACAACCTTTTCGTATCAAGACCAGTATATTTCTAAAAACTTGAATAAGTTAAGCAAGGAAAAGGTTAACCCATTAGCCAGAAGACAAAATCTGAGACTATGTTAAAATCCTAGACTAGGTCAAACTACCAGTAATGCAACCCTTTCGAAAATGAAGTTATCTGACAAGTAGATTACCAGAATATAGAAGAAACCTGTTTATTACGCTGTGGCTTTTTCAATGCTTATGTCTCTTTTAACCCTTGTCATGCTGAATTAAAAATGTTGACCAAACTAGAACTGTCGCAGGACTAATACCCCCCACAAGCGCTTTGTCAGAATGCAAGTGCTATTAGTGCATGATGTGTTTGTAACTAATATTGAGGTCATATGTAGCATTTGCATGAAGTTTCATGATTCTAGGTCGCTTGGTTTTTGAGTTAAGAGTCCAGAAATGAAAATTGAACAAAAATTGACTGTGACCTTGACCTTTGACCTATGTAACCCAAAAACAATAGGGCACTTCCTTGGGTCATAAGGAACATTTGTATCAATTTTCATGATTGTAGGCCACTTGGTTCTTGAGTTAGAGTCCGGAAACGAAAATTGAACAAAGGCTGACTGTGACCTTGACCTTTGACCTACATGACCCAAAAACAATAGGGCACTTCCTTGGGTCATAAGGAACATTTGTATAAAATTTTATGATTGCAGGTCATTTGGTTCTTGAGTTACAGTCCGGAAACGAAAAGGTCTACGGACGGACGGATGGACAGACAGAAAGACATGGTGAAACCAATATACCCCCCTCTACTTTGTAGGTGGGGGGTATAATTACACTTAAATTTAAGTGCTGAAGGCTCTGACAGACAAAATTGTATGCAAATATTTTAATGTAATTTGCAAGTCTTTACACAATTCTTGCTGAAATAAAATAAACAGGTGGTGTAGACTAAGATCAGACTTCACTTACAGGCTGATCTTTGTCTATATCTCCCGTCAAAACAGGAATATTCAGGGTTCAGCATGACATGGGTTTGTGAAACTTTTTGTTCCATTTATATGTTTGTGTTTTTTGCCTGTTGCAATTAACAGCAAATTAGCTATTATCAAGATTGTCATCAAGACCATTTGACTCTTTTACTAAATTAAATAATTATACATGTATTGGGATGCAACTGCCAATGAAAAATGATTTCCTTTTTATTCTCCTTCAAAATTTTTTTTTTTTTTAAATAATAATTTTGTCTTGCAAAAGTTTCCATCTTCAGGGTTTTTTTTATGTACCTTTAAACATGTCCAAATCCAAAAAAATGTGCATATATCAATTAATTTCAGAAAGACGATATAATATGACAAGTTTTTATTCTTTCGCTGGGTAGAACAATGATAAATGAAGAGATTGCTTGGGAATGGGTTAACTCGAGCTCATTTTGGTTAGGAGTCATGAAATTGAACAAAGTTAAAAGTTTGAAACAACAAGTTATGAAATTGAAACAAAGTTAAAAGTTTGAAACAACAAGTTAACAAAGGGCGGGAAAAACTGAGGATGAATTTTACAATGATGAATTAAAACTGTGTTTAAAGTGTAAAAAGAGTCAAAACACTGTACATGTATGCAGTTCAGTGTCCTGGATAGTTAACCCTTCAATAATGGAGAAAAACATCGTCAGTAAAATGTTCTCTTAAACGTGGCTTTTTTTTTTGGGGTATCTATTGCTTTTATCTATGGATCTGTGTATTGTACATTTGAAAGCAAAATTTTGATTGATTAATTGAATGGGGTTTTACGCCGCTTTCAACAAAAAAATCTTTTCAGTTATATTACGGCAGCTGGAGCATTTATCAATGGATTCCTGGTATTTATGACACCAGTACTACCATTACATCCTTTCCTAGCCTCCAGCTGCTATCCTACATAGGTCTACGATTATCGACCAATTGATGAGAGACAAATAGTCGGAAAGAATGAGTGCCAATGACTGGGATCAAACCCAGGACCTCTAGGCAAATTCTTTGTCATGCAGAGTACTACTTTTCAGAGATAAATAAGAGGGGTGGGGGTGGGGGGTGGTAAAGCCAGTCTAAAATCTTTCTCAACAAAACCCTAAGTTGTGGGTACTCAGCAAGAAAATTCCAATTAGTACTAACTTCAAAGGGTTTATGGTAAAATTTTTGATATACTTTGTTCTAAATTCCAAAATACCCCCTCTTTCTGGAGCTCTGACTTTTGTGGAAGTAAAGTTAAACTATTATTTTAACCCTTCTTCTACTGTTTAAATTTTTCTGCAGTACATATAGCTTTGGCAGACACTGTGGGCTGCCTTCTTTCTATTTGTTTATAATAGCAAAGAGTTGTTGAAATATCCGAAAGTTTGACAATTTGAAGCAAAATTCAAATTCAGCATGATAAGGCTCAACTCATGTCATGCTGAACCCAGAATAATCCGGCTTTGACAGGAGATAAAGACAAAGATCTTAGTCTTAGTCTATACCATCTGATTCCATCTGATTATCATTTATAAACCAGTATATAACTTGAATACAATATTGTGATTTGTGATTACAATACATTTGTATGCAATCAACAAGTCAAAATAGTGAATTTTACTAAAAGTTCAAATTTCATATTTTCAAAATAAACACTGACCCATGATCAGTGTGCATCCAGAGTTTTCAGACAACATTTTGATTTTATGGCAATTTTTGCCTCGGATTTTATTTAGCAGGACAAGTGTTAACCCTTGTCATGCTGAATAATTTTTAGCTAAAAGTTTTCATCAAAATCAAAGGGCAAAAAGCACTGAAAGTACCAACTGTAGGTCAATGTTTATTTGAAAAACTAAATCTATTGACAATTCTGGTTTGAAAGTGAGAAACAGGTGGTGTAGACTAACATCGGACTGCAAAGTTGTGCAGACTGATGTTTGTCTATATCTCCTGCCAAAGCAGGAATATTCCGGGTTCAGCATCACAAGGGTTAAATTCCAATATACAACCTTTACCCATACCTCAGCAAAAGTGACATGCAAACTAAAACTGCTGTATAAAGGGACACACAGTTATCATTAACAGCAGGTAAAGAGTCCCCACTAGTTAAAGATTACGGATGGAATGCATATGAGTATTTGGTCCCTTGATCGATTATTCCGATCATGAAATGTAACACCCACCTTCATATTACAGGGCTGATTTTGTCTTTGTATTGAAAATCGAACTGTTCTCTAAACAATTGATTTCTAATAACTCGACCCTTATCAGTTGAGAGAGAAATACCGTAATTAACAGCTATAGTCAAACCTCTGTATTTGAAAACACAGGAAAATGTGGTATAGCCAGGAGTAGGGGTTGACTAAACTGAAATCTAAAAAGCATTACAAATGCAATCACCTGTATACTAATAGAATTAAGAAACTCATCACGAAAAACACTTTTTTCTGCCTATCAATATTCATTGTTTTTTTACAGTTAAAATTTTAGTTTCCTGATGATGTTTGTTTTGAAAGCATGTAATTTTTACGCAATGATGCATGATGTTTGCCTGTGTAAAATTATTGTATAAATTCAGTAGTTTTGTGTTTCTTTGCCCTTTTCTGTATGGTCAGAGGACATGACAACACAAAACTTGTTGGTCCCAAATTATCTATATTAAACTTGTCTATAATTTGTTTATAACATTCAAATATCGTCATTTACCTATAAATGAAATTCTTTTCTCAATGGTCAGGTAGTAAACTGTTGATCAGTTATCTAGAAAGACCTTCCTAAATTATGTCAGCTTTTAAATTCAATTGTCTAACCAAGATACAACAAAACAATCAATTTTAGAATGACCTTATCCAATTTCAAAGAATTTGCAGACATTAATTCAATGTGCGTTTAAATTGAAAATGTAGACTGCAAAATATTGAAGAAAAGATGAGGACAAATGGAGGAAATGCTTGAAACAAGCAATTTCTCCTTTTTTTTCAATGTTTCCAAACTTATAGATTGCAGTGCATTAAAAGTTCAGTTTGTGGAAAAATGGTTAAATGAACACGTACAAAAGGATCTTATTCTCTTTGGAAATAACATAATTTTTCTTGTATATCATGAACAATAAATTTTGCTTTTTTTTAAAAATTGAAGTTTAACTCTAATGTAAATTTTATTGTCATTTAGGCAGATAACCCTAGGTAACAGATCATTCATATCCCATTCAAATTTCAAATTATGACCAGCCCAAAGTTGAGTATAGTACGATAAAGAGTTCACCATCCTTTTCATTTATTTTTATTACCTTCACTGTGTTTAGTAATCCTGGTAAAATAGTACAAATGAATAAAAATACCTCACACCTTTATCGCACATTCTAAGTCTTAGTCAAAAAATAAAATGTACTTTTAAAACTAGCCAAGTTCACTTTACAAGCACATGTATCTAGATCATAAAGCGGTGTGCAACCCGCAATCCTTTTTCAGTCTAAAATTATGCCCCTGTACACACAACAACGCACTTTCAAGACCCAATTTTCATGTTCTGTGTAAACACAAACATGATTACCCTTTGCAAAATTGACACAAAATTTATCTTCTAGACTGATAATCATTATGTTCTAAACAAGTGGAGAATATTCTATAATTCTCTATAAATATTATTAAAAGAGGACTTAGATTGTGAAAAATAAAGGGCTTGCAGGCTCCAGAGAGAAGAAAGAGTGACAACTGAAACCCTATGCTGTGGGTACTCATTTGAATTGTCTCTATGAGACAATTCAGATGAGTAACCACAACAAAGCATTTGATTAACAGGTAAAGAATTTTTTTAATTTAGATAGCATAATGAACCATGCTATCTGAAGCTCCCTGGCTTTTTCCAAAATTAGCCACCTATTATAATTTTTGCTCCTTAAATTGATCTGATTACAGATTAGGGTAAAATGTCTCCGAACTGAAAAAGGTGCAGTGCACTGCAATGAGGCTATTACACTTGAACCATTTGTCAGGAAAAAAAGTCCTTGATCCACTCCTTTAAACAATTTGTTCTAGTTTAGTACATTTTTAATATGATAAATAATGAAGAATTTCAATATAATTAAAGTATTATTTTTTTTTCAATATCTCATATTTTTTTTTATCATCATAATCATTAATTGCTCTATGGAATCCGAAGAACTGATGTTCTATTTTCATTTGATGGGACATTTTTTCATAATTCAAATTTTCCTTATACAGTCATTTCAAGTCATTGTTACAATCATACAATACAACAGTAAAAGTTAAATGATATAAAGCATTCTAGAAAACAAGACATTCCTTATAATGTTAAATTCATCCTCTTACAATGCTTTCTACTCTGTAATGACAATTAATTCAGTACTTTTTTATATGTAAGTTAACCCTTGTCATGCTGAACCCGGAATATACCTGCTTTGTCAGGAGCTATAGACTAACATCAGCCTGCACATATGTGCAGTCTGATGTTAGTCTACACCACCTGTTTCTCACTTTCAAACCAGCATTGTCAATAGATTTAGTTTTTCAAATAAAAATTGACCTACAGTTGGAACTTTCAATGCTTTTTGCACTTTTATTTTGATGAAAATTTTTAGCCAAAATTTATTCAGCATGACAAGGGTTAAATCTTTATTTTCATGTATGTATGCTTCTTGTAAATATTGTTGAAGCTTTTTTTTATGATTACAGGTATGTAAATTGTCTGTATAATGAATTCATAGAGGCCCAGAAGAAGACCAAGTTTTACTCGGTTATGCAGCGTCATTGAATTAAATCTTTACTATCAAAATTATTATTTTAATTCCTACTTTCTTTTATCTACATTCATCATGATTTGTCTGATTTTTCATTGCTTTCAATTTTGACCAGAGACTAAAATGTTATCCTCTTGTTAATACTCCATTTAGTAGAGGGTTAACTTGACCCCGAAAAGAAGAGGTCTCCAGTCTAGAAATCAAAGTACCCTTGGTCAGATCCCACCCCTTCTCCCATAACTTATCACGCACAGTCCACCAGGTGAAATTTTCTTTGTTTTTGATCAAACAGTGGATTGTTTTCAATAAATACACATCAAGCTGCCCCCTATCTTGAGAACAATTTTTTCTACCCTTAGCATAATCTGCATAGGGTGATGAAAATCTCTTAATACAGCTTGATTATCTCAGGATATCGGCTTCAGGCCAACAAAATCGTACAACTCAACTTTATGCAAGCTTCTCAAATAATTTCTTAATCCCTGATGAATGCAATACTTTAGTCTATTTTTACCGGTAATTGTGGGTGGTCATTGGAAAACAATTGTAAGTTCCAATAGCTATTTTTGTGATCAGCGTGCAAAATAGGTCAATCTATTAACTTTGAAAAATAAAATGAGTATCATACAGAGGTCAACAATGATTAAACAGAAAGGCAGAACACCTAGTCAAGAAAGTCTGTTAATTACAAGGATAGTGCAGTCTGACAGGGGTCATCAACTTTTCTGCACTGACATAATGGTCCTTCTTAACCCTTGTCGTGCTGAAACCGGAATATTCCTACTTTGGAAGGAGCTATAGACAAACATTAGCCTGCATATATTTGCAGTCTGATGTTAGTCTACACCACCTGTTTCTCACTATCAAACCAGAATTGTCAATAGATTTAAATTTTCAAATAAAAATTGACCTACTGTTGGGACTTTCAGTGCTTGTTGTCCTTTGATTTTAATGAAAATTTATAGCCAACATTTATTCGGCATGACAAGGGTTAAAGTTCATGTGATGGGTCACATTTTGAGGGGTCAGCTCAACATTATCATAAGCGCCTATAAATATAGGCACTTACGATAGTGTTATGCTGACTCCTCGATTAGCATTCACCTCTGGTTCATGCTCTGAATGTTTGGGCGAATGAAGGACAAAGTCTCGATGATCGTCCCGTAATCGAACTTAAGACCTCTTGATCATGAAGAACACACTCAACCTCTTGACCATAGACACCACTAGATAGATTAACACTTATTCTGCCGGATTTAATTTTTGTTCCAAACTAATTGCAAGTCTTCGGAAACACACTCAGAGGTACAGACAAGAGGGGGTAGAATCTTAATTTCTCAATGAAACCCTATGTTGTGAGTACTCATTTGAATTGTCTCAAAGAGACAATTCCAATGAGTACCAATAACATAGGGTATGGGTTATTGTTTTTTAACTATTTTGATTTAAAATCCAGAAAACCTCCTCTATCTGTAGCTCTGCACACTGGCTGAATTTTTTCTAACAATTTTTAAGTCGTGAATAGGCATTGTTGACTAAGATCAGAATGCACAACTATTCAGGCTGAATATTGCCTTTACTGTCTACAAAAGCTCTATGTACAGTATATGCTGTGAACAGCATTGGAAGGATAAATCAATAAAATCTTAAAATCTTAAACATTATTTTCAACATTATTGTATTTAGATAGCAGAAGCTGGTGCACCGTCCATGGTTTCCTTTAACAGCCCTTTCGCAAGGACTTTTACTCAGCATGACAAGGTTTGAAAAAAGCCATGTGCAATGAAAATACCTGAATTAGTAACTTTAATATGAGGATTCTTTCCTCTGAAAATGTTTCCAGTTCATTTCAGATTCTATATAAGCAATATAGAAACCCTGTCAGTTAAACCTGGAATTTTTCTGCCTTGGCAGTAGGTATAGACAAAGGTCAACCTGCACAGTGAAGTCTAATCTAAGTCTACACATCCTGATTTTCCTATTTAATTAGACAAATCTTGAAATTATATTTTCACACAAATACTAGCTCATATCATGTGCATTCAGTTTTCAACACTGATTTTACAGTAATTTTGCCAAGGCTGTAATTCAGCATGACAAGGGTTATCTTATAAAGGTATATCTCAGAGTCAGCAGAATAAGACACAAGAATTGGGATCAAAGGGTCCCAGGACAGAATTTAGCTCATGCCATTGACTTTAGAGAGCCGAAAACTATCTCCATTTTTCTCCTCACTAAGCATAATTATATGAACAGGATAAATTTTGCAGATGTCTATCTAAGCTGATGTACAGTGGCTGCATTTGCTCAATTTTTTATCAGCACATTTTATCATATTTTCAAAATAAATACTGACTCACAATAAGTGCATCTAGTGCTCTTGGCACCTTGATTTCACTGTAATTTTGCAAAGGTTTTTATTCAGCATGACAAGGGTTAAGGTAAATAATGTTTACATAATGGGGATAAACACTTACTATTATAGCAGCCAGTTTCCTAATGTCATTCGTAAAATATTCCAAAAATGCCTTCCTTATATCACGACGTAGAGTAAAGGGTTAAAATTTTGTTATCCTCATGTACACTACAACAGACTGGTTTTCATTTGTCTAACACAATCCACAACTTGTATTAACATCAAACTGAATTACACACATATCACAAAACTGAACCAGTCATGTATAAAACCTGTTAGCTAGCTTAGATAGTCCCCCGCGCATGTTCAAAAATAATGCTGCAATGTACATGTACCGCTTGTATATTTGATATACCTCTATGTACAAAGGAATAATTCAATATTTCAACTACCTTTACGCTTTACAGTAATGTGTGTCCGCTTTACAGTAATGTGTGTCCCTTTCCTATAGCAATAATTTCTCTACTTCATAACTAATATTAGGTAATTTACACCTAATATCAAGTTTTAAATACATGTTGCAATAAAGTTTATGGAACAATTTGCTGGTGTTCCGTCCCAATCTTTGTAGTTCAATTGACTCTTTCATAGCTGATTTTAATATCCATACTAAAATTGCATCTTTTGCTATAGTTTGCACTGATTTGCTATGCTTTTGGGAATTAATGCTGCTTTTAATATTTTTCAATCCTATTGTGGTGGCTGGAGCAGCCGGCCATTGATTCAAAGCCTTTCTCTCACCAGGTAGTTTGTTTGAATGTGCTTTAATGCAGCTTTTAGCTTTTTTGGTCATATTGGGAATTACCCAACCTAACCAATACATCCTTTCCTAGCCACCAGCTATGAACTCACTTAAGTTTATGTGAGTCTGATCTTAGTCAACATTTTTTTATTTTCATTTTTTTAATCAAAAGTTTAAAAACAATATTCTTGAAATAAATACTGATCAGTCACAACTAGTGCAATCAGTGTCTTTAAAGCACTATGATGTCAATGCAATTTTGCAAAGGTTTATATTCAGCCTGACAGGGGTTAACAATTTTTCAATCAAATTACAAGCGTTTGGAGAACCTTACAATGGACTTTTGAACTTTTTCTCACCAGTATTACATTAAGGTAGTGGACCCGTAATAGATCTGCAATGTTTCGAAGTAATGAACTTTTAACAGTATTAACTGAGGTTTCCTAATGAAGTTAAAGTGATTATATCCGAAACGTTGTTGAAATATTACGGGTCCACTACCTTAACATCCTGTCGGAGCTGCAAGAATAATTTTAGTGGAAATAGCAAGCCAGGAAGGAAAGGGAGCACAAAACATAATGTCCTGATTTGTATAATTGAGAAGGATTGCAAATACTCAGTGACCAAACAGATAAGATTTCGCCTCACAAAATAATACACAACGACACTTTGCTCAATATGCAAATAAATTACTTCCCCTTTTTCACATTAATTGAAATTTGGATTTATGACTTTAAAATGTAACCTTGTAGACCCTGGAAAAGTCTATGGATAGATAGACAGACAAATAGATGGATTCATGACAGAGACAAAAACACTGATAAAAGCTCACTGGCTGAAAGCTAGAAACTTTTTGATGACTCAGTATTAAACAGTTGTCACTGCCTATATATTTATAGGCAGTTACAATTTTTTCTTGCTGAGCTATCTTATACAATTACTGCAATCTGTCATTCAATTTCTGTAAGGTCAGGAAGATTCTGTTTATTTGAATGGGGTTTTACGCTGCTTTAAACATTTTTCAGTTATATCATAGCAGCTGGAGCACCTAACAATGGTTTCCTGGTACATGTGTATTTCTCACACTGCTGAAATAATTACAGCACAAAAACAAGAGTTATCTACCCTTGTGATAATGGACTGCACTAAATTGCTCATTAACATATAGGCACTTATAATATCTTTATCCTAACCAATCAATTAATTTTCAAAACATATTCACATCATTCTGCAACCTAGAAACTCCAGCCTTGAAACAATAGCTTATCAAAAGTACAAATTTTAACCCATATCCAAGCAATCCAAAATTTGGATGAATTGACAATACAAGCACCGTCTAGGGGTTCCCTACACTCAGCAGTTTAGTGCTGGTGGATGGGAAAAAAAAAAAACATGATAAAGGAACATGTATCTTATTTCTGAGTCTTGGACCTGCATCCACTAAGACCCTAGCAAGGCAAACACAAGTAAAGGGTATATAATATACATGTAGGATTACAAAACCTGTATATATACATTAATACAGGTAAATAGTTTTCATGTGGTTAAGGCCCTGCCAGATCATGCATATCTGTTCTTCTTTTACAATTCTATTGCCAACTTTTTCAACAAGGCATAACAAAATCTACCATGTAACGGAAGCGTCAGATAACATTATATAACAGCATTCAATACTTTGAAGCATCAGTACTCCAAAATTGATGCATCTTGCAAGATGATAACTGGATCGATTGATTGATTGATTGAATGGAGTTTAACACCGCTTTCAACATTATTTCAGTTATATCGCGGCGGCCGGAGCACCTAACAATGGATTCCTGGTATTTCTTTCACCCGTACTACCATTACATCCTTTCCTAGCCTCCGACTGCTATCTCACATAGGTTTACGATTATCTACCCATTGGTGAGAGACAAACGTCGGAAAGAATATTTGCCGCCACCGGGGATCGAACCCACGACTTCCAGATTGGAAGTCTTATGCCTAACCAACTGCGCTATGGTGGCGGCTGATAACTGGATCGATTGTATGGGTTTAAAAGCTACTTCCAACTAAATTTAAGTTATAAAGCGACTGATGGTGAACCTACTCACGGATTTCTGTCATATCTACCACCAGCATAACTATGTTTTTAATCTGAGCCACCATTGGTGGAGACAAATTTCTCGTGTCACAATGACTTTTGTGTAATGTCAGATGAAAATTGGTCATCTCTGGGTTAGAACTCACAATTTGGGTTGGAACTCGCAATCTCAGAATTGAGAGCCTAATGTGATACCACTGCCCTAGCCAGGCTCAGCACAAATTGATAATCAATTTACCCAAGTTTGAATCAGGGATAATTCTGGCTCAGAAAAGTATGAGCAAAAATATTTCATTTAGCTGATTCTAATGAGAAATTAAGTAATCCATGAGAAAATTTAATCAAAGCACTGAAAGTACTGATGGTGAACGAATCTGTTGGCATTCTTAAGTGATATATTGAATTCGTTGAGAAAAGAGAAATTATAAATATAAAAAATAATCAAGGGAAAGTGTCTCGTCAAAATTCTAAATTCAAAGAATGAGAAAGAGAGGAAAAGAAAGGTAGAGAGAGTGACAGACAGAGACAGACCGATAGACAGAGAGCGCTAAGCCTAGAGAAAAGAAAACAGGCAACTATAGTGTCTAGACTAATGATTCTTTTCTTAACTCAAAAAATAGCAGTCAGAAAGTTAATTCAATTTCCACATGCGGAACCCATATTTTAGCAGATTAAACAGCAGTCTTTCTGCATTTTGACTTTCAAGCGTTATCCGCTATTGCTCTGGTACGACCTGAATGCCCCCCCCCCCCATCCTCCCAATTAAAAGACCGCTGTTTCGTAATTGTAATTACAGGGTTTTGGTCTCTTTCGGTAATATTCAGTCTCGTGCAAGAATAATCATCTGATGCCACTGCATAAAAATGAATTAAAAAAAAATAAAAAAAAAAAAAAACCCAAAACAATTCGATGAAATCTATGTAGGAAGGTATTTTGTACAGCTAATGAATTGTCCAAATATAGTCGTTGTTTAAATTCTATTGCTCCTACCAAACGGCAGATAATCGTAAACCTAAGAGGGTAGAAGATGGCAGCTACGTACGGATGTATGCTCATTATAGTTCTGGTGCGAGAAATACCAATTTCCATATTACGGTAAAGATGATCCAGTCCACAGGCGATTGATTCACAATCCAAGTTTCGTTTTCTGTAATATTTTACATACTTCCGGTAAAACATAGATGAATGATTGTATTGATGAAATTCTAGAGCCATCCGAGGGATAGAAGCGCTACTATACAGTTGTAGTTACGATGTCAAGTACTTTGAAAAAAAAATCCATTCAATGTTAAAATTTGAAATTAGGTCTATCGTGTTGGGATATTTGTTCATTTGATTCTTTTATTTATTTATCTATTCACGACATTCATATATTATCAGTAAGTCGTACCGAGATTGCTATATCCCCTGTTTTCCGGCCTTGTTTGAAACGAAAAAAACACAAACAAACAAAACAAAACAAAACAAGAGGACCAAGATGGTCCTAGATCGCTCACCTGAGTCTCTTTGACCCCTGGGACATCACATTAATTAGATAGGCAGATGTCAAAAAGAAGATAATTGCCTAAGATCAATACCATGGAACGTTTTCAGCGAAGAGCAAGACAGATATGCCTTTTTGCTCTTTGATTCTATGTAAAAAGAGATGCACCCTGGTGGACCCCAAATGTTATCCCAGGGTCTTGATATGAACAAACTTGGTAGAGGTCTACTAGATGATGCTACATACTAAATATGAAAGCTGTCTGCCTACTGGTTTCAAAAAAGAAGATTTTTGAAGGTTTTCCTATTTTCACCCTTCGTGCTCAGATGAGCTGAAAGGGATGCGCCCGGGTAGAGCCCAACTATGACCCAAGGGTCTTGATATGAACAAACTTGGTAGGGGCCCACTAGATGATACTACATACCAAAAATGAAAGCAGTGTGCCCTCTGGTTTCAATTAAAGAAGATTTTAAAAGATTTTCGCTCTTTGATTCTATGTAAAAAGGGTTGCGCCTGGGTGGAGCCCAAATATGATCCTAGGGTCTTGATATGAACATACTAAGTAGAGGTCTACTAGATGATGCTACATGCCAAATATGAAAGCTGTCTGCCTTCTGGTTTCATAGAAGAAGATTTTTGAAGATATTCATTTTTTACCCTTCATGCTCATAAGAGATAAAGGGATGCACCCGTTCAAAGCCCAAATATGACCCAAGGGTCTTGATATGAACAAACTTTGTAGAGGCCCACTAGGTGATGCTACATACCAAATATGAAAGCTGTGTGCCATCTGGTTTCAGAGAAGAAGATTTTTAAAGATTTTCGCTCTTTGATTCTATGTAAAAAGGGTTGGGCCCGGGCAAAGCCCAAATATGACCCCAGGGTCTTGATATGAACAAACTTGATAGAGGCCCACTAGATGATGCTACATACCAAATATGAAAGCTGTCTGCCTTCTGGTTTCAGAGAAGAAGATTTTTAAAGATTTTCATATTTTCACCCTTTTTGTTAAGGGTAAAGGGAAAGTTAAGGGTGGATTTCATTCATTTGAACAACTTTGGTAGAGCTTGACCCAAGGAACATTCCTGCCAAGTTTCATCAAGATTGGCTCACTGGTTTAGGAGGAGAAGATGTTTAAAGAAATTGTGGACGACGGACGACGCACGTCGCACGACGCACGTCTGACGACGGACATTCTACGATCACAATAGCTCACCTTGAGCACTTCGTGCTCAGGTGAGCTAAAAACAAAACAGGAAATTGGATTTGGGTAATATGATACAAAAAAACCCGTTACCGAAGATATTTACATTACACAAGTATGCAACAACAAGCTTTAAGATAAAAACGGGATTTAAGCAAGAGGTGTAAATTTGGTAGTTGAGAACATAAGTTGTCTGGTAATGGTTTAAATTTATTTCATATCAAGGTTGGTCCAGGTCAAGTGGTGCGTGTTTATGTTTCAATGACAGGCTGTCTACCAGGTCTTCTAAAAAATATAGGAGTTTTAATAGGAATATTTTTTTTAAAAAAAAGGAGTTTTTAGCTCATTTAGAGTAAAAATATAGGAGTTTTTCCAGTGAAAATTGTTTATCCTACCCTCTTATACTAACAATCCTTACCTCCACTCTTGCTTTTTCTATGTTAATTAATGTCTAGATAAAGTAACCTTTCAGTTCCATAGCATCACAGTCCAGACAGGAGGCTGCTGTAGTGTCCTATTCAACTGCCCTGTAGGTGACCAAACAGGTGACGAGGAACAGATGAAGTGCACCAAAGCATTATACAGGATGGTGATGCTATGGAAGACATAGAGGAGATTCTCTTACCTGAAGAATAAAGAAGCAAAGAGCAGTATCAAAGCAATATTTGCTATCTGATCATATATCGGCAATACATTTTCCTAACAAGAGGGCCTTTGGCCCTGGTCCGCTCACCTGAGTCAAAGCACCTAAGGGTAACTTGCATTTCTTTTGAAAAATTGAACTGTAACAAATTTATGTGTAAAGGAAAATTATCTTATGGTCAGACCATTAAGATTCCACAGTCTCAGTTTTACTATTGCTGTTTGAAAATACAAGATCCAAAATGGAACTGTTATCAGTCTGGGTTTTTTTGCATGATCATTTTACAAGAGAGTATCTGGGATAACTTTAGTAATGCGCACCTGGTGGCCCTACAGTTATAATTTTAGCTCTCATAATTAAGGTCTATGAATTGATCATCCAAGGCAAATTCCAAAGCTGTAGGGCTTCTCGTTCATCAGAAGAATAATTTATAAGATTCTCTTAAATTTCAACTTTGGTTGCCATAGCAACCAAAGTTTATCATAGATTTCAATTCTTTAGACTATCTTGGAGGGGACCACCTATGAAACATTTCTGTAAAATTTGGAGTAAATTGGCCCAGTAGTTTAGGACAAGATGTCATTTAAAGAAATTGTTGATGGACGGAGACGACAACCAAAGGACGGAAGCTGGACTTTGTGCTCAGGTGAGCTTAAAAAAAAAGTTCAAATGTTAAATTGACCTGAAGTACTACCCTCTCCCCCCTGTTGCTCTGCACCTTGTGGCCAAACAATCATAATAGCTTTTTAAATTAAGTTCTATGAGCTGATTATTCTATATCAAATGAAAAAGCTATAGGAATTCCGGTTCAGTAGAATTTCTAACAATTGTTAAATTTACCAAAAAGCACTAGCCCTCCTCTTGGGTCTCTGCCCCTGGTCACAAAACAATCATGTCTATATCTTTTTTTATTAAAGTATATGAACTGATGACTCATGCCAAATTTAGAGCCTGTAAGATTCCTACTTCATCATGAGAAGAAGGTTTAAAATTTCAAAATTGACCCGAAATACTACCCTCTCCCCCAATGCTCTATGCATGGTAGCCAAACATTCATGGTTATAGCTATGTAAAATAGGGTCTATGAGCTGATCATCTGTGTCAAATATAAAGGTTGTAGGGATTCTGGTTCAGAAGAAGAAGAAGATTATGGATTTAATTTTTTTTTACAAAGTACTATCCCCCCTCCCCGGTGGCTCCGCACCTGGTGGCCCAACAGTTATGATTTAAGCTATTCTAACTATGGTCCATATGCTGATCATCCTTGCCATTTTTCAAGACTGTAGGGCACATGGTTTATCAGAAGAAGAAGGTTAAATATTTAAGAATTGCTCCAAAAAGCTACCCTCCCGCCCCCTGGTGCTCTGCGACTGGTGGCCAAACATTCATGATTTTAGCTATTTCAGATAAGGTCTATGAGCTGATCATTCATGTAAAAAATATAGGCTTTAGGGCTTCTGGTACATCAGAAGAAGACAGTCAAAGATTTCAAAATTTTCAACAAAGCACTTCCCCCTCCCCCCAGATGATCTGCACCTGGTGATCCAACAGTCATGATTTTAGCTATTTTATAGAAGGTTTACAAGCTGATCATCCATGCCAATTTTCAAGTCTGTAGGGCTCCTGGTTCCAAAGAAGAAGAAGGTTAAAGATTTCAAAATTAACCCAAAGTACTACCCCCCTCCCCCTGGTGCTCCGCACCTGATGGCCAAACAGATATAATTTTAGCTATTTGAATTCAGGTCTATGAACTGATCATCCATGCCTATTTTCAAGTCTGTTAGGCTCCTGGTTCCAAAGAAGAAGTAGGTTTAAGATTATAAAATTTACCCCTAAGTACCACCGCCTCCCCCCTGGTGCTCCGCACCTGGTGGCCTAACAGATATGATTTTAGCTATTTTAATTCAGGTCTATAAACTGATCATCCATGCCAATTTTCAAGTCTGTAGGGCTCCTGGTTCCGAAGAAGAAGAAGGTTTAAGATTACAAAATTTACCAAAAGTACTACCCCCTCCCCCTGATGCTCTGCACCTGGTGGCCCAACAGATATGATTTTAGCTATTTGAATTCAGGTCTATGAACTGATCATCCATGCCAATTTTCAAGTCTGTAGTGATCCAGGTTCCAAAGAAGAAGAAGGTTGAAGATTACAAAATTTACCCAAAGTTCTACCCCCTCCCCCCTGGTGCTCTGCACCTGGTGGCCAAACAGATATGATTTTAGCTATTCTAATTGAGGTCTATGAACTGATCATCCATACCAAATTTTAAGTCTCTAGGACTCCTGGTTGCGGAGAAGAAGAATTTTTAAGATTTTCTTAAAATTTCACCTTTGGTTGCCAAAGCAACCAGGGTTTTCCATGGATTTCAATTGTTTTAGCTATTTTTGAAGGGGACCACCTAAGCATCATTTCTGTAAAATTTGGTGTTAATTGGCCTCGTAGTTTAGGAGGAGATGTCGTTTAAAGAAATTGTTGCCGGACGACGACGAACGCCGGACGAAAGGTGATCACAATAGCTCACATGAGCACTTCGTGCTCAGGTGAGCTAAAAATATAGGAAATATTTTCAAAATATAGGAGTTTTATAGGAATATAGGAGGTGCTTAAAAATATAGGATTTGGACCCAAAATATAGGAGTTTAATAGGAATATAGGAATCGGTAGACGCGCCCTCCCTAATAAACACGCTCCCCCATAAATACGATTCCCAGGCCCTTGACTATACCATCAACAGCATCCAACCATCCATGGTCCGTGGTGAAAAATCCGGTCTCGAATTTAAATTCAAAAGCTGCTACTCCACGACATAATGTTCATTAGATTGTGGGTTAACTATCTTAAATTCCTATCAGGATAAGGCTGGTTGCGTCATTAAAAGATCGTTTAACATCAGAAAACTAGCGCGTGGAATTTAACACAAAATTAAAACTATTTCTCGTTATTCTTCATAAGTCACATGCGAACAAAATCCCCTTTCGTTGTTACGAAAATATTTCTGAAATCATTTCACCTTCTGCAAATATACAAAATATCCGAGTCAAATGATTAAATCCTAGTCACAATTCATACTGTTAAAATAGGAAAAACCCCGTAAAATCTCGTGTGTGACTTATTTCAAAAGCGACGTCGCCGCTTGCAAGAATCTGGGGACTTCAAAGGGTGTCGACACGCGGTGACCCAGCTAGCTCCAGACGTTTTGTGTTTTCACTACGAAACACTTTCATTTCATGTACCGGGTGTATTTACACATCACGAAATTTTAGGATTTAATACAGGATTATTTATTTCATACGTGAATAGGTAATGATTTATTAGACCGCTTTGTCCATCGGTAGCGGAACATTGAATATTGCATTGTCTGGAACTTCCTACCTTGTACAAATAATAACAATAATAATAATCTCGGCTTCTGCTAACACAATCACTTGCTTTTGAAAGCTGCAATTAATGGTCGAGGGTGACCGTATTTCGATAGATGACTTAAAATGACAGAATTACAATTCATTAGCTAACATTTTATTTTATTTTTTAAATCAACCGCCTTAATAGATAAATAGAACAGCGTATTGGGTAGCGTACGTATTTCAATCGATAATTACGAATATGTTAACAGTTTGCTTCTCTTAGGTACCAAAATACGTATTTTTTTTAATTAAGTAAAAGAGTCTGAAATAAAAGCGCCCCCCACGACGTTTTGCATCGCGCTCGGGCGCGTTTAATAGGAGGAATACGACAGGAACATTCCATTCGTTTGTAAACTTGACCTTTCGTAACTTATAACCAAAGACTTCATTCATAAGAAGGCAGGTAAAATCGTAGTAGGTCATCACGTGGGGAATGGCCAATCAGGGGTGTGTAGAAGTTCAAGAGTTCACGACCTCAATAAACACACACATTTCCGGCAAATTACTACAAGTTGCAATAGCGAAGGTTTAAATCCAAAACATAGTATCTGTCTTTACAGTGTACAGACACAACCTTTGTTTTTGCTCTCAACTCTTGACAATCTTACGCCGATCAAAAATTCGCTCGTATAGACATTCCAAGATATTTTTGTGTCTTTAAAGGGTAATTTTCATTATCTTCACTTGATAAGGAATGCTAGAATCATGCATTTCACGATACAAACAGTGATTTTGTAGAAAGAACTATCTAGAGATACTAAATTGAATCTAAAGAGGTACTGCTTTATTTAAAACCTATTAAGATCCAACAGGATTTTCCATACACAGTATACAACACTGGTGAACGAAAATTTCGTTCACCAAAAAATCTATGGCTCAGTGTGAAATATTTGTAACTGCCAGTGACTATATAACTATAGGCAGTTACAACTGTATTGTGCTGGTCTAAAAAATTCTTCACTAAATTAAATTTTGCTTTGAGATTTTTCTCCCATTATGCCAGTTTCAATGAGACATCTGGCAGAAAAATGAGAGAATCTCTCAATATCTCACCCAAAAATGATCCCTGTTGAATAAACACTGGAGAAGACCTATTTTAGATGTCATCTTTACTGAAAAAAAATTAACCAGAGCCAGTCATTCTAAAATCTTCATTTCCATTTCAAACCCTATGTTGTGGGTTATTAGAATTATTCAATAGAATTGTCTGAACAAGCAATTCCAATAAGCACTCTGCCAAAGGGTTAACCATTCCCTCGCTATTTACCACATATTTCTACACACTATCATTTGAGTTTAGCAGACAGTACAATTCATAGACAAAGATCAGTTGGCACAGATGTGCAGTCTGATCTTTGCCCACACCGCCTAATTTCTGCTGAAATATTTCATATTGCAAACAAAATTCAGCCTCACTATCTGTAGCCTCGGTAACATGCCTT
Organism: Fragum whitleyi; assembly: GCA_948146395.1. Classification (NCBI taxonomy): domain Eukaryota; kingdom Metazoa; phylum Mollusca; class Bivalvia; order Cardiida; family Cardiidae; genus Fragum; species Fragum whitleyi. The sequence continues at coordinate 12,089,057 of OX411555.1, forward strand.
GAAATCCCTGAGATTAAATCATTTCTTTCTTTTAAATTGTCAAACTCCAAAAATCTTCTGACAGCCTTAGTTTTCAAGAGGAAAGAGAAATATTCAAGATAATCTTCCTTTTTTTAAAAACCTTTTTAAGAATACATGAAGCTGTGCTGTTATATGACAGCCAAGTTAGCATCTTACATAGACCTTTATTAATCAGTATTGTCCTTGCTTAAAGCTCATTTCTTTGAGCATTTGTAGCAGAGTACCATAGATATTAGTTAAAGACAAATGTTTCCAGTGTACAGACCCCGTTTTCCCAAACATCAGTTATTACAGACTATAATACATGTATTGTCTGTGTGAATCTATACAGCACACTTCCTTAAATACCTGCAATTCTTGACAAAACATCCTTTTATCTGCAAGCTCTTTTTAACCACTGAGTGACATATACCAACATAATATTGTCATTTGCTGAACTTCACTTCAATCTAAATTTGTAGCAGACTACAGAAGACAAATGTTTCCAGTGTACAGACCCCGTTTTCCCAGACATCAGTTATTACAGACTATATACATGTATTGTCTGTGTGAACCTATACAGCACACTTCCTCAAAATACCTGGAATTCTTGACAAAACACCCTTTCATCTGCAAGCTCTTTAAACCACTATCACAATTATAGACATAAAGTATTCATAATTTATTGAGGGAAAAGAGAAATTGCTTTCCAGGAATTACTCTTCCTGAAAATTCCTGAATCCCAGGGTTTTAAGGGACGCAGGTTTTGCGAGTCTGAGACTCCCAAATAAGCAGCCAGGACCCTCAAAACTATCTTATATGAGTCCTATGGACCCTCTAGGGATCAACATCAGAATAGAATTGAAGACTGTCTTAAACAGTCTTCAATTCTTTCCTGAAGTTGAGAGCTAAGTAATTATAAGTATCCAACAATTTCTTAACTTTTAAACAGGAAATAGCCTTAAAGGCACAGAAAAACTATATCATTGCCCTAAAATAAGTAGTTTTTTATCTAAAGCAGGGACTCCCAAACCGAATGAAGGACCCCTAAGATCCCAATGGTCGAGTCCTTTGGACCCCGTTTTCTTGATATCAGACTAAAACCCTGGAATCCAATTTTGGATTTCTTTTAACTCTTCAGAGAATTTTAATGCATAAAGCATAGAAGGGAAAGAAGAAAGTGCTTGTTGCAAATATTTTTCCCATTCCAACATTGTTTAATTTACTGTTTGACAATTTCCACGCTTGTTTTGGAAAAGCCCCAAAATTAGAACTGTTTTAGGAAGTTATAGAGCCCCAGATGAAAAGGAATGATAAACTGTCTGAAACCTTCCTTTTGGGTAACTAAATGCATATTTCTAGGGGTTATCTACCCATGGGTTAGGCAAAAATGTCAGACGAGATATTGATGGCTCCGCGCGAAACAATTGTAACTGCCTATATGTTCATAGGCAGTTACAAATGTTTTGCACTAAGCCAACGATATGTGCCTACTTTGTGGATTGAAGTCATCCCAAATATCCCAATCTACAAGTTTTCTAACTTACCAAAGACACTGTTATGGGGAGGTTCACATCTAACACACAGAGGTAGGGTCAGGGTATTTTCAACATCATAGCTTTGGATTTTTCTTCATCTGAAAACACAGAATAAAATCAGTTTTATGTTATTTTCATGAAAACAAGTTCGGTTTGTTTGAAAGGGTTTAATCCTGCTTTAATTTAGTCATATCTTGGCAGCTGCAATACCTAACTACAGGGGTGTGGAAATACGAGTTTTCTCCACTTGTCCCTGGACAAGTAAAAGCGGATTTTCTACTCGTCCAGAATCAAAATGAACTTGTCCGCTAAAGAGTAAATAGAAAAATTTGAAAAAAAAACATTGCCTTTTGATGAAGAAAATGCTGGTATGAAGCATTTTCTTCATTAAAAACAATGTTTTCTACCCTATGATATGAACATTAGGATGATTTCTCTCTTAATTCTTTTAAGTAACATTCCAAGATTAGCCCTGGTATTTACTTGTCCTTGGACAAGTGGCTTAGAAAAATTGACTTGTCCTCAAGTACAAAAGCCCGAGTCGGACAAGTCGGGCATGGGAATTCCACACCCCTGCCTAACTATGTATTCCTGGTATTTCTCTCACCAGTGCTACCATGGCATCCTTTCCAAGCATACAGCTGCTCATTCCACATAGGTTTAATTTATGGAAGACAAATGTTGGAATGTATACGTGATACAGTTAGGGATTGAATCAAGTACCCATGATATCATATGAAGCCTGATATGCTACAAACTGCATAACAATGGAGGCTACCATACTTTTGAGTGATTAGAAAAAACTGTACATTAAGGTATTTGAACTTTAATAGGTCTGCAACATTTCGGCACTCATCAACTTTCACAATGTTGACCAAGGTTTCCTGATGAAACTCATTAACACTGTTAAAGTTTCTTACTTTGGAAACATTGCAGAACTATTACGGATCCACCACCTTAATCTAGCGACATTCTTGGGGGGCTATTGGCCAATAACTATATAGTAATTATATAAAGCATTAAAATAATTTTTAAACAGGCTTATTTAGAAGCACTTCCATCTGACTTAGAAACTTGTGCACCTCAATGGGAAGCAAAGGAGAAAACAACTCTAACCAAATCAGACGCAAATAAAGGTTGGATAACTGATTAAAATACACAGGACACAAAATAGCTATACCAGACGACATATATATCGGTGATCATGCACTTTATCTAGTTTTCTGAACACAGAATCAATAAGCTATCACAACTAATCATTGGTAGGCGACTCAATGCCGTATTTATCCCAATAAACTGTCCTTGCCTGATATACAAAATAAATGTTTGACAGATTAACTAGTATAGATCAAAGTTAAGTAACTTTGGCAGATGATCTATCTAAAAAAAATCTTTAAATCCTCATCATGCCTCATAATCACTATCCCTGAATTTCATAATTCAAGGATAATTTTGAGGATTTAATAATTAAATTGTCAGACTTGACCAAATGCAAAGAAGTTGCAAGGGTCTGACAAACTAAAAGCCCTGACAATTCTTGAACAAACAACAAATTGCTTTTGAAAATAATTTTCTTCTTTTTTCAAGTTTCTCTACAGTTGTTCTTTAGCAAAAGAAAATACAGTAAAATAAGCATCGAAGCACCCTCCTTAATAGAAGCAGCCCTACATTTTTTACAAAGAAAACCCACTTCAAATGCCTTAGTTTTAGGAACTTTTTGAGACTTCTTCTCTAACATGAGATGAATTTCTTCTCAACAATCTAGAAAAAGATGTAATGGTACAATTGATGTGAGAAATACCAGAAATCCATTGTTAGGTGCTCTAGCTGCCACAATACAACTGAAAAGATTTTACAGCCTTTAAGCCGATTCAATCAAAAACTCGTATTTAAATGTGATTAATCCTACAGAATTTCTCTACTCGTCCTTGGACAAATAAAAGATGATTTTCAACTTGTCCAGGATCAAAAGGACTTGACAGCATAAAAAATACCAATTAATTCTGAGAAAACATAGTTGTTTTTTTACTTTTATCAAGAAAATGCTGGAGTGACTCCAGCATTTTCTTAGTTAAAAACAATGTTTTCTACTCATTGATATTAAACACTTTGAAAATCAATCTCTTAGACCTGTTCAGTACCATTCTAATATTTGTCCTGGTATTTACTTGTCCACGGACAAGTGGAATAGAAAAAAGTACATGTCCGCAGCTAGAAAAACCCGTGTCAGACAAGTCAGGCTTTGAAATTCCACACCCCTGAATTGACTCCATCTATCTTTAAACTCTGTTCGACCCAAAGAAAATGCGAGTTTACAAAGAAATGCGAGATGTAACATCAAGAAGGAAGTAAAGGTGAAAAAGGTGTTCTTTATCAAGGTGTATACAACCCAAATCCTCATGTATATGTCCTTGTTGACTGGTCTATAAATAGACAATGACTTATGGAGGCTTATTAACTTGTTCACCTGTTATATTTACCTGTTAAACACTTCCACATCAAACAAACCCCCTATTATACAGATTTCAAATATGAAAAAAATTCAAACCCTTCCTCCTATCACCGTGTCATGAGTAAATCTGAGATACATTGGACAAATAACAGAATTTCTACAACAAATGTGTTATTTTTTCTAGTGATAAGTTAAAATTAACCCTAGTCATACTGAATAAAAACCTTGACTTAATCTATGTAAAATCAAAGTGCTGAAAGCACTAAATACTACACAAATTTATAGTCACTATTTATTTGGTAGAATAATTTGATATCTTTTCAGGGATGAATAAATGAGATTCAGGAAGTAGAGACAAAGATCAGACTACACATATGTGCAGGTTGATCTTTACCTATATCGCTCTGCCAGAAAAAGAAGAATATTCTAGGCTTAGCATGACAATGGGTAGTATTTTCTTAAATGTTCATCATCATGCATTTATTGTTGTATTGCAATAGAATTGAAGCTTTAATCTCAAGTTGAAACTTGAGAGAATTCTCATTTGAGCATGAGAACAAGAGCACCAATTACACTTGCATGTTGAGTACTGGATGGTGAAGAAAAATCTAAGCTAAAAAAGGAGCATAATTTGCACAAAATGCATCTTAAAGTTTTCCTCCTAGATAGTATAGGTTGCTCTTTTGATGGTGAACACATGTGCCAAGTTTCAAGGGAATGCCTTGTGTAGATCCAGAGATATCACAAAATGTCAAAGTTTCCGCACTATGACATTGACACCAAGGCTTAAGTTATACCTCCGGTTTTCTCCCAAAACAGCCAAGCTAAAAAATTTTATAAACTCGGGTCCTGATTCTTATCCCAACTTCGCACACTACTTATCATTGTTAATCTTTTTGTAACAGCTAGAATAAATGCAAGTCATTATTACTATTAAATCATCAGCAAGTAACCAAAACTTGATAACAACAGCTTGCAGTTTAGTTTCCCATTGGCACTATTCTATGCCCAAATAGATTTGTATGTTTTAATTGGATTTTACAATCTTTCAGCCATATCTCCGCAATGTGAAGCACATAATTCACTGGTATTTCTCTGACAAGTACTACCACCTTTAACTAGTCTCTGCTTTCTTATCCAAATGGAACCAGGACTGTTACCTTTTAATTCACATCCCAATGAAATTAAATTCTGTTGTCAGTTTTTTTTTGTTTTTTTTTACATTTACTTTTGAAGTTTTTTTTCCACAATAATCAAGTTGAAACAGAAAGCATAGGCCAGACTGTATGTATATACGGGCTCAACTTAGTCTATACTGTCAGCCAATGCTTCAAGTGGAGCAGGAATATGAAAAGCAGTAAAGCACATGTCAATGGCTCAGTGCGTAACAGTTGTACCTGCCTATAAACATATAGGCAGTTACAACTGTTACGCACTGAGCTATCTGCATGTACTCATGTCGTATCACTATAATCATATGCAGTGTTGAAAAGACAAGCATGCCTGAACACAAACATGGACCAACAAAGAAACTGGGAGGTCATGACACCTATTTCAGTCCACAATCTGACGCCAGTTTGGCCAAAATTTCCCCAAATTCGCTGGACAGTTTTATGGTTCCATGATTATCTGATAATTGCTTCCATGGGACTATTAAATGCATCATGCTGCCTGTTACAGTTGAGTAATTCTGAGAACTGGCCAATGATTTCTCCTCGTTCCAGCAGAGTAAACAAAATACCATGGTCAAAACTGCTTGGGTAACGGACTACCTTGAGTTAATCACCTATGATTTTCTGGTAAATCAAGATAATGGTCAATAGAGCAGTGGTCCAAAATGTTACAGTCTCGTGGCGTCGGATGGAGCAGTGATTTTAACTATCAGAGTGACCGGGCAAGTGAACTAACTTTCCGATACTTTAAATCCCTTCATAATACAAAAATTTGGATCGTTTTACAAGGAATTTAAATTTGATCGAAAATATATTTTATTTAGCTCACATTTGATTGAGCTATATACATGTTATATAATTTCAGATTTGCTCTTTTTTATTGAATTGATTACCTAACATTACCTATTTAGACGTTTCTAAAACATAATCATAATGTCAACAATTTTGCAAACAATTCCGGAATGATACAAAGTACACCAAGAGATCTAGATACCTGCAATAGCTAAACCTCAAAACTGTGCCTCTTCCTTGTGGTAGTAGTAATAGTTCCGGAACATTTCGGCACTCTTGAACTTTCATGATGTTGATCGAGGATTCCTAATGAAAATCATTAGGAAACCTCGGTTAAGACTGTTAAAGTTCTTTACTTCCAAAATGGAACTATTACAGGTCCAATACCTTAAGATGCTTGTTTTCCAATAGTGGTTGGATAATCCGTGGTTTGGGCAGCTGGATGATTGAAAAGAAATTCATGGTTCAGTGCTCAAGCTGCCAATAAGTATCTGAAATACTGTCAAAAGTTGACTTTTTTCCCCAGATATGAAAGGGTAATATGGACAAAAGTTCAATAATCATTTAGAAAACACTTGTATGGACAAGGGTATCCCAAGCTGTGTAATATGGATGTGCATAGATTATTGAACAAAATACGACCCTTTGCAGAAATCGGTGATTTTTCTGGTATTTCATACATCGTAAACAATATTATCAATAAACTGCAATTACACTAAACTTTGTAAAAATTTATCCTCGTGGATTGAATTCATATTCAAATAATTTTTAATTTCTGCTGTTCATAAATTTTATGTAGACATTATAGACTAAAATCAGCCTGCTGAGACATGTACTCTGATCTAAATCTACACTACATTCTCTCCAATTGAACATAATGGCAAAAACTTGAGCCTGACAAGATAAATACAGTAGAATCCCTTTTTTAGCAACTCGGATATTAGTGATTTTCGGATATTAGCAACTTTTTCTCCAGCACAAAACCATTTACTCTTTAAGCTATGTAAATTTGATCGGATAATCGAAACTCGGTTATTAGAAACTCCCGGTTATTAGAAACAAATTTGTTGCACAGTCACGGGATTTTACCGCTTATTAGAAACAAAAAATCGATAGCGATCTAAAATATGACCTCTGTTTTTCAGGTGAAGCCGCGCGTGACACGTAGAATAAACACGGAGCTGTCAGCGAGTTGTAATTTTCGCACTACGGGAGAGTTATTGTTCCGATTTATTGTTATTTATTGGTTTTGAAATAAAGGATTATGCATTTGTGTCTTGTTTTTTTTCTAACTGTCGATTTACACTTTTATTTCGGCGCAGTCCAAATTTCATTTTCAGTTACATGTACGTCAAATAATTGCCATATTGTTTGTAACACGCGCATCATACCAAATCACCAATTAAAATAGTTACACAAGTTTGCCACATTAATTGATTTCTTTGAAAACTAATTTAAGCCATCCAATTTTTGATCTTGTTGATTAATTTATTAACAAAATATTCAAACAATGATTACCTTAATTGAATGTGTGAAAACTGTCCCTATATAAGTTGCGGCCATTAAGTCTGCCCATCATAACCATACACTATGTCTAAGAGAAAACGTACAGACCTTTCCCTCGCGGATCGCTACGAAGTCGTCAAACTACTCGACCAGAAACAGTCACAAATAGAGATCTCCAGACAGCTAGGCGTTTCCAAGTCGCAGATATGTAGAATAAACGCGAAGAAAGAAGAAATACGCATACAGTTCGAGACCAGCGCTAACCCACAAAGGAAACGACAACGAACCGGAAAAGACGAAGACGTAGAAACAGCGCTCAAGACGTGGTTTCAAGACGCACGAGCACGGGACATACCAATCTACGGCCCCGTACTGGAAGAAAAGGCCAAAGACCTCGCCCAGAGTCTCAAGAAAACAGACTTCGAACCGACACACGGCTGGCTATCCCGATGGAAGACCAGAAACCACATTGTATACAAACGCCAGCACGGGGAGAAGAAAGACGCTGACCACGCTTCCGCCGAACATTGGACCACAAACGTTCTTCCAGACATCCTCCAGACATTCGACCCCAACGACATTTACAACGCCGACAAAACAGGGATCTACTACCGTGCCCTTCCAGACGGTACCCTTACAGAAAAATCGACAGACATTAGCGGCAGTAAGAAGATGAAAGACAGAGTTACAGCACTGGTAGCCTGCAACATGACCGGGACCGACAAGCGCAGGCTACTAGTCATCGGGAAAGAGCAAGGACCCTCGGTGCTTCCGTGGGGTGAAGAACCTTCCAGTCACGTACAAGAACAACAAGAACTCCTGGATGACAGGCGACATCTTCACAGACTGGCTGAAAGAATTCGACCGAGACATGCGACGACAGAGAAGACACGTACTCCTGCTCGTAGACAACTGTAGCGCCCACCCTTCCACGTCCGCCGACAATCTAACAAACGTACAGCTAAAGTATCTACCACCAAACACAACGTCAATCATCCAACCCTGCGACCAAGGCATCATAAGAAACCTGAAGAGCTACTACCGCGCCCAGATAGTCCGACGACTGATAGCCGACATCGACCACCCAGACACAAAGGCCACAGAATTCGCCAAGAAATTGACTCTACTCGACGCCGTTCATCTACTATCCACAGCCTTGAAGAACGTTAAGCAATAGACTATCGTAAACTGCTACAGAAAAGCGGGGTTCCACATCCAGACAGTCGACCAAATCTCAAACGACGACGATTTGAATATCCCAGCCACGATGACAGAAACAGACTTCAACAACTACGTGAACCACGACTACGACACACCCTGTCATGGTTTACTCACTGACGAAGAAATAGCACAGACTATCAGAGAAGAACCCACCGACCATCAAGAAGACAGCGACAACGATGACGAACAAGAACACCAACTGCCAGTTACATCCACACACGCCTACAACTGCCTGCGAGACTTACGCCGAGTTTTAGAAGAAAGGGGCTTACCAGACACAGACTTCTCCACTTTCTACATGCTCGAAAGACAGATCCACGACGCATTTGACCGTACACGCAGACAGACCAAAGTAACAGAGTTCATACAGTGGATTCCATAGGGACAATAAAAATGACATCGTGAACTGTAAATAGGACTAAACAAAAAGTGATAACTGATAAATTAATTTAGTAACTTTTAGATTAATCACATTTATTTAATGATTATGGAAATTTCATTTGTAGTGATGTAAATAAAGTGTGTTTATTTTATTGCTGTCTTGTAAATTTTCCAGCGTGCAAACATGACTGAAAATTAGTTTGAATCTGTAGAATTCAAATGACCGGTTGTCTGTCAATAGGCCATTTGAAAAATTCAGGTTTAAATTCCCGATGGCCCCTTATTAACTGGATAAATCCTAATCTTTCTACGAAATAATCCATTCGAGGAAACATGACTAAAATATGAAACTGTCGTCTGTTTCATTCGAAACATGAAATCAATACACACAGCACCAGAGCTGGTTAACGTAACAAATTGCGATTTGTTTTTACGATCCTTATCAGAATGATGATTTCTGAGTCAACCCCTATAAGGAACCGAAAAAATAAATCGATACAGCGTACTTCACATTGTCCGTAAATGCAACGTGGGCCGTATAATAAACAGTGTTCATAAATAGGTCGTGAGTAAAATGGCCGAATAGGTAGACAACACGGTCTATCAACTTACCTTTTCAGCTCTTCGGGTGGTAAATAATTATAAAATCAGAGGTAATTTGATAAACGAAGTACTAAAACAACATTTTTAAATCATTTTATTGACTACTAATCACAATTCATAGCGAGAAATCGAAACTGGAATAAAATTTTGTCTACTTTCGTTTTGGTCGCGACTTCTTTCATCCACTGGTGGGCCTTAAATAGAAAATCGGATAATCGAAACTCCCGGTTAATAGCAACTTTTTCTCTGACAAATGGGAGTTGCTATTAAGCGGATTCCTCTGTATCCCAAAATTGGCAATTCATTTGTAATAAATTTTAATTTCAACAGGATATTACCATAAGGATTAACAAGTTTTAAGAAGCACAGGATCAACAAAGGACATATTTTTATGCATCCTTTTCATTCATGACCAGTCAAATAGCGGTAATATTTTTAAAGTGTAACAAAATCATTCCCTGGGTTTGCCTCATCAGTAAATATTTCAAAGTTTCAGTTTTCATTTTAATCTAGGTCAAACACGCCTACATATATACTTTTATGAATTCTGAATTCACTCACCCTTTGTCACACTTTGATCAAAACAAATATGAAGTTCAATAATCTGAACAAAAAGCTGAAAATAGTTCGTGACCTCTGAAATAACAGAGGTTAAGATATGAGGGGGTAGTTCAAGACTCACATCTTTATTCCTCAGTAAACTCCTATGTTGTGGGTACTCATTTGAATCATCTTGATAAGACTAATCCAATGAGAATACACAATATAGGATTTGTGCCAGTATTGTAAAAATAATTTTTTTTGGAAACCAAAATGTTCCCTCTTTCTAAAGCTCTAACTATGTGCAGGCTGATCTTTGTCTCTGTAAATAGCCTATAATTTCCATGACATTGTGTGTGTCCGTTAATTGCTTGTCAGTGTTTAGCATTAATATGATATTCAAAGAAAACAAATTCCTAATACAATTTTTGTTTGTTTATCTTTTTTAAAAACTGGGGTAAATACCGGTTATTACAATTTTTTCAGTCACATCTAAATGGCAGGAGGACTAAACTATGGATTCCTGGTATTTCTCTTACTAGTGCTACCAGTAAACACATTTTCATTTTCCTCTATTCAGCAAATCCGTCTGATGGCAAAGAAGAGCAGAACATTCAAGGCCTTTGTCACATACAGCTGATACAGTATTTTTTTCCTTCTCAAATTGCCCCTTTTTCGATGAACTTGAGGGAGGGGAGAAAATTGTTTGTAAGAGGTTTTTATCTCTCCCATTAAACTTACACTGAAAAACTTGACAGCCGTATTATTATGTGTAGCAGACAGAGAAAACAGACCATGCCCTAGTTACATAATGAATTACGCCACACAACATAATCAGACATGTTACATACAATGATCAACACCGGACTGTTGCATGTATAGTGACTGGTCAACATGTACAGGACATGATTCAAATTATTTCACCAATCACGATCTGTGTATATATGTATTATGCAATTGATATATTACATTTATTTTCAATTCAACATGGCAATTAAACTAAGACCTGTTAGGTTTTTTTTTTTTTTTTTGATTAATGTACAGTAAACAAGAAGGATTTTTTAAACTCAAGTTCTTGATAAAGGAATATTTTTATGACAAAAAAATTAAAACTACTTTTCCTATTCTTTCTTCCACCCTATGTCTTAAAAATTATTTGCTTAACTACAATTAGAAAGTATTTAAACCATAAATGAATGGATTCAGGGAATGAAATTAAAGAGGTTGAGTACAACATCTACGGCCAATATTTCAAAAGCTATAATCAAAGGGAGGTAACTAATATTTACTCTTTAAAAGATGTGTGAGGAATTATCTTTCTTTGCCTATCTTTTCTTCTACTAGACCAATTGCACATTTCTGCAAACCTTTTCATTTTGAGGGGTCATTGCAATACTATTGTAAGTGCCTATAAACATATACGCACTGACAATAGCATTGTGCTAACTTCTCAATTTGCTAAAATCCGATAATACATGCATTCTGCTCTTCAAACATAAACACAACCTCCTACCCCGATTCCCAATTCCGGAAATCTGACCACCCCACTTTTCATGCTCTCAAGATGAACATGTCTTGAGACTGGATTACATTTTTAGAGTTGTGCTTGAGAAAAAGGTCATCAAAAGGACATGAAAAATAAACTGACCTTTGTAAGGTTGAGCTTCTTTTGTAATCTTGACTGTCACACTTACTCTCACTTGCAGGAATTACTTTGAAAATTTGGCCATGTGGTCTCGAGAACTTGAAATAAGCAAGCATTACCCATTCCCATATAAAACTTATTCGAAATGAATATCAAGCATTTTTTCTCCATTTTAACCCTTCTCATGCTGTGCATGACATAATTTTTCTGTACACAAAGTTTTGGCAGACTGCATTTACTGAGATCAGCCTGCACAATCATGCAGTCTGACCTATACACTCACTTCTTTCCCCTGTGTCTCCAATCAATGGGCAAATTACAAGTAACACTTATGGGGACGGGCAGCTGGTGGCTTGAATGAAATGTTGAGGTTGTATTGGTGTGAGAAATGATAGGAAACCATGGGAAGCTGCACCAGTCAACTCTACATAATTGTAAATTCATTGAAAGTGACATATCCCATGCAAAGTAATTTTAGATTTTTCAAATACAGGGAGTTATTTTGCATTCAAAATAAGCTTCAATCCAATCCTTTCCTAGACACACATATAACAAGGTGCCAAATTGTCACAAGATACGCCCGTCACACTGCTTAGTATTAACTGGGGGTTTGAATAGAAATGAGGTTATTATTTGAATATTTTGAATGAATATTTTTTGCACTCATGAGGTTTCATGATCCTAGCTATTAAACTTTTAGAGATATACTCTGGACAAGATTCTAGTATGAAAAACAACAAAGGGCAATAACTCAAAAAATAGGCCAGGTAGAGTTATGGTTCTTGTGCACTGCGCTCCCCCTTCGGGAGATCTATACACCCATGAAGTTTCATGATCCTAGCTTTTATACTTTAAGAGATATACTCCGGACAAGATTCAAGTCTGAAAAACAACAAAGGGCAATAACTCAAAAAAATAGGCCAGGTAGAGTTATGGTTCTTGTGCACTGCACTCCCCCTTGATGAGATCTATACACCCATGAAGTTTCATGATCCTAGCTATTATACTTTAAGAGATATACTCCGGACAAGATTCAAGTCTGAAAAACCACAAAGGGCAATAACTCAAAAAATAGGCCAGGTAGAGTTATGGTTCTTGTGCACTGCACTCCCCCTTGATGAGATCTATACACCCATGCAGTTTCATGATCCTAGCCATTATACTTTAAGAGATATACTCCGGACAAGATTCAAGTCTGAAAAAAAAACAAAGGGCAATAACTTAAAAAATAGGCCAGGTAGAGTTATGGTTCTTGTGCACTGCACTCCCCCTTGATGAGATCTATACACCCATGAAGTTTCATGATCCTAGCTATTATACTTTTAGAGATATACTCCGGACAAGATTCTAGTATGAAAAAACAACAAAGGGCAATAACTCAAAAAATAGGCCAGGTAGAGTTATGGTTTTTGTGCACTGCACTCCCCCTTTGTGAGATCTATACACCCATGAAGTTTCATGATCCTAGCTATTATACTTTAAGAGATATACTCCGGACAAGATTCAAGTCTGAAAAACAACAAAGGGCAATAACTCAAAAAATAGGCCAGGTAGAGTTATGGTTCTTGTGTACTGCACTCCGCAATGATGAGAAGAATATAAGTGCCAAGTTTGAAGTCAATCGGACTTCAAGTTACAGAGTTATGCTCCGGACAAAGAAGTGGACGCCGCCGGACGCCCGGACGCCGGACGCCACGGGTGATCCCATATGTCCCGTCTTCGACGGGCGTATAAAAAGGGAAGATAAAATTGTTATTTCTTACTGAATCCTATGTTATGGGTACTCATTGATTCAGTCTTCACGAAATACAGTTGGTCCTACTGACAGGTCAACTAAAAATCATGCGGATCTAATTAACTGCACATATAAACAGGACTGACTGACCAACAAAATCTAGCCACATACACGTGTTCTCATTTTCTCTCTGGTAGAATTTAGTTTGGTCTGGTAAAAGTTTAAAGTTTACCAGACCTATTATCCTGTAAAAAATGGGTATTTCATGAAGTCTGTTGAGTACCAACATAATACAGTTTGTGCTATTGTTAGTGCAATAATAATCAATGGCTCAGTAGGAAACAGTTGTAACTGCCTATATGTTTATAGGCAGTTACATGTTTTGCACTGAGCCAAAACATTGTAAAATCTGGAGCCGCTATTTTACTTTTGAAGAGCCCTGTAATTTTATTTTCGACTCTTTCTCAAATTATAACCCTGTTGTGGAAGTGATCTATATGTACAAAAGAGTATACCTTGATTTATTTCACCTGAATTTGACCTCTGTGGAAAAAAATGCTTGAATAACAATTACTGACATATTTTATCAATTAACGAAATATATATTACATTCAGTAACTTTTGTTATTCATTCCTATGAAAGCATGTGCATAGCAGAGTAAAAATAATTAGACTTTTATTCAACTAAATAGAAGGGGTCAGATTGGGTCAATAAATTCACGCTATACTCATAACAAAGTATCTTATTCCAAATTCCCAATTTAACTTACAGCATTTCTCCTAATAAATGCTCTTGGGAGCTATACATAAAATGGTCAGGGAGCTTTTATTTAGTATGCATTTTCTGATTAAAAAAATCATTAAACTTAAGTCTTTTAGCCACTTTTCCCTTTAATTTGATGTGAATTTCCTTGAAACAATCATGTTTTAATAGAGGAAAATCATATCAAATTAGAGAAGAAGTCTCAACAAGTTTTTAAAATTTGGGCATTTGAAGTGGATTTTCTTAATATAAAATGTAAGGGTGCTGCTATTAGGAAGGCCCTATCATTAGGAGAAATATGGTACAATAGAGTACTCACAACAAAGAATTTTATTCCAAATTCCCAATCTAACGTTATACAGTATTTCTCCTAATAAATGCTCCTGTGTGCTATACATAACAAGATCAGGGAGCTATTATTTAGTATGCATTTTCTGACTAAATAAAAATCATTAAACTTATGTCTCTAAGCTCTTTTCCCTTTAATTCGAGGTAAATTTCCTCTAAACAATCATGTTTAGAGGATAATCACATTTAATTAGAGAAGAAGTCTAACAAGTTCTTAAAATTTAGGCATTTGAAGTTGGTTTTCTTAATATAAAATGTAAGGGTGCTACTATTAGGAAGGGCCCTTTTATTAGGACAAATACAGTACAATAATGTACTCACAACAAAAGATTTTAATCCAATTTAACTTAACTCATGAAACCATGGAACAGAATCAAGCTATCACAAACAAAAACATCTAACGTACATGTATAGTACAGTAAATTCCTTGGGAGACTGTCTGCAACATTATACAATCCATCTTTATATTGATTTACCTTATACACATCAATGCAATCAATTAACTCTTTATACAAGACAAACAAAAAATCAGACTGGACAAATCTTCAAGTTTTGTGATCTGATAGGCCAGACATCAAGCAACAGAGATTGACCTGAGTTTACTTCTTTTCTAAACTTAATATCTGACCCAGAGGTTATAAAACTTTTCTCCTTCAAGATTATTCTCAAATTTCAACTTGAGACTGATTTTTTTTGTTTGTATGAGGTTTAACGCCGCTTTTAACAATCTTTAAGTAATATCTCGGAAGCTGAAGCCCCTAACAATGGATTCCTGGTATATCTCACACCAGTGCTACCATCACATCCTTTCCTAGCCTCCAGCTGCTATCCCACATAGGTCTACGATTATCAACCCATTGGTGGGAAACAAATAGTCAGAAAGAATGTGTGCCGCCCTCGATATTTTGTTTTTAGACATAACAGCCAGTCTGGCTCAAGATTTTCTAAATTTAAACAAGTTTTTCAGCAAATAATTTACTAGATTAAAGACGACTAATCCCCCCATCAGTGCTTTGTCCCAGTTCAATTGAACAAAGATCAATTATGACCTTGCCAGTGACCTTTGTGACCCAAAAACAATAGGGCACTTCCTTGGGTCTCGGGCAACAGTTTTATAAAATTCATGATTTCAGGTCACTTTGTTATTGTGTTACAGTCCAGACAGAAAGGAACAACAAACATATGAATGGACAGACAGACATGGGGAAACCAATACATCCCCCCTACTTAGTAGGTGGGGGCATAAGCAGAAAGCAAAGCAGTGATTGTTAAGATCAGATGTCTGTGAAGGCTGATCTTTGTCTATACCTTCTGCAATGCCTTCTGTACAACAGGAATATTTCTTGAATAGCACGGGAAGAGTTAAGCCTAGTGATTTCATTAGATAATTAAGTTATAGTTGAAAATTCTAATACTTGGTTTTTGTCTTTCAAAAACAAATGTTCTGATTGGCTGAAAGTTTTTTTTTTACATCAATTTTATAAGCTTGTGCAAACAATAATTAAATTGAAAAGTTTCAAAAGTTATTTTTTTTTTTTTCAAAGTTTTTTTCATAGAGATTTGAAACTCAATCCTTAATTTACACATGTGAGGATCTGCTTGCCTATTTGTATTATGTGATTTAATATTTTTAGTTTTATCTGAGCTACAAATAGAGGGGGTATTTTGGTTTTGATTTTTTGAATTGGGTTTTACAACACTTTCAACATTATTTCAGTTATATCTTGGCGGGACGAGACAATTCCAATGAGCACCTACAACATAGGGTTTCATTTAGAAATAAAGATCTTAAGACTTGCTTTACTCCCTCCTATCTGTGCCTCTGGTTTTATACCTCAAAGCAAAACAAGAATGTTCTCTTCATATCTTCAAAAGGTTTAAAAGCAGAAATCACTCCTCTATCTGGCGCTGCAGAGATTATTGGACAACAGGAAAAAAAGATAAATTGTACAAGAGTGGAGTCTGTAACGGAGACAGGAAAATTAAGACATCGAGAATGTACATGTTAACTGGTCCGCCTCATAAAATCAATGATAAACACCTCATGCTATCCATAGATTTTCCACCGAGACAGTCTCACCATTCCAGAAATGCATCCAAGTCCCAGACTAACTGATATTATCAGATATTTTGAAATAAAACTAGAGGAGCTTGAGAGCCTGATTCGCTCTACAGGCCTGAATATCCTGATAATTATCATCAGAGAATGATGATGCTTTTGATAAAACAAGAGTAGAAACTCACATGCACAATTCCTTAAGTGCTATTTGAAATTTATCCTCAGAACTTTAAAAAGAAATAAATTGAAATCAAACAATGATTCAAAAAAGTTTTCATTAGAAATTTCATATATAGAAAATAGTTTGTCTCCTATTTAAAAGCATGAGTCATTTCTAATTGAAATTATCTTTTGTAGCATGATAAACAGATGGACAGATCAACCGGCAAGCCAACTCCCAAATATTTTCTTTTCTTAATCTATTTTATTTTTTTTTTTTATTTATTTTTTTGTGTGTGTGGTGGGGGTTTGGGGGAGGGGTTATAATGATTTTTAAAGTTTCCATTATATAAATTATTGCAAAATGGCCTCCATCCATAAAAGACAGTTATCATCTTATCACAGTATTTTTTACGTTGTCTTTTAAAGAGTCATCCAAGGATCATTCAAGTTAATTTGCTTGATATCAATCAGTTAGGTTCTGAAACTAGAGCAGCTGAGCAGCTGATTAGCTCCACAGGCCTGAATCGACTTATTATATATAATGAGAAATTCAGTGAATGAATGAATTAATTGATAAATTTTAGATTCAATTAAATAAGTGCTTTTAAGTGTCACATGCTGAAACATTTCTGCAAAGAAACAAGAGCTGTCACTGTAAGATGACAATGCCCCCGACACCGCTTTGATTTAGAAGTTATGGCCAATGTTAAAGTTTTTGGACGGAATGACGGACGGACGGACAGACGGACGGACGGACGGACAGACGGACGGATGGACAGACGGACGGACAAGTCAAATTTATGATGCCTCCCTATCGGGGGCATAAAAATCAAGATTGATAAACAACATAGAAAAACATGATCTCCTGTTAAATACATATTTTTTATCCAATCATAGTAATTTTTTGCATCCTGATAATGGGTCACCAAAGGAACATTCCAGTGAAATTTGGTCAAATCCATCAGTATTCTGATAAAATTAATTCCAAAGTTTCGACTATATAACAGAAGAAGAAATAACCTCCGCCATTAAAATTTTTCATCTGATCACATTAATTTTTGTAGACTGATAAAGGATCACTAAAGAATCAATTCAGTGAAATTTTATATTTTATATTCTGAGAAAAAGACTCTTTTAAAGTTTTGACTATATAACATAATTTTAAATAAAGAAATAACCTCCATCTATAAAATAATTGTTTTTCATCTGATCACAATATTTTTTGCTAGAATGATAAAGGGTCACTTAAGGATTATTCCAAAGAAATTTGGTTGATATCCTTCAGTAACATTCTGATCACAATAAATTTTAGTACACTGATTAAGGGTCATTAAAGGATCATTCATGTAAAATTTAATTGGTATCCATCAATTAGGTTCTGAGAAAAGATACTTTTTACCATATTTGGAAATTAGCCACTCCCATTAAATCCATGTTTTTCATTGGAACAACATTTCTTGAAAAAGGGTCACCCAAGGACCATTCCTGTGAAGTTTGGTTGAAATTCATCCAGTAGTTTCTGGAAAGAAGGTTTTTAAAAAAACAAGTTAACGACCAGATGCACATATACACGGACACATGATGGACACAGCACCATGACAATGGAGCAAAAAATGATTTTCAAGGTTTTCACTTTATGACATATATAAAGAAATGACATCCACCCATAAAATATAAGTGCTAATAGTGCATAAACAAGTACTCAGAATTCAAGTTACATTTCTGTGATTGATTCTAGGTCTAACAAAAATTTAACAACAAGAGGGCCATAGTGGCCCTTAATCGCTCACCTGAATGAACTGTCTAAAATTTTCAAATGAAGTATGAGAAATAGAATGATGAATGACTGAGCTGAACAAGGCTGTTGCTTCTATACAAATTGAGAATCCTTTTTTACAATTTTAAGGTTGACTAACAAGGATTTTTAAAATTGATTTCGTGACCTAGTTTTTGACCCCAGATGACCAAATTTTGAACTCTTCCGAGATTTCATCTAGACACAGGTTGATCAGGCAAAAAATGTGGCCTCTAGAGTGCATACAAGGTTTTTCTTAAATTTGACCCTGTAACCTAGTTTTTGACCCCAGTTGACCCAAATTTGAACTTGTCCAAAATTCATCAAGATAATCATTCTGACCAATTTTCAGGTTGATTCGGCAATCAACGTGGTCACTAGAGTGCCTACAAGGTTTTTCTTAGATTTGACCCTGTGACCTAGTTTTTGACCCCAGTTGACCCAATTTCGAACTCTTCCGAGATTTCATCAAGACAATCATTCTGACCAAAATTCAGGTTGATTGGGCAAAAAATGTGGCCTGTAGAGTGCATACAAGGTTTTTTTAAGATTTGACCCCGTGACCTAGTTTTTGACCCCAGTTGACCCAATTTCAAACTAGTCCGAGATTTCATCAAGACAATCATTCTGACCAAAATTCATGTTGAAGGGGCAAAAAATATGGCCTCTTGAGTGCCTACAAGGTTTTTCTTAGATTTGACCCTGTGACCTAGTTTTGACCCCAGTTGACCCAATTTCAAACTCGTCCGAGATTTCATCAAGATAATCATTCTGACCAATTTTCAGGTTGATTCGGCAATAAACATGGTCACTAGAGTGCCTACAAGGTTTTCCTTAGATTTGACCCTGTGACCTAGTTTTTGACCCCAGTTGGCCCAATTTCAAACTAGTCCGAGATTTCATCAAGACAATCATTCTGACCACAATTCAGGTTGAAGGGGCAAAAAATATGGCCTCTAGAGTGTATACAAGGTTTTTCTTAGATTTGACCCTGTGACCTAGTTTTTGACCCCAGTTGACCCAATTTCAAACTCGTCCAAGATTTCATCAAGACAATCATTCTGACCAAAATTCAGGTTGATTGGGCAAAAAATGTGGCCTGTAGAGTGCATACAAGGTTTTTCTAAGATTTGACCCTGTGACCTAGTTTTGACCCCAGTTGACCCCATTTCAAACTCATCCGAGATTTCATCAAGACAATCATTCTGACCAAAATTCAGGTTGATTGGGTAAAAAATGTGGCCTCTAGAGTGCATACAAGGCAAATGTTGACGACGGACAACGGACGACGGACATACACCTAACCACAATAGCTCACCTTGAGCACTTCGTGCTCAGGTGAGCTAAAAATTGACTGTGACCTTGACCATTCATCTATGTGAAGCAAAAACAATAGGGCACTTCCTTGGGTCATCTATAGGCAGCATTTGTATGAAGTTTCATGATTCTAGGTCACTTGGTTCTTTAGTTAGAGTCCGGAAACAAAAAGGTCTACAGCTGGACAGACAGACATTGTGAAACCAATATCCCCCTCTTCTTTGTAGGTGTGTGTGTGGGGGGGGAGGGTATAAAAAGGCTGGCATTAATTTGACTTAAAATAATATTTCGGCCACATTGTACCTTAAGTCGTGTTAACTGGTCACTGTTATGTAATGTATGCTTCTCTTCATTACCTAACTAGTAACTTTACTCAAAACACTGGGTAATGAAAGCCCTGGTTTTCTTTATTTTTCAAATCAATTGAGTTATTTAATTCCAGGCATTCTGTCATTTACCCAGCAAATTTTTTACCAATTATTGATTTTTATTTTGATTTCAGCTATTGGCTACAGGAACCTCACAGCGAATTTACGCAGATATTGTTAAAAATTTCAGAACATAGTCTGGCCCATACATTTGATTTGTTCTGCCATCCACTGCCATTTTTTGCGCCATTTGCTTGGCCTTAGCAGAAATATGAAAGATGTCTGAAAATAACCCACATAATTAGTGAATCTTTTATCACAGAGAAAAGTTTTGAAGACAGACAAGACAGACGGACATCGGTAAAGGAATAACACCCCATCAATTCAATGCAAGAGTATAACTAGAAAGCCATGAATGGCTTGAGTCGCTCCACAGGCTTGAAATTCTTGATAAAGCAAATCTAAGGTTTGACTAGATTAAAAGATATTTTGGGTTCTACTGATGTTGAAATGATTTTCAAAAATGCCACTCTATAACATATAGAAAAATGACCTCCGCCCATAAAATACATATTTTTCATCCAATCACAATAATTTTTGGCAGACATATAAATCTTGACTGAAGGATCATTCAAGTGAAATTTAGTTGATATCCATCAATCACGTTCTGAGAAAATGATTTTCAAAGTTTCCACTATATAACATATAGAGAAATGACCTCCGCCCATAAAATGCATATTTTTCATCTGATTACACTAATTTTTGGCAGACTGATAGATCTTCACTGAAGGATCATTACAGTGAAATTTAGTTGATATCCATCAATCACATTCTGAGAAAATGATTTTCAAAGTTTCCACTATATAACGTATAGAGAAATGACCTCCGCCCATAAAATGCATATTTTTCATCCGATCACAATAATCTTTTGGTACACTGATAAAGGGGCACCCAAGAATCATTCCAGTAAAGTTTGGTTGATATCCAAGGCTTTTCCCAAGATCTTTGGGAAAAGGCCCCTAGCATTCATTTGGGAAAAAAATATCGACAAAATGCAATTTTGGGATTTTTTCATGTATAATTGTTTGGGTTAATTCTTGCTGGTAATGTATAAATTTTCTTTAAAAAAGCTTGTTCTTAAAATTCTTAAAGTAAACAAAACACATATTCATACTCCCAACTTACAAACATGTCAGAAATAAGTTGTTTGGTTAAATCCATTTCATTAAATTGGGAATTTTTCTCCGAATTGGGAAAAATTTTGGGGCCTTTTCAATGGGGAATGGGGCCTTTATTGGGCCCCTGAGAGATAGAAGAAAAAGCCCTGATATCCATCATTTACATTCTGAGAAAATGATTTTCAAATTTTCCACCATATAACATATAGAGAAATGACCTCCGTCCATAAAATGCACATTTATCATCTGATTAAAATAATTTTTGGTAGACTGATAAAGGGTCACCCAAGGATTATTCATGTAAAATTTAATTGGTATCCATCAATTAGAATCTGAGAAAAGTCACTTTTTACCATATTTGGAAATAAGCCAAGCCCATTAAATCTATGTTTTTCATTGGATCAAAATTTCTTGAACAACTTTGAAAGAGGGTGACCCAAGGATCATTCCTGTGAAGTTTGGTTGAAATTCATCCAGTAGTTTCTGAGGAGAAGATTTTTAAAGAAAAAGTTTACGGACGCACGCACGGACGGACGGACGCACGACGGACACAACACCATGACAATAGCAACAGTGGCTTTCAGCCAGTGGAGCTAAAAAGGAGGAAAATATGGACAAAATGCATCTAGTTATCCCCCTTTATAGAATAGGTTGCTCTTTTGAAAGTGCTAGTGAATGCCTTAGTAAAACCAGAGATATCACAAATATCAGTTTTAGCATAACAGCGACAACGTCGCCTTGGCAATAGCAATACCTCAGATTTAGAAGAATCTTACTAAGATGAACTGTTTTTAGATAAGATTTTTAAGTGTCTTAATAAGATTCTTATGATATCTTCAGGGAAAAACAGGGCTTGTATTTGACCTGTAAACCCGGGTCATGACTCGCAGATTTTCTGAAATACCCCTTTTTGACCCCCAACAAAACGTGTCCCGAGCGTCCTTTTGACCCACGATAAACTTAGGTAATGCATCAAATATGCTGTTGCGACGAGAGTTAAGAGCTGTATGTTTATCTCGCATGACACGCTTTACAAACACAGCATTGTTTACAAAAGTAATTATCGCGAGATAAAATGGATAATGGTCATATCTGAAGTCGGGAACACTAAAGCGGCATGCATGGTGTTCTGTCTATATAAGTAATCATTAACCACAATATATCTCCGGGAAGGTATCTCTCATTAATTTTGCTTTATCAATGCAACTTACCTCCCTGTTAAACCGTTACACTATGGCACCAATTTTCAGTGATGGGAAAGCCCATTGAGCCCATGTCATCATAAGTAAGAATTTAAAGAACAAATCTGTAAAGCATGTTCTAAGCTTCATTCCTATGATGTTTGGTTGAATTCTGTACAGTAGTTTAAGAGAAAAAGATTTTTAATTTTTCATCATACGGAACCATTTTTAGTGACACAACAGCCTGTAGAGCCCATGTTATCAGCCTGATCAAAATTTTACGAACAAATATGAAACAGGGCTTTTTGTTATTAACCCTTGACATGCTGAACCCGGAATATTCCTGCTTTGGCAGGAGCTATAGACAAACATCAGCCTGCACACATGTGCAGCCTGATGTTAGTCTACACCACCTGTTTCTCGCATTCAAACCAGAATTATCAATAGATTTGGGTTTTCAAATAAAAATTGACTTACAGTTGGTACTTCCAGTGCTTTATGCCCTTTGATTTTGATGAAAATTTTTAGCCAAAATTTATTCAGCATGACAAGGGTTAAAATTCTGATCATGCTGATGACATGAGCTCTACGGGCTGTTGTGTCAATGAAAATTGTCCCTAGGATTCTTTCTATTAAGTTTCGTTGAATTCTAATCAACAGTTTTCGAGAAGATGTTTGAAGAAAAAGTAAATGGATTGGATGGACACACTCACAGACAACCTTATGACTGAAACCAGGCCACTGTTTCACTTAGCCCAGTGGAGCTTTAATATTACTTAAAACAAGGGGTACAACTCTTATAAGAATGCAGCCAGTTACTCCCCTTGAAAGACTGGAGAACTCTTGTGATGGTGAACACACATACATGTCTGTATAAGGAATTACCAGATTATTCAATGATTATCAAGCTAAACCAAACTATTACAAAATTAATCCAAAATTTATAATAACTATCGGGTTAAACTAATTTTTATTTTAATTTCATTTGAAGTATGCAAAATTATCAAATGAACGAAAATTTTTGTAGATTGTTGTTGTACGTTGACAACATGTTTGGTAATTCCAGGTAAACAAAACTATAGAGTAATCTGGTAATGGATTGGTTATCACAATAATTTGGTATATGTCTCACTAAGCTTAAATCCAGTTCATGTTTTCTCATAATGGATAATCTGTTTTACCAAATTATTGAGAAATGTTCGAATAAATTGATTTCACAATAATTTGGTAATTGTCTCACTTAGCTCATGAAGAGTGGTTTCTCATAATGGAAAGTTCGGTATACCAAATTAACAAGAAATCTTGGAATATGTTGATTTTCATAATAATTTGGTAATTAGCTCACTGTGCTAATGCAGTCAATATTCTCATACTAGAAAATACGGTATACCAAATTAGTTAGCAATCTAGTAATAAATTGATTTTCACAATGATTTGGTTATTGTCCTTATGTTTAATCAGACCATTAGATGTGTACATTTGAATAGGGAAATTGGACAAAAGTTTTATTTTATAATAAATATTTCAGGTAAATAATAATCATTATCAAATAATTGTTTACTAAAACACCTTTTAACCTTATCATAAACATGAAAATAAAGTTAGTTTGGTTTAATTTGGTAATCATAAAACAATTTGGTAATGCCATGCACCAATGCCACAGTGTTTATTCTAGGGGGATTGGGGATTCCCTCACTATCTATCTATTTTATCTTTACTGCAAATGTAGGCAAACCCTTGATTTTACAAGTAGAACAACCTATCACGTAACAGTAACTTCCACCAAAGTCACTGTATATGCACAGTCCCACCACCATATATACATATACAATTTACAAACATATGGCCGTTTTTTGTGTTATTTTTTTCTTTTAGCCCAACCCAAAAATTACCCAGCGCCTGAGAGAGAGGCAATGGATTCTAACCACTACTACCCATTTACAGCTGGGTGGACTGAGGCAAATTGTCTATTAAGTCGCTTGCCTAAGGAAACACCTCGCCTTCACCAGGATACCAACCCACGACCACCGGGTCAAGGGCCGAGTTGAGCTATCTTTATACCTGTAGGGTGATCTACCGGCTCATCAGTAAGGACAAAGTCCTTTTTTAGCCCTCCGTCTTATAGTCATGGTATGGCATGGTGTGAAAACTAGGTATGGTGACTTAAATACATCATAAGTATATTTGGCATACTCACTACTTCTGTTAGTAGTAAAAATGTTAAAACTCGTATAAAATGGTATTTCCATGCCAGTGCTTGTCCAATCTCATTTTAAAGCAATTGACAGTATCTGCATCTACAACTTCAACTTCTTCAATAAGGGTGCTCGCCAAAATCCGCTAGGCAGACATCACGGCTTGTGGGAGACCATTCCAAGTGTTGATTGCTCTATGTTATGATCCCCCATATTACCTGGATTTGTGGGGATAATTTACTATAACCAAAGAGCAGCTGAGATAAATATGTGCTGAGATAAATATGTCTAATCACACAAAGGTTAGATTTTACTTTGCTGCCCAAAACAATGTTTTGATGATCTGACTTTCTTCAGATTTAGGCAAATAAAACATAAACAGTTGGCCCGGCCGACTTAATCGATTGGCCGACTTGACTGATAAGTGATAACCAATTATACATGGTGTTTTTTTTTTATGTAATATGAAAATACTAAGAGCATAGAATTAGCTATAGAAATAATATGAAATAAGGCAAAGCCTTAAAAGCGATCGCAGCTGAAATATTGATTGTTACAAAAGATATAGAGAGGGAAAGAAAGAAGAGAGAGAGAGGGGGCACATGTAATTTGTAGTTTATTGCGAATGTATTTAGTAGATTTATAAATGTTTCTGATGCACAGTCTATTCTTCAGATACTTCGTGATCCTTTCACCATTTAGGAGATGAAGAGTTTATTTCTTAAATTCACTGATGTATGAAACTGAAAAACCAATCAGACTGTATGAATATGTGATGCAGATTCACACACAATTTTGATTAAGTTTTGAGTTTTACACCACTATGAAATCAAGACATAACTTCTAGATAGATTAGGTTTAATTGCAAAAATGTGAATATTTATCAATAAAAGTAGAAATTCTTTATGGGGCTACTTTCCACTGAAACAAATTTTCAAGCTAAGAAGAATTTATAAACCTTTTTAACATAACTGGAATCAAATTAGCATCTGTCAGAAATAAAGGGTTTTGGCGACGGGTCCACGTAGGCGTACCCAACAACAAAATCCTTACACAACTACATAAACTTTACAAACACGCATTTTTTTCTTTCAAAATTTGTTTTCTCATGACCTAAAATCAACTAATTGTTACATTTCTTGTTTTGGATGTTAAAAGACAACTAGGGTCACTATTTTCTACATTAAACTCGATAAAAATCGCGAGAACAGTGTTGCATGTATTTACAAGTTCACTAGTCTATGATTGAACTGTTTAAAGTTCTAGACTATAGTATTCCTGACGTCATTAGTCGTCAGTGATGACGTAAACTATTTGTTGTCATTTTAATCTTAACATGCAGGCATCATGTAAATCTGAGGTTTTAAACGTGTTCCAGGCCGTATATGTGTAAGGAATAAAGGTAGGGATGTTGAAATTAGCCTTGTCATTCTGTAAAGCCAAAACTAATAAACATTTTGTGGGAATTTCCGCGCGAATTGCTTCGGTCGGCCTCGATTTTGGCTTTGTTTATGTTGCTTCCGGTAGAAAATAAAATCTTCAAAGAAACATCGTTTTTGGGGGATAGCTTAAATTAAATTTCAATTTTTTAATCTTTCCTTTACGACGGGTACGTTAAGGTATTTTTTTCATTACATTTTCTAACTTTTTTTCGGCCCTGCAAGTGAATTCACTCCGGATGGAAAATGACACGTTTGTTTCGTTTGACAGTAGAATAGAATAGAATAGAATAGAATAGAATAGAATAGAATAACACACGTTACCATAAACGCTCGCTTCGCGCTCACGGCCTTCGGCCGTTCGCGAGCTGCGCTCGCTATTACAACAAACACAAGATTAGAGTTGATACCTGCAGTTTTTGACAACGCGGTGAAGAACAAAAGAATCTCGCTGTCTGCACACCCTTTACAACAATTGTCAACTGGTCGTAGCTTCGGAAATATATAAACACTAGATGCCAAGAAGCACTGGAGAGCCTTAACTACTGAAAGCCCGACCAAAGCCGATCTGATTGTGAAAGAAAACTATCTTCGAATTCGCGCTAGAGGAAATTAGCAATTTACGAATTTTTCGCCAAATATCGTATGTTCTCGGCCAAACGCGAATCGCCGATAATTTTCCAATCCCGTTCAAAAGGATTAACGTTACTCATTTTTCTTTGTCGTCCAAATGAGATCTATGAATCAAGTGATACTAAAAAAATCAGAAAAACTTTTGATAATAATTTGTTTTGGAAAAAAAATAAATAAAATCAAACAACAACAACATGAGAATTAAATATGGCGGACATTAAGGCCCTCGAACATCCTACTTTAAAGGTTTATATTTAAAAGCCATCATACTGATTTAAAAAATTGATTTAATCATGATAGAATCAACAGTCTTCTTTTAAATTTTATTAAAATTGGTTCGTTACTCGTGCAAAACGAATGCAATTTCTAATTTACTGTTTTTTTATTAAACTGAAAATCGAGGGTTCGTCTCAGCGTGTTCGAAACATGTCAAATGCTATTGAAAAATGGTTAAAACGGCCCATATTTTTAACACCCCACCCCCAACACGAAATGAATTAATTGTGGTAGAGTTTATAATTGTAGGTGAGGTAAATAATTGTTCAAGGTACTTATTTACACCAAACAAGTAAAAAAATTAAGTTAAACATAGTGGCAACTGTAGAAATTTCTCCTGGTGTCTTTCAGATGTCCTAGATATTTTGGGAATAACTATCCTGAGAGCAAAAGGCAAAGGGGTGTTGAAAAGCCACCCTTATTATAACCATAGTTCCTTTTATTGATACAGTAAAATCCTTTTATAAGCAACTCGGATAATAGGGATTTTCGGTTATTAGCAACTTTTCCTCCAGCACAAAACCATTTGTTCTTTAGCCTATGTAAAATTCGTTGGATAATCGGAACTCTGATAATAGAAACTCCCGGATAAAAGAAACAAATTATTTGCACCAGGACCCTTTTTTATCGGATATAAGAAACTATTGGGAGCTTACATCGGGACATAAAAATATTTACATGCAAATTAACGAGTTTTTTTTATTTCCCGGCGACGCCGCGAGTCCGAAAGTACACATAGACGCGTCAACATGTGAAGTTGTTGATCGCACCTTTACCCGATTCGTAATTGTTATTTGATCGTGTTGATTAAGTGTTTGAACTAATGCTCTGCTTTGCATTTTCTTTAATTTTTCGAGTGTTGCCGACAGTTATTCAGGCGACCAATTTCATCTCGCCTGTCTTTTTATTTCATTTTTTTTTCAATCTTTTGGATAAAAGCAAATAGCGCCTGCAAATATGGCCGCGATTAGATTTCATAGCGCCGAAATATTACTTACTTCAAATTTAAAATTATAATCCTTATCAAAATATCCGAGTGATAAAGACGCGAGAAAATCATTAACTTTCTTGTCTGATCCATTTTCCAAATGACGTCACGTCTATAAATTTCTCAGGGAATTACCTGACTTCAAACGCGCCGCCAAATTCCTGACCCAGTCGAGGGCGTCTGTGTTTTCACAACAACACGCTTTTCTCTCGTGTGTACTCGACAGCCTTGTTAAATCGCATAAATAGTGGAATTTTACAAATAGCTGGCCTTCTTTAAAAAAGTAATTTGTTTTCGCAAACCATATTCAGTTATTCACGTCGGAACTTACCGATCTTACCGATCCGGCATCCTTGAGATTTGAAAGCCGTTGGTCCTCTGGTTGGTTGATTGTACAGACGTAAATAAATATCAAAACTACTTTTTTTCAATGTTCATACAATTAAAATGGGACACAAAAATAAGCAATCGATCTGAACTGGTAAAATGTAGACGTATTTTATACATGTATGCGTTGATTCTAATGCCGACGATGTACTCGTACACTTCTGAGATAGGGATACTGACTGAAATGCGATTATCGGATAATAGAAACATCCGCTTAATAGCAACTTTTCTTCTGACAAATAGGTGTTGCTATTAAGCGGATTCCTCTGTATTAATGTCCTTGTCAGTGATAAGAATAAAAGGACCAACGGGTGGGCTTCTTAAAGATAATTGTTTGTAGTGTTGCAGCTTCATAGCAATGTAGGCGACTTTTTCTCTGCTGATTGCCTATCATATCGTGAGTCCATAATTTGATTACCCAACACCTGTAGTAGTGTTTATTCTAAAACCTTGTGACTACAGCTTTGAAAATGCTTTTTTAGCGTTGTACCATCTGCAATTATGTGACTCAGACTGCATCTTTTTCCTTTTTAGCTCCACTGGCCGAAGGCCAGCGAGCTATTGTCATGGCGAGGTGTCCGTCGTGCGTCCGTGCGTGCGTGCGTGCGTGCGTGCGTAAACTTTTCTTTAAACATCTTCTCCTCCTAAACCAATGGGTGGATTTTGACAAAACTTGGCCAGAATGTTCCTTGGGTGACCCTCTTTTAAAGTTGTTCAAAAAATTTGGATTGACCCCCAAATATGGGCGTGGCAGGGCAGGGCTTATTTTGACCCCGAAATCTTTGAACGACATCTCCTCCCAAACCATTGGGCCAATTTCAATGAAACTTTACCAGAATGTTCCTTGGTTGACCCTCTTCTAAAGTTGTTCAAGAAATTTGGATTGACCCCCAAATATGGGCGTGGCAGGGCAGGGCTTATTTTGACCCCGAAATCTTTGAACAACATCTCCTCCCGAACCATTGGGCCAATTTCAATGAAACTTTACCAGAATGTTCCTTGGGTGACCCTCTTCTAAAGTTGTTCAAGAAATTTGGATTGACCCCCAAGTATGGGCGTGGCAGGGCGGGGCTTATTTTGACACCGAAATCTTTGAACGACATCTCCTCCCAAACCATTGGGCCAATTTCAATGAAACTTTACCAGAATGTTCCTTGGGTGACCCTCTTCTAAAGTGGTTCAAGAAATTTGGATTGACCCCCAAATAGGGGCGTGGCAGGGCGGGGCTTATTTTGACCCCTAAATCTTTGAACGACATCTCCTCCCAAACCATTGGGCCAATTTCAATGAAACTTTACCAGAATGTTCCTTGGGTGACCCTCTTCTAAAGTTGTTCAAGAAATTTGGATTGACCTCCAAATATGGGCGTGGCAGGGCGGGGCTTATTTTGACCCCGAAATCTTTGAACGACATCTCCTCCCAAACCATTGGGCCTATTTCAATGAAACTTCACAAGAATGTTCCTTGGGTGACCCTCTTCTAAAGTTGTTCAAGAAATTTGGATTGACCCCCAAATATGGGCGTGGCAGGGCAGGGCTTATTTTGACCCCGAAATCTTTGAACGCCATCTCCTCCCAAACCTTTTGGCCATTTTCAATGAAACTTTACCAGAATGTTCCTTGGTTGACCCTCTTCTAAAGTTGTTCAAGAAATTTGGATTGACCCCCAAATATGGGCGTGGCAGGGCGGGGCTTATTTTGACCCTGAAATCTTTGAACCTCATCTCCTCCTAAACCATTGGGCAAATTTCAATGAAACTTTATAAGGATGTTCCTTTGGTGACCCTTATCTAAAGTTGTTCAAGAAATTTGGATTGACCCCCAAACATAGATGTGGCATGGCGGGGCTTATTTTGACCCCGAAATTTTTGAATGACCTCTCCTCCTGAACCATTAGGCCAATTTTAATGAAACTTTACCAGAATGTTCCTTTGGTGACCCTCATCTAAAGATGTTCAAGAAATTTGAATTGGATGAGATCCACTTGATCAATAAAATTCAGGTGAGCGGTTTAGGGCCATTCTGGTCCTCTGGTTTCAATCTACATCTAAATAGTTTTCTTTCTTGTAATTTTACATATAAGTTAATTAAGTTCATTCCTTCATAAGTCAGTTTCAACCTAGAAAAAGTCTGAATTCCTTCTGAATGTTGTTCACTTTCATTACCTTCTATTTGCAATATCTCTCTTTCAAATCTTGAGATTTTAAGCCAGTGGAGCGATACAGGCCCTCTTGGGCCTCTTGTTGACAATTTGCAGATTGCCTGAAGCTTGCATCTTATAACTTAGAAATATTACTAACTGTCAATTAGATTATTTCAAAAAAAGTCTAAAGATATCCTTGAGAAAAAACTACAATATTATGTAACCAAAGGTTGGGAAAATAATCTGAAATGCTTGTCTTGCGAAAGTCAAAGATTACCAATTCCAAAGTCTTACCCTAGTCTAGCAGAAAAGGTATTTCACAAATTTTTAATGAGAATTAATTGCCTCAATAGCTCAAGTGGTAGAGCACTCAGCTCTCGACCCAACGGTCATGGGTTTGAGTCCTGGTGAAGGCAAGGTGTTTCCTTGGGCAAGAGACTTAATAGACAATTTGCCTCAGTCCACCCAGCTGTAAATGGGTAGCAGTGGTTAGAATCCATTGCCTCCCTCTCGGGCGCAGGATAATTTCTAGGTTGGGTTTAAAAAAAAAACAAACACAAAAAAACGGTCATGTGTTTGCATATGTATATATATATATGCTGAGGGGACTATGCAAATACCATGACCTTGGTGGTGGTTAGGTGATGGGTTGTTTTACCTTGTAAATCAAGGGTTCATCTACATTGGCGGTTAAGACAAAATAGATAGATAGATTGCTTACTAAGTAGACAAAAACAACACATAATAAGGACTAATTTTCCTTCAGCTTTTATTCTACTTATAGAAAATGTGTAACCCATGGCCAGTTCTGGCTTGGCCACAAACCCTACGCTTCCATGAGGTAGAATTAATAGGTACAGTGAAATTGTGACATCACTTACATGTTTTTCCTGCAACAATTGAATGTTGGTAGGTTGAATAAAATGAGAATGACCGATCTATCTTGTAGGGTAATTCAAGTTATGAAATTTAATTCGATTTGAGAGTAAAGGTAGCTCCTTTTGGACAACAAGCAATTTCTTCAAATTCCCCCGATGTTTTTGTAAGCTTTTATTTTCAGGGACATCAAAAAAATTGGTTAACAATAGATTTTCATTTGTGTAAAACTTTATGTTAATATTTGTACAATCTCCATAAATGCAACATTTTCCCGGAAAGACTCTATAAATCCCAGAAATTTTTTGTCCAATGTCTCATGCTTTGAAAAATTATGGCATGTCTGGCCACAATGTAAATATGATTTTTTTCAGGTGCCATATGAGTTACTGAATAAAAAGTTTCGAGCAGCACAAAAATGCATCGATAGAGAGGTGTCGAAAGTACAGGGAGCTGGTAGTGAACTGGAAGTTTGCCTGCAGAAGAAGAATGTCACGATTAGGGAGGTCACAAAGGCCCTGGATAATATGGTAGAAAAACTCAAGTTCTTGAAGAGAAAGGTACTAAATTGGATTAATTGAACTATTACTTTTTTACCTTAGAAATCTCAGACTTGAAAGAGGGTGCAGATGACAGGGTTTGACACTAAGGGGAGTCGGGGAATCTGGGACTCCCTGTTTACTAGTTAGGACTCCTTCCATTTGCAAATCAGGGGCCAATGGACTCCAAGGGTAATATGAGAATATTCTGAAAAACAAAATGCACAGAGTAGTGTCCTTTCTAACACTTGCCAAAACTGTAGATCTTTTCACAACAAAAGTTGTTGTAGAAAACATTTGCTTGAATCTTGTAGTGTTATAACAAGCAATTTCTTCTTTTCCACAATGTTCTCCCATTATGAAAATTCGGACACCTTACTTTGAGCTTAGACCCCTCAATTTCATGTGTTAGGATTTAGGAGTCCAAATGACTCCTATCTTAGGAGTAAGTGTTAACCCCTGGATGACAGTGAAAAGTGGGTGCAATTTAAAAAGGAAATCATCAATGTGGTAGAAAAAATTGTGGAAGAGGGAGCAATTTCTTCTTTTTCCACAATAATATTTTAAGTAAAAATTAAATGGAAGTAAAATACAGGCTTGTTCAGGAGAGGGTTAAATCTTAACCCTTGTCATGCTGAACCCGGAATATTCCTACTTTGGCAGGAGCTATAGATAATCATCAGCCTGCACATATGTGCAGTCTGATGTTAATCTACACCACCTGTTTCTCACATTCTAACCAGAATTGTCAATATATTTAGTTTTTCAAATGAAAATTGACCTACTGTTGATATTTTCAGTGCTTTTTGCCCTTTGATTTTGATGAAAATTTTTAGCCAAAATTTATTCAGCATGAGAAGTGTTAAGGTTCTAAGGTCCAGATAGAAGGAATTAATTCTAATTTAAACCAAATAGATTTAGAAGTCTGATCATCAAGACTTTCAATATGGGTAGTAGGTTTGAATTTAAAAATAAAAGAAGGCTACATGGAGTACCCATGTGTTTTCGTGACAACACTTTTGAAAACTTTGCTGTAAAATAAACCAACAGTAATGTCATTCATTTTCAGCATTGACTGAAATCATATGATCTTTAGAAATATCAGATTTGTTTTGCAAACAATCAACTAATCAAGGGTTTAGTACAAGACTGTACTTAGTGTACATACAATGTATATACACTTAGTACACTCAAACGCTTAACCCTAGGAAATGCAAATTTTCCCTTCTGAAATATTCTTGTGAAATATCTATCTCAAGGCTCTTCATTTTCATAAAGATCATCTGTACGAAACCACTACACTATTTCTCCAGACAGGGGTGTAATAGTGTTGCGGTTTAAAGGGAGGTAAGTTGCAGTGGATATGCAAATTAGAGAGACCCGCCCTTAGTTAAATGGCTAATGATAGCCTATATAGACACAGACTGAATAGATCTTGTCTGTCTATTTGCTTGGTTTGTCATAATATGATGGACCCAATTTTAATCAGATTGAGGGTCCTTATAAACTATTTTATGTTTTGTTCTAGGCTGATGAGAGTATAAATGAAGAGCTAGAGGCTGCCAGGATGATAAAGAGGCGGGTTGAACATTTAAAAGAGGCGGAGTATCTTCAAGAACAGACACGCCCATTATGGCAGAAGAAGAGACTGGACAGGATGCTAGTGGAGTATTTCTTACGGGCTGGTTATTATAACACGGCTTTAAAACTTGCACAGCATTCTGATATTGAGGTATGTTTTACTTTTAGGAATTCTCTAACGCTTTTTGTTGAATTACCAAAATTTCATTCGGTTATTGATTGAAAATCTTGCTGACAAACCAATAATTACCAAAATGGTAAACTTGATGTCTTGATAGATTAAGCCCTGCTTTTTGTCAAGTCAGCCGGCTGTTGGTGTGTTAGTGTGTCCATATCTCAGTGCGAGTTAGTCCTGACAATAGCATATGTTTTTACATTGACCTTGCTTTGCAATAGATTTGTTATAAATTTGTCTCATTGTCATTTTCCAGGATTTAACAAATATAGATCTGTTTATGACTTCCAAAGCTGTAGAGGAGAGTTTGACCAACCATGAGACAGGGCCATGTTTAACTTGGTGCTATGAGAATAAGTCAAAACTAAGAAAGTTAAAGGTATGTGACATATTGATTATTCTAATTCTTTGATCAGACTGAGCTATAGATAGAGGGGGTATTCTGGTATTTAAGTCAAAAGTATTAAAAAATTAAAGCATCAATTCTTCGAAAGATAGACTGCCTAATGTCATTTTATGTTATATGTAGGTGATATCAGGTCAATATAGGCTTTAAAGATTAAGAACAATTGAGCCTGTGTCTGAGAGTCCCATCAATTTCAAATGTGATCAAAGCAAAGACTCTGACCAGCCTGTGCATCCACACAGTCTGACCAGTCTTCACTTTGCGCTTAGTAGATAGATAAGGTCTCAAAGTATCTGTAGACAATCAGGTAACTTTATATTTACATTATATGACTGTCTATGCTGCTCAATGTTTGCACCTCAGGAACATTTCAAATTGTTGGAAATGTCACACACAGGCTCAATTATTACTCAATTACTGAATTGGAATACCTTAATCAGCATGAAGATTTGCGTTCAGGATATAAAAACGGATGCAAACTTTAATATATTGTACCCTAAAGCAGGGTATCATTTGTCAAAGTTACATGAGCAATTCTAACCTAAATGCTAGACTGGTTTTCTGTATGACAAAAAAGCCTCATTCTGTTTTGATTTTACATTTCAGAGCACACTGGAGTTTAAGCTTCGAAAGCAAGAGTTTATAGAAATGATACGAAATAATTGTAGGATTGATGCAGTTAGGTAGGTTATTTTGAGTTATTGGTTGTCAGTCCTCAAAGCTGTTCCGATACAAGACCAAAAATCAATGATATTGTCAGTCATTTCTTTACATTATAATGAAACAGGGTAAATGGGAGAGGGCGCATATTTTGGGTAAATTAACGATCAGGCTAAGATGCCACAAAATTAATCCATCTGTAAGTCTGATTCCATCAGGACAATTACTCCTATGTTTAAAGATGGATTTCAAAACTTATTGGCACAATTGTTCTCCATCGTGAGTAAATGAGCTAATTAAAAGAAATTTTCAGATAGCTACAAGGTCAAGGTCACAGTCAAATGTTAACCCTTGTCATGCTTAATTAACTGCTTTGCGGATTTTTTTTCTTTAATCATAGTACTGAACAGCTCTTGGTGCACTTACTGTGGGAAAATATTTATTATGAAAATACAAGGATTAACTCTTTCCTGTTTGACAAATTTTTGGACATGTCCAAATTCAAAGGTTTTGCAGACGAAAATTTAAAGTGGATTTAATTTGAAAAATAACCATTCTGTAGGGTAGAAAATAGTGTGGAAAAAGAAGAAAGCAGGGGTTAAACAGCAAAGGGTTAAACTATTGTGGTTTAAAGGGAAAATAAGGTGGTATGGACTCTGATCAGGCTGCTCATGTGTGCTGATCTTAGTCTATACCTCCTGCCAGCCCAGGAATATTTCAGGCTCAGCAAAATAAGGGTTAAAATTGATCTTGTCCATATCATAGCTCTCACAGTTACGCTTTGATTTTAGAATAGATTGGCACAATTGTTTTACATCCTGAGTTGATGTTTCATATGAAAGACATTTTCAAATACAATGTAGATTCAAGTCCAAAGCTTAAGGTCAAATGGTGAATTAAGGTGTATATGGAGCTAGGGTAATTTTGTAATGCTTGACAGCAATTGTTTGGGAGAACCATCTTGTTATTGTGATCGTAGAATGTCCGTTGTCCGTCAGTCGTGCGACGTGCGTCGTCCGTCGTCCACAATTTCTTTAAACATCTTCTTCTCCTAAACCAGTGGACCAATCTTGATGAAACTTGGCATGGATGTTCCTTGGGTCAAGCTCTACCAAAGTTGTTCAATTAAATGAAATCCAGCCTTAACTTTCCCTTTGCCCTTAACAAAAAGGGTGAAAATATGAAAATCTTTAAAAACCTTCTTCTCTGAAACCAGAAGGCAGACAGCTTTCATATTTTGTATGTAGCATGATCGAGTGGACCTCTACCAAGTTTGTTCATATCAAGACCCTTGGGTCATATTTAGGCTTTGCCTGGGCCCAACCCTTTTTACATAGAATTAAAGAGCAAAAATCTTTAAAAATCTTCTTCTCTGAAACCAGATAGCACACAGCTTTCATATTTGGTATGTAGCATCACCTAGTGGGCCTCTACCAAGTTTATTCATATCAAGACCCTTGGGTCATATTTGAGCTTTGCACGGGTGCATCCCTTTATCTCTTCTGAGCATGAAGGGTAAAAAAATGAAAATCTTCAAAGATCTTCTTCTCTGAAACCAGAAAGCAGACAGCTTTCATATTTAGTATGTAGCATCATCTATTAGACCTCTACCAAGTTTGTTCATATCAAGACCCTAGGATCATATTTGGGCTCCACCAGGGCGCAATCCTTTTTACATAGAATCAAAGAGCGAAAATCTTTTAAAATCTTCTTTAATTGAAACCAGAGGGCACACTGCTTTCATTTTTGGTATGTAGCATCATCTAGTAGGACCCTACAAAGTATGTTCATATCAAGACCCTTGGGTCATATTTTTAGCTCCACCCGGGCGCATCCCTTTCAGCTCATCTGAGCATGAAGGGTGTAAATAGGAAAACCTTCAAAAATCTTCTTCTCTGAAAGCAGTAGGCAGACAGCTTTCATATTTAGTATGTATTATCATCTTATGGACTTCTTCCAAGTTTGGTCATATCAAGACCCTGGGGTCACATTTGGGGTCCAGCCAGGTGCATCCCTTTTTACATATATCAAAGAGCAAAAAGGCATATCCGTCTTGCTCTTTTGCTGAAAATGTTCCATGGTTTTGATCTTAGGCAATTATCTTCTTTTTGCCTATCTAATTAATGTGATGTCTCTGGGGTCAAAGAGACTCAGGTGAGCGATCTAGGACCATCTTGGTCCTCTTGTTTAAAGGTATACAAAAGGCATTGTAAAGTGGTTAGGATGGTAATGTATGGGAAAAGGCTTGATTGAATGGAGTTTAATGCCGCTTTCAACATTTTTTTTCAGTTATATGGCGGCAGCTTGAGCACCTTACAATGGTTTCCTGGAATTTCTTTCACCAGTACAACCACCAAATCCTTTCCTAACCTCCAGCTGCTATCTCACAAAGGTCTACGATAATCAACCCATTCGTGAGAGACTCATAAGTCAGAAAGAATGAGTGCCGCTGTCGGGGATGGCACATATGGGAAAAAGAAGTGACAAAACTAATGCTAAGGTTCAGGATTACAGTCTAAGGTTCAGGATTACAGTCTTAGACCTTAATTTAGAAATCAAATTATCGACTGATGTAACTGGGCTAATAGACATGCAGACATCCAAGGCTATATTCTGTTGGACATATGATGGGATAAGTGTCATAATTTATGAAATTTCATGAAACTTTGATCACTTATTTCTTGCTATGCATGGAAATATTTAGCAGTTGAGTAGAAACACATCTATCAAATAAAAAACTGTGATTGAATCATTAGCATAACTTAGCTTATTACCATTTGTATTTACAGACATGCGAGGAAATATTTTAGTAGTCAAGTAGAAGAACAACATCTATCTGACATACAAACTGTGATGGGATTACTAGCATTTCCAGCTGATACAGAAGTATCTCCTTATAAGGTAATATTAAATGAGCCAGTGCATGGTATTTCCAACAATTTTTTTGTGTGTGATCAATTGACAAAATACACCCTAGACATCTATAAAAACAATAAGAATATGGTAATATTCAATGAGCCATTCCATGGCATTTCCAACAATTTTTTGTGCATGATCACATTGACAAAATGCTGCCTAGACATCTATAAAAACAATAAGAATATGGTACATGTAATATTAAAAGACCCATTGCATGGCATTTCCAACCATTTTTAGTGCATGATCAATTGACAAAATACAATATAGACATCTATACAAAACAATAAGATTATGGTAATATTAATTGAGCCAGTGCATGGCATTTCCAACAATTTTTTGTGCATGATCAATTGACAAAATATAACCCAGACATCTATAAAAGCAATAAGAATATGGTACATGTAATATTAAATGAGCCAGTGCATGGCACTTCCAACAATTTTTCGTGTGTGATCAATTGACAAAATGCAGCCTAGAGATCTTTAAAAAAAAACAACAAGAATATGGTAATATTAAATGAGCCAGTGCATGGCATTTCCAACATTTTTTTTGTGCATGATCAATTGACAAAATTCAGCCGAGAGATTTATAAAAAAAAAAACAACAATGTGGTAATATTAAATGAGCCAGTGCAAGGCATTTCCAACAATTTTTTGTGTGCGTGATCAATTGACAAAATTCAGCCTAGACATCTATACAAAACAATAAGAATATGGTAATATTAAATGAGCCAGTGCATGGCATTTCCAACATTTTTTTGTGCATGATCAATTGACAAAATACAACCTAGACATCTATACAAAGCAATAAGAATATCGGCTGACAGCCAGTAGAAGGACTGAGACCTTATCTATCCATAGAGGACATAGCAAAGACTCTGGTCAGACTGTGCAGAAGCACAGACTGACCAGAGACTTTGCTTTGCGCACATGTAAAACTTTTGGAAATGTCATGCACAGGCTCATATGTCTCCACACAAAATCTATCAAATGAAAACAGAATTTTGAAGGGTTGATACTTAAACTTCAGATGAAATTTGAAATGAAATGCTAAATAAAAAAAAAAGTAAAATAGAAAAAAAAATCTTACTATGTAGAAACAAACTTCTGCAATGCTTTCCCGAGGACTTATTGGTTTTAAGCTCCACTGGCTGAAAGCCACTGGGGCTATTGTCATGGCGTTCTGTCCGTCATGCGTCCTTCCATCCAACTGTGTGTCCGGTCGTAAACTTTTTCTTTAAAAATCTTCTCCTCAGAAACTACTGGATGCATTTCAACCAAACTTTACAGGAATGATCCTTGGATGACCCTCTTTCAAAGTTGTTCAAGAAATTTTGATCCAATGAAAAACATGGATTTAATGGGCGTGGCTAATTTCCAAATATGGTAAAAAGTGATTTTTCTCAGGTTTTAATGGATGGATACCAATTAAATTTTACATGAATGATGCTTGGGTGACCCTTTATCAGTCTACCAAAAATTATTGTGATCAGATGAAAAATATGTATTTTATGGGCGGAGGTCAATTCTCTATATGTTATATAGTGGAAACTTTGAAATTGGTTTTCTCAGAATCTAAATTATAGATATCAATCAAATTTTACATGAATGATCCTTGGGTGACCCTTTATCAGTCTACCAAAAATTATTATGATCGGATGAAAAATATGTATTTTATGGGCGGAGGTCAATTCTCTATATGTTATATAGTGGAAACTTTGAAAATCATTTTCTCAGAATCTAACTGATAGATATCAACCAAATTTTACATGAATGATCCTTTGGTGACCCTTTATCAGTCTACCAAAAATTATTGTGATTTGAAGAAAAATATGTCTTTTATGGGCGGAGGTCAATTCTCTATATGTTATAATAGTGGAAAGTTTGAAAATCATTTTCTCAGAATGTAACCGATGGATATCAATCAAACTTTATTAGTATGATCCTTTGATGATCCATTATCATTCAGCCAAAAATAATTGTCATTGGATGAAAAATATGTCTTTTAGGGGCAGAGGTCATTTCTCTATACGTTATATTAGTGGAAACTTTGAAAATCATTTCAACATCAGTAGAAGCAAAAATATCTAAAAATCTAGTCAAAACTTAGATTTGCCATTACAAGAAATTCAAGCCTGTGGAGCGACACAAGCCATTCATGGCTTTCTAGTTTTCTGTAGATCATCACATAATAAACCAGTGGAATAATCACAATTGTAAATTGTTTTAAGTTCATCTATTTGTTTGAAATCCATGGAAAATGTGATGATCTTTCATTTGATGAAACAACAAAAGCTATATTTTTATCTCAGCTGTTTTCAGAGAAATCCTGAGGTACATGTATTTCTATAGGCTTTGCATTGTAGTTGTTGTCATCTGAAAATTTGACATTTTGTGATATCTACTATAGGCATTCACTTGAAAGTTGACATGTGTGTTCAAAAGAGCAACCTATACTATCAAGGGGTATATTTCCAGATGCATTTTGTGCAAAATATGCCCCTTTTTAGCTCCACTGGCCGAAGGCCATCGAGCTATTGTCATGGCCTTGTGTCCGTCATGCGTGCGTGCGTACGTAAACTTTTCTTTAAACATCTTCTCCTCCTAAACCAATGGGTGGATTTTGACGAAACTTGGCCAGAATGTTCCTTGGGTGACCGTCTTTAAAAGTTGTTCAAGAAATTTGGATTGACCCCCAAATATGAGCGTGGCAGGGCGGGGCTTATTTTGACCCCGAAATCTTTGAACGACATCTCCTCCTGAACCATTGGGTGGATTTTTACCAAACTTGGCCAGAATGTTCCTTGGGTGACCCTCTTCTAAAGTTGTTCAAGAAATTTAGATTGACCCCCTAATATGCGCGTGGCAGGCCAGGGCTTATCTTGACCCCAAAATCTTTAAGGGACATCTCCTCCTGAACCATTGGGCTGATTTCAATGAAACTTTACCAGAATGTTCCTTGGGTGACCCTCTTCTAAAGTTATGAAAGAAATTTGGATTGACCCAACTGGGCGTGGCAGGGTCGGGCATATTTTGACCCTGACATCTTAACGCGACATCTCCTCCTGAACCATTGGGCTGATTTCAATAAAACTTTACCAGAATGTTCCTTGGGTGACCCTCTTCTAAAGTTGTTCAAGAAATTTGGATTGACCCCCAAATATGGGCGTGGCAGGGTGGGGCTTATTTTGACCCCAAAATCTTTGAGCGACATCTCCTCCTGAACCACTGGGGGGACTTCAATGTGACTTTACCAGAATGTTCCTGTGGTGACCCTTTTCCAAAGTTTCTCAAAAATTTGGATGGACCCAAAATATGGGCTTATTTTGAGCCCAAAATCTTTGAAAGACATCCTCTCCTGAGCCATTGGACCAATTTCAATGAAACTTTAATATAATGTTCCTTGGGTGACTCTCTTCCAAAGTTGTTCAAGAATTCTGGATTGACTCCCAAATATGGGAGTGGCAAAGCGTGGCTTATTTGAGTCTGAAATCTTGGAAAGATATCTCCTCATGAGCCTTTGGATCTATTTCAATGAGACTGTGCTAGAATATTCTTTGGATGACCCTCTTCAAAATTATTCATTAAATTTTGATTGGATAAGATCCACTGGATCAATAAAATTCAGGTGAGCAGTTTAGGGCCGTTCTGGTCCTCTTGTTTGAAAGTGATATCTAAATAGTTTTTTCCTTGTCATTTTACATATTAGTTAAATAAGTTTATCTCTTCATAAGTCAGTTTCAACTTAGAAAAGTCGGAATTCCTTCTGAATGCTGGTTACTTTCATTACCTTCTATTTTCAATATCTCTCTTTCAAATCTTGAGATATTTAAGCCAGTGGAGGGATACAGGCCCTCTTGGGCCTCTTGTTTCAACTTTGATTTTTATCCACCATCCAGCACTCAACAGCCAAGTGAAAGGTGGTGCTTTTGTTACGTACTCAGCTTTGGGCTTGTCCTTCCAAATTTGGAAAAAAATCAGAAGGCTCTTCTACATGCTCAACTTGATTAAATCATTGCAAAAAAATAATAAATCATTATTGGTAAAGAAGAAATTCCTTGTCAATGTTTGGAAATGTAGATTTTGTTGTTCACACAAGGATAAACAATTATCCAGTATGTCATTATGTGAAGACTCAGTTTTATTTTGTGTCTCTATACAGGAGCTATTGGATGAGAGAAGCTGGACTGAGTTGGTTCAACAATTCCGTAATGAAAACTTCAAACTTCACCAGCTGAATAATGCGTCTGTGTTCACTGTTACACTTCAAGCCGGTCTCTCTGCTCTCAAAACTCCGTATCCTTTGAAATGAATCTAAAATTTCCCCTTGTCATGCATGCTGAATAAAAAATCTTGACAAATTTGCAACAAAATTTAATTGCTCAAAGCACCGAATGCACTAAATGTGAGAGGGAATTCTCTTTGAAAATTATTTTTTTGAGGTTTTCTGGTTTCAAAAAAGTAAAAACAGGTGCTATAGACAAAGATCCAACTGCACATTATGTGCAGGCTAATGTTTGTCTATAGCTCCTGTCAAGGCAGGAATATTTGGGGCTCAGCATGACAAGGGTTAAGCAAGATAAAGCCAAAGGTTAAAAAATGGGCTTTGATAATGTATCATGGGATTGTGAGATCTACCCTTGGCTTGGAAAAATTCCATACTACATTTTGATGGTTAGAGCCAAAGTAGTTGTAACCCCTATAAACATTTAGGGTGTTACAACTGTTCCACCCTGAGCCATATATATTATTTTGATAAATTGATTGATTGATTGAATGGAGTTTTACGCCGCTTTCAACATTATTTCAGTTATATCGCGGCGGCTGAAGCACCTAACAATGGTTTCCTGGCATTTCTCTCACCAGTACAACCACCACATCCTTTCCTAGCCCCCAGCTGCTATCTCACATAGGTCTACGATTATCAACCCATTGGTGAGAGACAAATAGTCGGAAAGAATGAGTGCCGCCGCTGAGGATCGAACCCGTGACCTCTGGACTGACAGTCCGACACGCTACCAACTGCGCTATGACGGCGGCTAAGACTTAAGAATTAGACTCAAGTCATTTGTCTCCCCTTAATGGGCTCTAGCCTGGTGATGAGTATACCCAGTTCTGCGGCCAGGACCACTTAACGGTGTTAGAATGCAAGCAGTTTTCTACTTATACCCTGCTTTGCACTTGCACTTGCGTGCAAAGCGGGATATAGTTGGCAAACTGTTTGTCATCCTGAACACAAGACTTGATACACTTGATTAAGCAAATTTTGAATTGATATAACTTAAGGGGCGTAAAACCTAATAAGATAAAGTTGGTTTTAAAGAAATTTGAGAAGTTTTTAGGGTTAACATCAAGTATTTTTAATTCAAACCAACAGGAAATTCACTTGTTACCAATGGAATCCCTCCAGATAATTAGAGTTCAATTCTTCCATTTACATAGTAAGAACTTAAACTCTTTCCTGTTTTACAAAATTTTGGACCTGTCTAAATTGAAAGGTTTTGCAGACAAAAATTAAAAGTGGATTTAATTTGTAAAAATAACCATTCAGTAGGGTAGAAAATAGTGTGGAAAAAGAAGAAATTGCCTGTCAGAAGCAATTTCTTCTTTTTTCACAATGTTTTCTCAATCATAAAATCACAGGCACGTAAAAGGCAGGGATTAAACAGCAAAGGGTTTACGGAATAATAAGGAAAAGACTACATGTACTAAGGTTACTGATACATATATAATATGTACTTAGTGTTTTGTATGAAAAAATATTTTACGTGGTTTCGGGAATTGTTAATTGTCGAGGTTCTGCTGAGACAATTATCAATTCCCACAACAGAGTTAGATATTAGGTTAGAGTTATCTTATAACCTCTATTTGCTTTGTTTTCGTCGATGTCTCTAACAGAAATGCTAGTTTCTAAAAATAGCCACATTATGTCATTGTTCTAAAAATATCCATGTGATATCACAAAAATAGCATATGGGATGTATCATACGGATATTTGTATAGTTATAAGATAAATTCTCATATCTTTACAAGCCAATAGACTTTACTACCTTTCCCTCTATAACAAATTGTTGTTAAGGAATTAAGTAGAGTTAGAACCTAGGCATGAAAAAAATTAATTCTTCTTAAAAGAATGTAGTGCAATTTTAAGCAAATATTGGAGGACACTGAAAGAAACCCTTGCTTCTTTGGGATCCATACACTGTGTTAGTGTTTAATCTTGAAGTATTCCTTAACTTTCCCCCAGATATTGCTATAAAGACGGTTGTAATACTAAGAACGCCGAGTGTCCTGTATGTAGTAGAAATCTCAACAAACTTGGACGCCATCTTCCGTACGCCCATTGTGCCAACTCTAAACTTATATGTTACATATCTGGACAGGCATTGAATGAGCATAACCCACCTATGATGCTGCCAAACGGATATGTTTATGGATATAATGTAAGTTTTTTTTAGTCTTCCAGCTAGTGTTTAGCAAAAGATACAAAAAATGATATGTAAACTGCAAAAAAGCCTGAAACAAGAAATTGTCT
Source organism: Fragum whitleyi (assembly GCA_948146395.1). Classification (NCBI taxonomy): domain Eukaryota; kingdom Metazoa; phylum Mollusca; class Bivalvia; order Cardiida; family Cardiidae; genus Fragum; species Fragum whitleyi. The sequence goes on from OX411555.1 coordinate 12,133,563, forward strand.
CAGAAATCCAATAGTAGGGTTACATTTTGAAGTCTTGTAGCTGTAGATACTATTAACAGTATTGATCTCGATACTGCTGTCTATTAATTCATATGAATCAAGTATAACCAAGAAATGGTTACTTGTAAGCTCAGCTGTTTTCAGAGAAATTTGCAAATCAAAGGGTCTATGATGCCTGTATTTGAAAAGTAAGCATAAGCCTTATTTATCATATCCATGTTTTATCATTGACAGGCACTGGAGAGGATGGCAACCAGGAATTAAGGAAATTTTATGTGTACAAGAAGTAAAGAGATACATAAGCTCTTTATCATGTGAAAAAATTCGAGTCTTAGGCTTAAATAATAAGCAGATTACATCTAAGGCCTCTCGACCTCTGACTTGGCCACTGCTTATTTGAAAAATATTTATCTAGTATACATATTGTTTTATCATTGGCAGGCTTTGGAGGAGATGGCGACTAGGAATGAATGAAAGGTTGTGTGCACAAGAAGTAAAGAGATCCATGATTTTGATAAGTTTGAGAAAGTCTTTATTGTGTAAAACGGAACAAGTCTTGGGTATAAAACAATAAGTTAGTAGCATGACAACCCCTTGGACTTCTGACTTAGCTACCAACTCATATGTTGTTACAAGTGTACATATTGTTTATTCATTGACAGGCTCTGGAGGATATGGCCACCAGGAATGAAGGAAAGGTTGTGTGTACAAGAAGTTAAGAGATATTTGATTTTGATAAGTGGGAGGTCTTTGCTATAGATCTTTGCCATGGAAACATACACAGTCTTAGGCCTGGAACAATTAAAAGATTAATGACAAACCCTCTTGGCTGCCAACTCATATGTATAGTTTATGATTTAGTAAAGATATCTATGTTTTTTTCATTGATAGGCTCTGGAGGAGATGGCGACCAGGAATGAAGGAAAGGTTGTATGTACAAGAAGTAAAGAGATCCACGATTTTGATAAGTGTGAGAAAGTCTTCGTCATGTAGAACAGATGAAGTAAAAGGCATGAATAAATTTTGTCTTTGTTCTTGTATGCAGTAAAAAAAATGGTCTGACCAAGGAAAGACTTTATGATTAATATCTGTTTTGCTGTGTCAGTGCTAAATACCCATGATTTTGATATGGGAAAGGTCTTTGTCATGTGCAAGATGTCTTGTGAAAAGGTTAAGTCTGGGGCATAAAACAATTATGAGATCACATGACTCGCCCCTCTTCTTCCAACATGGCCACTGACTCAAATTTTATTAATGCCATCTAGTCCTGGACATAAAACAAAAAAAGCAAGATGTTAATGGGCAACTTAAACATCGTAACTACAGCTTTAACAAGCTGTAGTTACGGTGTTTAAGTTGCACAACCTTAAAAAAAAAATTGAAACAAAATGGTGGAAATGGGCCGAGACCAAAGTTGCAATCCTGTCAAATTGAATGATTTGATTTGTTAAATTAATGTTTTGTTTGACAAAAGCAATCTATCAATTATGTTCTTGTACACAGAACTGATGTTCTGACTGAAAGACTTTATGGTCAAAGTATTGGTATGAAAGTAGATTTCAGAAATGCTCTGTTTGAGTTGTTGGTTGAATAAACTACTTCGCTTGTGTTCAGGTTCGATCCTTTATATTAAGAGACAGATAAATCAAATTACAATAGTTACAGTAATAAACAAATACATATCTAGTAAACAATGTAACGTCAAGACAACACAGACGTAAAATACGGGAACATATACAAGACGCGGGAAATACGAATTGACTTTAATGTAACGCAGGAACAACATACAGACGTTGATGTGTCCACAACAAGCTCAATGATTTGTTTCAACATGTCATATTTTTGGCAATTATAAACTCCCAACTCCTGTTTGTTAGAGCTCTAGTTAGGAGGTTTTATCACACACATAAACTGACTTGATATTGAATATTTCCTTATTATTTTTTTTACTGTATATAATTTCCTGAAACTAATAATAAAAGAAAAAGAAACACTTAATTGAAGTAATTGCTGATTTTCTCAAATGTTTTTCTAGCCACTTTGTCTGTGAAGGTTATTTTGTGATTTACACTAATTTCAATTTGCTATCTATAGCAAATTACAAATACAACTTGTCTGCAAAATTATAGACATGTTAAGCAGGAGTATGTAAATATGCATTTTCTCCACTTGTCTATGATCAAAATGACCTTACTTGAGAAAATTAAATAAGATAAATTTGAAAAAACATTGTTATAGAAGAACATGCTGGAACCCTGCATTTTCTTCTTTAAAAGAAATGTTTTCTACCCTTTGATACAAATATTAAGTTAATTACAGTCAATCTTGCTCAAGTGACGACATTTTTTAAGCGACCATTTTTATTAATTGACCGTTTTCAAAATTCCCCCTTTTAAATGAAAATAACTTAAAAAGTAGGTAGTATTGGTCTAAGATAAAATGTAAATCAATTCTATGTTGATAAAACTCACATGAGACGATTCATGTGAGTTTTAACAACATAAGATTATAGAAAAATTCCAAATAACATAAATATTAGTCAAAATAATGTTTCTATTTAGTAAAAGAAAACATGCACTAAGCGACCATTCTCTTTAACGACCACTTTTTGATAGTCCCATATGTGGTCGATTAATACACATTTTACTGTAATCTCTGCAATCAACCAAGTTATATATACGAAGATTTTCCTTGATATAAGCTTGCCAACAGACAAGTGGCATAGAAAAATGTACTTGTCCACTGTTAGAAAAGTCTGATAGACAAGTCAGGCATGTTTTGGGTTAGCAGTGGAGGAGTTCTAGTTGTGGTTGGTAATTTTCTACCTCAACAGAAAAGTATTTTGTGTGTTCAAATTTGTAAATAGAAAGTTGTACAATGTGCTGAGATTAGTAGAGCCATTCATTTTTAGCTCCACTGGCCGAAAGGCCAGCGGGCTATTGTCATGGCGGGGTGTCCTTCGTCCGTGCGTCTGTCTGTCCCTCTGTAAACTTTTACTTTAAAAATCTTCTCCTCATAAAGTACTGGATGGATTCCAATCAAATTTCACAGGAATGTTCCTACGGTGACCCTCTATCAGATTCCTTCAAAGATTTTTAATTGGTTGAAAATCATGGCTGTAGTGGGCGTGGCTAATTTCCAAATATGGTAATAGGTGGCTTTTCTCAGAAACTAATTGATGGATATAAATCAAACTTAACACGAATTATCCTTGATTGACCCTCTATCAGCCTACAAAAAATCATTGTGATCAGATGAAAAATATGTATTTTATGGGCGGAGGTCATTTCTCTATATGTTATATAGTGAAAACTTTAAAAATCATTTTCTCAGAATCTAACCAATGGATATCAACCAAATTTCACTGGAATGATTCTTGAGTGACCATCAACAAGTCTTTTAAAAAATATTTTGATCAGATGAAAAATGTGTATTTTATGGGCGTTGGTCATTTCTCTATATGTTATATAGTGAAAACTTTGAAAATCATTTTCTCAGAATCTAATTGATAGATATCAACCAAATTTTACATGAATGATACTTGAGTGACCCTTTATCAGTCTAGCAAAATATATTGTGATCGGATGAAAAATATATTTTTTATGGGCAGAGGTCATTTCCCTAAATGTTATATAGTGTAAACTTTGAAAATCATTTTCTTAGAATCTAATCCATGGATATCAACCAAATTTTACTAGAATGATTCTTTAGTGATCCTTTATCAGTCTATGGAATAATATTGTGATCAGATCAAAAATATGTATTTTATGGGCAGAGGTCATTTCTTCAGATGGGTTATATGGTGGAAAATCTAATATAGGGTAAAATAAACTATCCTGAATGGTTAAACAGATGGATTAGATATTATGGAAATTTTATTTCTGTGAAGTTGTATCAGTCTGCAAAAAATTTTTTGATTAGATGAACAGCATATTTTTTTTTATTGGTAGAGGGTATTATAACATATAAAGTGAATATTTGATCACCCTTTTGGTATCACTCAATGATGATTTTTTCTAGACTTGTTAAATTTAAAAGGTGTAATGATTATAGATTAGAAGGAACAAAACCTTCGTTGAAATTCAAATGTATAGAACCATTAGTTGAAATAAGTAGCCTGAGAATACCCGCTCAGAATTGGTGAGTTTAGTGGAACGAAGGGTGAATCTGCACAGAGTGTAAAATGATGTTCTGACCTCCTGACATTCAGAGTGGGGTAGAAAGAGTTGAGTTGACTGCACTCTAAGGCATTGGGCAGAATGAAATAAATATATTGGACTGAATATTTTACTTCTTACTATCATTAGTTAGAATTTTGTTTTGATGACAAACAATTGTGAAGTAACATCTTTTAGTATTGTTTAACTAAAAGTGGAAAGATCTACAATCAAAATTTTGCAGACAAAGTACCAGTATATTGTGCAGTAACAATCTGTTAGTGTTGAAATTCTTATATTTGGGTTTTAACATTCACTAGAATGATCCTTGGGTGACCCATTATCAGACTGCACACAATTATTGTGATAAAATGAAAAATATTTGTGTTATATATATATATACTGGTAGAGGTCAATTTTCAATGTTATTCACTGATAATGAGTTTTTTATGCAGAAATATTTCAGCATATGACCCTTATGAACTTAAAATAAAAATTCACTCATTCATTCACTTCAATTCTCATTTAAACAGCTTTATCATCCTCTTATAGTCATTATCAGGATATTCAGGCCTGTGGAGCCAATCAGGCTCTCAAGCGCCCCTAGTTGTGATAAAATTCATACATATGCCTTTGCATCTATAAGATCATGGGCATACTGCCATTAATTGAATAAAACTGTGTAGCTGTAGCTTTTTATTTGTCACTGATGGAGGGCTAAAATAGTATCATCTTATCTTTCTGTCAGTCCATACTTATGTCCATAAGTTCATCTTTATGTCTGTATGTCCACTACTTGCAAACACAACTCCTTCAGCATTTATATGTGGATATATATTCACAGAAAATTCCTCATTTTATGCTGTAAACTTAATTAAAAGTAAATGATCTTTGGGCGACCATTTATCAATCTACAAAAGAATTATTGTAATCAGAGAAAAAAAAGTCTTCTATGGGCGGAGGTCATTTCTCTATTTGTTATATTTTGGAAACTTTGAAAATCATTTTATTTCCAAGAACCTAATTGAAAGATCTCAATTAAATTTTACTAGAATGATCCATTAATCACCCTTTGTCAGTGTTCAAAATATTATTGTAATCAGATGCAAAATATAGCTTTCATGAGCAGAAGTTAATTCTCTATATGTTATTACTGGATCATTTTCTCAGAACCTAACTGATGGATATCAACCAAATGTCACTGGAATGATCCTTCGGGGACCCTTTAATAGACTACAAAAGACTATTGTGATAAGATAAAAAATATGTCTATAATGGACCAAGGTTATTTCTCTGATTGTAATATAGTGGAAACTTTGAAAATCAATTTCTCCAAACCTAAAAGATGGATATCAACCAAATATCAGGCCTGTGGAGCAAATCAGCTGCTCAAGTACATTGTAGCTCTAGCTACAATCATGTCTTAATTCTATACTTGCTTTTTATACGCCCGTCGAAGACGGGACGTATTATGGGATCACCCGTGATGTCCGGCGTCCGGTGTCCGGGCGTCCGGCGGCGTCCACTTCTTTGTCCGGAGCATAACTCTGTCACTTGAGGTCTGATGGACTTCAAACTTGGCAATTGTATTCTTCTCATCATTGCGGAGTGCAGTGCACAAGAACCATAACTCTACCTGGCCTATTTTTTGAGTTATTGCCCTTTGTTGTTTTTCATACTAGAATCTTGTCCGGAGTATATCTCTAAAAGTATAATAGCTAGGATCATGAAACTTCATGGGTGTATAGATCTCAACAAGGGGGAGTGCAGTGCACAAGAACCATAACTCTACCTGGCCTACTTTTTGAGTTATTGCCCTTTGTTATTTTTTAGACTTAAATCTTGTCCGGAGTATATCTCTTAAAGTATAATAGCTAGGATCATGAAACTTCATGGGTGTATAGATCTCACCAAGGGGGAGTGCAGTGCACAAGAACCATAACTCTACCTGGCCTATTTTTTTAGTTATTGCCCTTTGTTGTTTTTCAGACTTGAATCTTGTCCGGAGTATATCTCTTAAAGTATGATATCTAGGATCATGAAACATCATGGGTGTATAGATCTCACCAAGGGGAAGTGCAGTGCACAAGAACCATAACTCTACCTGGCCTATTTTTTGAGTTATTGCCCTTTGTTGTTTTTCAGACTTGAGACTTGTCCGGAGTATCTCTTAAAGTATAATAGCTAGGATCATGAAACTTCATGGGTGTATAGATCTCACCAAGGGGGAGTGCAGTGCACATGAACCATAACTCAACCTGGTCTATTTTTTGAGTTATTGCCCTTTGTTGTTTTTCATACTAGAATCTTGAAGGAGAATATCTCTTAAAGTATAATAGCTAGGATCATGAAACTTCATGGGTGTATAGATCTCACCAAGGGGGAGTGCAGTGCACAAGAACCATAACTCTACCTGGCCTATTTTTTGAGTTATTGCCCTTTGTTGTTTTTCAGACTTGAATCTTGTCAGGAGTATATCTCTTAAAGTATAATAGCTAGGATCATGAAACTTCATGGGTGTATAGATCTCACCAAGGAGGAGTGCAGTGCACAAGAACCATAACTCTACCTGGCCTATTTTTTTAGTTATTGCCCTTTGTTGTTTTTCAGACTTGAATCTTGTCCAGAATATATCTCTAAAAGTATAATAGCTAGGATCATGAAACTTCATGGGTGTATAGATCTCACCAAGGAGGAGTGCAGTGCACAAGAACCATAACTCTACCTGGCCTATTTTTTGAGTTATTGCCCTTTGTTGTTTTTCATACTAGAATCTTGTCCGGAGTATATCTCTAAAAGTATAATAGCTAGGATCATGAAACTTAATGGGTGTATAGATCTCACCAAGGGGGAGTGCAGTGCACAAGAACCATAACTCTACCTGGCCTACTTTTTGAGTTATTGCCCTTTGTTATTTTTTAGACTTAAATCTTGTCCGGAGTATATCTCTTAAAGTATATTAGCTAGGATCATGAAACTTCATGGGTGTATAGATCTCACCAAGGGGGAGTGCAGTGCACAAGAACCATAACTCTACCTGGCCTATTTTTTGAGTTATTGCCCTTTGTTGTTTTTCAGACTTGAATCTTGTCCGGAGTATATCTCTTAAAGTATGATATCTAGGATCATGAAACATCATGGGTGTATAGATCTCACCAAGGGGAAGTGCAATGCACAAGAACCATAACTCTACCTGGCCTATTTTTTGAGTTATTGCCCTTTGTTGTTTTTCAGACTTGAAACTTGTCCGGAGTATCTCTTAAAGTATAATAGCTAGGATCATGAAACTTCATGGGTGTATAGATCTCACCAAGGGGGAGTGCAGTGCACATGAACCATAACTCAACCTGGTCTATTTTTTGAGTTATTGCCCTTTGTTGTTTTTCATACTAGAATCTTGTCCGGAGAATATCTCTAAAAGTATAATAGCTAGGATCATGAAACTTCATGGGTGTATAGATCTCACCAAGGGGGAGTGCAGTGCACAAGAACCATAACTCTACCTGGCCTATTTTTTTAGTTATTGCCCTTTGTTGTTTTTCAGACTTGAATCTTGTCAGGAGTATATCTCTTAAAGTATAATAGCTAGGATCATGAAACTTCATGGGTGTATAGATCTCACCAAGGGGGAGTGCAGTGCACAAGAACCATAACTCTACCTGGCCTATTTTTTGAGTTATTGCCCTTTGTTGTTTTTCAGACTTGAATCTTGTCCAGAGTATATCTCTAAAAGTATAATAGCAAGGATCATGAAACTTCATGGGTGTATAGATCTCACCAAGGAGGAGTGCAGTGCACAAGAACCATAACTCAACCTGGCCTACTTTTTGAGTTATTGCCCTCTGTTGTTTTTCAGACTTGAATCTTGTCAGGCGTATATCTCTAATAGTATAATATCTAGGATCATGAAACTTCATGGGTGCAAAAAATATTCATTCAAAATAACCTCAGTTCTATTCAAACCCCCAGTTAAAACTAAGCAGTGTGACGGGCGTATCTTGTGACAATTTGGCACCTTGTTATGTATTGAAATCCTGTTAATTAAGTACAATGCCAAGCAATCATTATTTTTGTTGCAATCAGCCAGGGCACGAGATAATAAAACTTTTTTCTTACTTAACCTAGAATTTACTCAAATTTCAAATGAATTAATGTCTTATCTCAAGTTTAATTGTACAATGAATAACTCATAACATTTCACCAAGAGGATCTTCTAATTTCATTCACTGATATCAATATTTTATCAGAAATAAAGCTTTAGACTACAGTTTGAGTAAATTCTCAGTGGAGTATGAGAAAAGTTTTATTGTCTTGGACCTAAAAGTTGTACTATTACACAATTTTATTTGGTATCAACATAAGATATGGCCTGTATTAAGCACTAGCTTTACTCTTATTTTTTTGGCCACAATCTAAGAAACTGTTATAAAAATATTGTTTTCTTTTCATGATTTGAGCCTGTGTATGACATTTCCAACAATTTGAAATGTGTGAAAGGTGCATAAAATTGAGTAGCGTAGTAATGCCTACAGTGCAATTAGAATATTGTCTGACTGTCTGAAGATACTTTGAGACCTTGTCTATCTACCAAGTGCATAGTGAAGTCTCTGGTTAGACTGTGCAAATGCACAGGCTGGCCAGAGTCTTTGCTTTGCTCACTTTTGAAATTGTTGAAAAAAACACTCTCAGGCTCATTTTTAGCTCGGCTGTTTTCGGAGAAAACCTGAGGTAATGCTATAGCCTTGGTGTTGTCATTGTCGACGTTGTTGTTGTTGTCATGCAAAAACTTTGACATTTTGTGATATCTCTGGTTCTACTGAAGGCATTCACTTGAAACTTGGCACACATGTTCACCATCAAAAGAGCAACCTACGCTATCAAGGGAGATACATCTGGATGCATTTTGTGCAAATTATGCCCTTTTTTGACTTAGCTTTTTTTAACCATCCAGCACTCAACAGCCGAGCGTAGGCACCCGTAAGCGGTGCTCTTGTATTGATAGATTAACAAGAGATTAAGGGCAATTAGTATTCATTCCAGCCATATGTGTACATTTTGAAGAGAGAAAATTTACTGTACATTTTGCAGATAGAAAATGTGTTTTTCATTTATAGCTGTAATCATGACTTCTCAGTGTGTGTATGAATAGTTTATTTTTATCCACAGCATTTGATGCTGATATTTAGGATCCCTAAAAATCTAAATAGTTACTATATTCTATATCTATGCGTCTGTCTCTCTTTTTCACTTGATCTGTCTCCCAAACTTTCTATCTCATCTACTAACCCAAAACCTTCATTGCATTAGCAGTGTACAGGCAAAGAGTTTGTTTGGTCATGTCCAAGGTGAAATTCACCTTTCACTGTCAAGTGACAAATATGGTATACTGTAATGTTGATGCATATATTTATATGGAATTCAAATCATGGATATCTAATACCTAAACAGTAACTCTTATTTCATCCGTTAAATCAAATGAATACCAGATAAAATTTCAAAGAGCATTTGGATTATAAAATAAGTACATCATTTAGTATGAAATATTGTTGGAAAAGGATGCATTTGCTTGTTGCAAGAAATCTTTTCCTACAATGTTTTGATGTACATTTGTGAAAGCTAAAGATTGTTTGATAATGAATTAAGCTACCTCATCCTAAGTGCTCTTAGTATGAATGAGAAGATTTTTGACAAATCAATAATAATTTCTAGTATAATAGCTCAGCACAATAGATGTAACTGCCTATTTATTTACAGGTAGATATGAGACAAGTTGAAATTATGTACTGGTTACCCGACATCTCGTTACCTGCTGTTACCCAATAATTACTGCCCAAATATTTATTTTATCAACTTAATACAAAGGCGAATCCAGAATTTCTGTAAAGGGGGGGCTCTAGCGTACAAATTCAAATAGGGGCTGAAGGTACCCGGACTCACAAATAATTAACCATGACTGTCAAAAGTATTTTATGTTAGTCATTAAGACCATCTGGAAATCAACTTCAGAAAAGAATTGAAGACTGTTTTAAACAGTCTTCAATTATTTTTTGAAGTTGATCCCCAAAGAAACATAGTGCTAATACAATAGTCGGGTAACGGTTAATGGTTCAGGACCCGGGTAGGAACATTACCCTTCTGGATACCCAGGAGTTCAAGTACTCATCCCAGCTCTATTTTATAGGCAGTTACAACTGTTTTGTGCCGATCCATCGTGTGACTTTTTGTTTTATCAGAATCTATCTTTTGCAATTATGTAGTTATTGAATTTTTTTTTCTTATTTACTACCACTACTACTCTTATTACAATAAAAAAAAAGGTTAAAAATGTTTATTCTCTGAAGTTGTTGTTGAAAAATAGGAATTGAACACATTTTGATGGGTTAGAGCAAAACTATTGTAAGTGCCTAATTTTTGATAGGCACTTGCAATAGCTTCACACCGCCCCTAGAATTTTATGTAAAACTAATAGAGCATTTTGTAATTTGTTATCAGTGAGTTTAGTGATATAATGCATAAAGCATGTAAAAGTTTTGTAAATGTATTTGATTTGTATTTTATTTCAAATTGTAAGCAAAGCATTAAAGCATTAAAGAAATGTAAAAACAAGCATATTTTGGTTGCTCTTGTAGTTGGTTGAGCCAAAGTTCTAAATGTTTTGTGCAGTTCCCCGCTTCTCAAGTCATTCTGGGTCCAAGGTTATAAAACTTTTCTTATTCTTAACTGAGAATTTTTATCAATTTTAAATTTCAAAAAAAAAAATGTCTGAACATGAAAGATGATATTGATAATTTGTTATGTATAACAACTTATTAATATTATCTTTCATATTCATTGATTTATTACAGTGTTATTACAGAATTAGGGGCTGCCACCATAGCGCAGTTGGACAGGCATAAGACTTCCAATCTGGAAGTCATGGGTTTGATCCCCGGTGGCAGGAAATATACGTTTTGACGTTTGTCTCTCACCAATGGGTAGATAATCGTAAACCTATGTGAGATAGCAGTCGGAGGCTAGGGAAGGGTGTAATGGTAGTACAGGTGAAAGAAATACCAGGAATCCATTGTGAGGTGCTCCGGCTGCCGCTATATAACTGCGAAATTGTTGAAAGCGGCGTAAAACCAATTCAAACAAACAAACAAACAGAATTATGAATTTAATCTTGGTTTGAAATTTGAGTAAATTCTAATTTGAAGAATGGGAGTTGTTTCAAAATCTCGGCCCCTGATGAGACTCAAAGCTGAAGTCCTTTTCCCAATATTTGATCGATTGATAGGCCTTCAGTTTGACTTTTGACATGGGAGACTTCTTCAGATAAATCAAAGAAATGGAACACAAAGGAAATTGAGCCTGTGTGTGACATTTCCGACATTTAGACATTTGCCTTAAGTGCAAACTTTTAGCAGCATGAACAGCTATGTACATAGTGTCAAGTCCAAAATACCCACTCTATCTATAGCTCTGGGAGAGATCACTGATACCCCCAGCGTGAGGGACCCTTAATGTAACAGGTAGGAGTTTCTACTCCTAGGACTCCTTTGAAAAATCAATCAGTGTCAACTTCTGTGTGGCATTTCCCAATTTGAATTTTTCCGTGTTGATACAGTATAGCTGAAAAAGCATGTCTTCTAGGATGCCTTGAAAGCTAAAGGTTAATTGCCATTAAGTTGTTTTGATTTTCTGACCAATCAGAACATGCATGTTTTTCGTAGAGGGGTAAACGAATACAAGATTTAATCAGCTCTAGCAAGCACAGTTTATTTAGCACATGAAAATTAATGATACATAAACATTCAGTTTAATTGTATTGAATACTTTTATATAGCAAATACTGTTATTTTTTACAGGCTATGCGAAGTCCAACACATACTGCTGCCACTGTTCTTGGATACAGCTTTTTTTCAGAGCCAACTTCTCTGTTTTTATGGCTGGAAGCCGCGTACCTGGGCATGGCTATGATGAGGAACACTGTTGAATGTTTTATATGATCTGTTTCATTCCATCGTCGTGTATCTAGCATGCGCAGCAATCAGCATTAACCCTTTGCTGTTCAATCCCTGTTTTTTATGTGCCTGTGATTTCATAATTGAGAAAGCATTGTGAAAAAAGAAGAAATTGCTTCTGAAAAATTGTGTAAAACAGGAAAGGGTTAAAGTATAGAAAAAGAGGTTGCATTTTCTGGTTTTGAAGAAGAAGGCAAAGTCTAGAGAAGACTAAACATTCCACTCCATCTGGTCAAGAAATTCACATAAACTAGAAAGCCATGAATGGCTTGAGTCGCTCCACAGGCTTGAAATTCTTGTAAAGCAAATAGAAGTTTTGACTAGATTTTTAGATTTTTTGGGTTCTACTGATGTTAAAAATGATTTTCAAAGTTTCAACTATAAAACATAGAGAAATGACCTCCACCCATAAAAGACATATTTTTCATCCAATGACAATAATTTTTGCTTGCATGAAAATGGGTCACCCAAGGATCTTACAAATGAAGTTTGATTGATATCCATCAATTACATGCTGAGAAAATGATTTTCAAAGTTTCCACTATATAACATTTTGAGAAATGACCTCCACCCATAAAATTCACATTTTTCATCCGATCACAATAATATTTAGTAGACTACTAAAGGGTCTCTCAAGGATCATTCTAGTGAATTTTGGTTGATATCCATGAATTACAATCTGAGAAAATGATTTTCAAAGTTTCCACTATATACCATATAGAGAAATGACCTCCGCCCATAAAATTCACATTTTTCATCCGATCACAATAATATTTAGTAGACTAAAAAAGGGTCTCTCAAGGATCATTCTAGTGAATTTTGGTTGATATCCATCAGTTATATTCTGAGAAAATGATTTTCAAAGTTTCCACTTTATACCATATAGAGAAATGACCTCCGCCCATGAAATACATATTTTTCATCAAATCACAATAACTTTTTGTAGACTGATAAAGGGTCACTCAAAGATCATTACAGTGAAATTTTGTTGATATCCATCAGTTTTATTCTAAGAAAATGATTTTCAAAGTTTCAACTATATAACATATAGAGAAATGACCTCCGCCCATAAAATGCACATTTTTCATCACATCACAATAATTTTTTATACACTGATAATGGGTCATCCAAGGATCATTCATGTAAAATTTGGTTGATATCTATCAATTAGATTCTGAGAAAATGATTTTCAAAGTTTCCACTATATAACATTTAGAGAAATGACCTCCGCCCATAAGATATATATTTTTCATCCGATTTCAATAATTTTTTTTACACTGATAATGGGTCATCCAAGGATCATTCATGTAAAATTTCATTGGTATCCATCTGTTAGAATCTGAGAAAACTCACTTTTTACCATATTTGGAAATTAGCCACGCCCATTAAATCCATGTTTTTCATTGGATCAAAATTTCTTGAACAACTTTGAAAGAGGGTCACCCAAGGATCATTTCTGTGAAGTTTGGTTGAAATCCATCCAGTAGTTTCTGAGGAGAAGATTTTTAAAGAAAAAGTTTACGACAGGACGCACTGACGCACGGACGCACGGACGGACGCACGACGGACACAACGCCATGACAATAGCCCCAGTGGCTTTCAGCCAGTGGAGCTAAAAAAATGTGACTAGAGACACAGCCTCAAAATATATAGCCATCAGGCAAAAAGGCACCATCTTGGTAGTGCATAATGTGTCAACCCCAGTCAGACTTTGTGGACAACACATGCTTACTAGAGTCAAACTTTCAAACTGAGCTGATTTTCTGAATCTAGAATGGTCACTATCTTCTCAAATTGAGGGGTCAGTGCAAAACTATTGTAAGTGCCTATAAATATATAGGCACTTGAAGTAGTGTTGCACTGACCCCTCGAAAAATTTGTTAATTGATTTTTGAAAATTAGCCCTCTGGTTTAGCTATGATGGGCCAAATATAATTTTCAAATATTCATTTTACTGATTTCCAATAGATAGTCCCTATTTTCATGACCAGTCACATGTAGGTATATTTAGAGTCCCTGTCTGAGATCTCTTTAGCCAATGTTGAGGCACGATATTTCTACATATTTGTTTCCATTAACCCTTTCCTGTTTTACAAAATTTTGGACCTGTCCAAATTCAAAGGTTTTGCAGACGAAAATTTAAAGAACATTTAATTTGAAAAATAACCATTCAGTATGGTAGAAAATAGTGTGGAAAAAGAAGAAATTGCTTGTCAGAAGCAATTTCTTTTTTTTTCACAATGTTTTCTCAATTATAAAATCACAGGCACGTAAAAAGCAGGAATTAAACAGCAAAGGGTTAAACATCTTTAAATTGGTGACCGGTCAACTTGGCCCATTTTCAACTCACAGCCATCTGGCAACTTGGCAAAACATATAAGTTGATTAACCCAGCCTGAATACTATTTTTAGGCAGGACCATTATATCATCAATTTTCAATCTCAGAATTATAATTATTACAAATGCAAAATTTATGTTCTCTTTGTGAGGAAACTTACCTATGCATCAGCAAATTAAGAAAAGGTGACTTTGATTTTTTAGGAATCATTCTTACAATCTCATAAATTGAAACATAATTAAAAACATAAATACCGTATTGCCTCTAATAATAGCGTCCTTCCTAATAGAAGAAAGAAAATCCACTTCAAATGCCTAAATTAATTTGGGGAACTTTTTGAGACTTTTTTCTCTAATTTGAGGTGAATTTCCTCAATCATTTTCATATGATTGTTTAGTGGAAATTCACATCAAATTAAAGGGAAAATGGTCTGAAAGACATAAATTTTAATGATCTTTAGAATCAGAAAAAGCACACTAAATAAAAGCTTCCTGACTACGTTTTGTATAGCTCCTGGGAGCGTTTATTAGGAGAAATACGGTTATATATGTTTTCAATAGGAACAATGGATTGCTTGGAAGTCCATACTACAAAAGTATGAAAGTAGAGCGTCGGACTCTTGACTCAAAAGGTCCTGAGTTCAATTCCCGGCTGCAGCCTTTGATTCGTGGTTCTTTCATTGGCCCACACATTCGGCGCGAGTACTGGTGAATTTTCCAGGAAGCAGAATCGAGAGGGGTTAATCTAAGTTGCAAGAACTTGTTTCCATATCGATGTAAAATAAATAGGTTTAAACCAATCGCCCATAAAAAAGTGGGTATATGGAAAATGATTACCATTAGTACTTTGATTATGTAAAAACAACAACAATTCATTCAGACTACAACAACAACAATTTGTCTCGCCGGTCATGACAGACGACAAAAAACCCCAAAATGTTGGAAAATCAGCAGAGACAAACAAGGAGCCTGGTCTGCGAGGTGTCCGGACAACCAGTGTCTTCAAGCTAGCCAACTTTGAACTGTTTGTAAAGCCTGTAAGTTCCTGATGGCCCGAGTTAAACGCCCTTCGCCTCTATCAAGTTGACCTTTTTGCGGATTTGTATGTGCGATTTAATTTTTTCTTACATCATGGATATTATAGTAGCTTACCCAAGCAGTGCATGTGTGGGTAGTGTGATACTCGAACACATGACCATCTAGTATGGTGCTTGATCAGGATTTTTCACTTTTCAACAGATCTACCCTTTAATAGGTGATGAGGAGAACATTCTCTGGACATGCAAGCATTGTAAAATAGCCCTCCCCGGCATTAAGTCTATTCTTAGTAAATTATCTTCCTTGGAAACTAAATGTAAACAATTGCAAGATGAGATGGAACAACTTAAAAGTAGGCCAGTTAGTGATAATGTAGATCAAATTAAGTCAGTGGCTGAGGTTGTTCGTGAAGCGTTGTCCGATGAAAAAGAGTTGGAACTACGGAAACTGAATATTATTATTCATGGGATACCAGAATGCAATGGTAGTGATGACGTTAGGAAAGCCGGTGATGAGAAGTTTGTGAACTCAATATTGAATGACAAACTTAACTTGTCTATTAATGTATCACCTTTGAAACCCCAAAGACTCGGTAGACCATCTTTAGACAGAACCAGACCACGTCCTCTTCGTATTACAGTCGATAATTTTGATCTTAAGTCCAAAATTCTATCAGGGTCTAGACTTCTGAAGAATGTTCCTGAGATGTCTAACATCTTTCTTACCCCTGACTTAACCAAAAAGCAACGGGACGAAGCGTTCAAACTCCGGGAGGAGAAGAGAAGACGAACAGCTAATGGGGAGCAAAATCTCGTTATAAGAAAGGGAAGGATCATTGTCCTGAGAAGAAATGAGCATACATATGCTCACCACGGCCCTAACACTGGGGGCGGGGATTCTTTTCGGGTTTAACTCCCAAGAAGAACCATGTACATATGTTGACAGTTTTGTTTCCAGTTCAGATGATTTAAACACAAGTGTTAACGATGTTAGTTCGTCATTTTCAAGTTTAAACAGTATTTCTACTTCCAGTTTTACAAATTCATTGTCTACTGTCATTGATGAAGATACCAGTAAGTTGAAAGTTTATTATACTAACGCTGATAATTTGCTCAACAAAATTGACGAGTTAAAAGTTGTAATCCACTTACAGGAGCCAGATATTGTAGTTATTTCTGAAGTTTTCCCTAAGAACAACAGATCTCTGTCTATACATAGAAATGAATATCACTTACACGGTTTTAACTGTTTTACTGGGAGAATTTGTGACAATAGCAGAGGGATCATCATTTATGTGAAGGACACTATTCCCTGTGATTCATGCCAAATATTAAATGATACACCTTTTAGTGAGTCATCTTGGATTAAGTTGAGGATAAATAGTAAGGAGACAATTTTAATAGGAGCTATCTATAAAAGCCCGAATACGTCGGACACTAACCATGAAAATCTTCTTGACTTATTAAAGCATGATACTTTTGATTCATTTGGTAAAATTGTGATTGTAGGGGATTTTAACTTTCCTCATATTAATTGGAATGATTGGACAACGCCTCATAACGAAAATCACATTTCACATCGTTTCATTGAAACACTTAGAGACAATTTTTTTCATCAACACATACATGACTTTACAAGACTACGCCACGGTCAAAACGCAACAATATTGGATCTATTAATCTCCAATGATGAAAGTATTATTGATAATCTCCATTTTGGTGACAAGCTGGGAGCAAGCGATCATTTAAGTCTGACTTTTGATATCCTTTGTGATGTCTCATTACCTGACGTAAGAAAACCCAAGAAAAACTTCTTTCAAGGGAATTATGAAGATTGTAGAGCGTACTTATCTTCCATTGACTGGTCCTGTATCCTTGATATGAATGTAGAGGACTCATGGAGTTATTTCCATAATAGTATATTACATTGCGTTGAAAACTTTATTCCTATGAACATACGATCTTCAAATATAAATAAACCAAAATGGATGGATTATTATTGTGTTAAAGCAATTAAGTGCAAGTATAGAGCATGGAAAAAGTATACCTTTTCAAGAAGCTTCAGTGACTATGATGAATACTGCCGGTTAAGAAATAAAGCTTCCAAAGCTGTTAAGTTTGCGAAGAAGAAGTACGAAAAAGGAATCGCCAGTAAAGTGAAAACAAACCCAAAGGTGTTTTGGTCTTTTGTTAAGAGTCAAACTAAACATAAGCATGGAATTAGTGACCTTGTTGATAGCAGTGGTAATACAGTTTCACAGGATGAGGATAAGGCTAATTTGCTTAATGACTATTTTACTTCAGTATTTACCATTGAACCGGATGGACCTTTACCAAAATTCTGTTCACGACACTTTTCTGAACCTATTGAATCTATTCATGTAGAGGAGGATACTGTTCTGAAGCATCTGATAAATCTAAATCCATCGAAGGCATGTGGGCCTGATGAATGTCATCCTAAGCTCTTGAGGGAATGTGCTAGTGTTTTATCTTATCCCCTCACTGTTTTATTCAACAAATCTGTCTCTGAAGGTACTGTGCCTAACTCGTGGAAATGCGCAAATGTTACTAGTATTTATAAGAAAGGTATTAAAAGTCAACCTTGTAACTACAGACCAGTATCGCTTACTTCCGTCTTGTGTAAAGTTCTTGAAAGGATCATTCGGGATGCTATTCTTGATCACCTCAACAGGAACAACCTTCTGTCAGATAGTCAGTTTGGGTTCCGAAACCACCGCAGCACTATTTTGCAATTATTAACGGTTCTTGAAGATTGGACCTCTGCATTGGATGAAAAACTACAAGTTGACTCCATTTACTTTGACTATGCAAAGGCCTTTGATAGTATTCCCCATAGACGCCTTATTCATAAAGTGGAAGCATATGGAATTAAAGGAAATTTACGTAACTGGATCATTAGTTTCCTTTCGGGCAGAAAACAGAGGGTACAAGTAAATGGTTCTTCATCCGACTGGACAAATGTAATATCAGGCGTTCCTCAGGGATCAGTGCTTGGACCGCTTTTATTTATCATATTCATAAACGACATTCCTGAAGTAGTAAACAGTACCTGCAGGCTTTTTGCCGATGATACTAAACTTTATCGTGTGCTGCATTCACAAGATGACGCAAATATCCTACAAGATGACATTTCAAACATGTGTGCTTGGAGCAACAAGTGGTTGTTAAAGTTTAATATTGATAAATGCAAAGTAATTCACTTTGGATGTGCCAATCTTAACCAGAACTATCAAATGTTTGACTCTAACCATGTAATTTCCAATATTAAAGAAGATGATACTGAAAAGGACCTAGGTATCCAGTTTTCATCAAACCTGACTTTTGACAGTCATATTAGTACTTTGATTAATAAAGTAAATAGTATTATTGGTCTTGTTAGAAGAAATTTCTCTTTCATGGATAAACAACAATTTTTAACACTATACAAAGCTCTAATTAGGCCATATATCGACTATGGAGACATTATATACTACCCATTTTTGAGAAAGCATATTTTATCCATTGAGAACTGTCAAAGAAGAGCCACCAAACTTGTGAAAGAAATCTCTCATTTGTCTTACGAGCACCGTCTTGAATACCTAAACCTGCCATCTTTAGTGTACAGAAGAAATCGTGGTGATATGATACAGTTGTATAAGCTGGCCCACGGTATGGATGATCTAGAATTTACAACTTTCTTTGAACTATCAACTTCTACAAATAGGGGGCACAACCTTAAGATACACAAACCCAGGGCAAATAAGAATATCCGTCTTCACTCTTTTTCTCATCGTGTTATCAACGATTGGAATGGTCTTCCAGCCGAGGTAGTGAATGCAAAATCTTTGATTTCTTTCAAATCTTCTCTGGATAAATTGTGGCTGCATTAGCGATTTAGTGTGAATTTCAATTAATCATTCAACAAAAGTAGAGAAGATACAATGAGAAATTAGCCAAACCGGTGCGGCGACTATGAGAAACCTGAATTGAGGGGAATAACAGACCTAAGGGGTCTAACAAATTTCCCTACAGAACCAGGTAGAACCAGGTAGTTTAAAAATGCTTTTGGCCTTTACATTCAAGACGTTTATTCACGTAGTTCACGTAGTTGTAGAGGCCTTGATGTCTTAGACATAAGCATTCAGCTTCTTTTGGCCCTTTTGGTTTGTTTCATAGGTTGATATTGAGGGTATATTCCTCTAATTCTTCTTTGAATTATTGTCCGCGACGTATATTTAGGGATTGTGGTGCCCCAATTTGTTTTGATATGACAGATTATAGTCTTACATATATAGTGGCTTTTTTTATGGATATTTGTTCTTGAATTTATGAATTATAGATAAAACATGTTTTTTAATAGTTAAAAGGAAGCATTACTAGTCTAGTACTTGAGCATTTCTAGAAAATTTAATTTTGAGGACATGTCTACCTATTTATGTGATCATGGTTCTGAAATGTCCTGCTTCATCTGTCCTTGAAGTTGCACCGACAAGAAGATTAACACTACTAGTTGTCCGTGGACAGAGTATGTTCTCATTGGAAAAAAATATAGCTAGTGATGGTCTGTGGACAGGTTGCCTTACAACCTATTTCAGAACCCTAAGGGTAGTTTTGTTGTGTTATTTTAAAGTAGTTGTATTATTGATTAAAAAATCATAATTTCAATATGGGGATTCAATGACTAGGTCGATTAACCCATAGGCCGCACTCAATGCGTGTGGCTGCAGGTATAATAGGTATAACTCTCATGTTGAGCCTGCCCCAGAATCCCAAACAGTCAAATCCATTGTTCTGACTTTTGGGACAGTACTCTATCAACTGAGGTGGCCTGGCACTTAACCAATTTCAACTAAAGAGAAGTAGAGGGTTGTTAATTGTTTCAATCTCCTGTTGGCATGACATTTTAGGGCGGCACCCTCACTGGTACTTGTTATTGGTGCTGGTGATACATAGGAACTGCCTTAAAAACTTGACTTTAATATACATCTATAAAGATTGTTCAAAGCAGAAACAATAATGTCAAAAACCATCCAAACACAAACAATTGCATATCTTTTTAGCTTACCTGAGCACATCATGCTCAAGGTGAGCTTTTTGTGATCATTGGCATAGGCCAACAGTTCAGAATGTCATCCCTTCCAGCTTGAGACAATAGTTTTTACTGTTAAAGGAAACACTATGAAATAACTTGATATTCTTTCTTTACAGAATAAGAAAGTGATGGGGGCTGGAGGATTTGCATTTTTACTTGCATGTGCATACATCGCTTATATCCGATACACTGATGAATACAAAGATGTTCCAACATACACATCGCTGAATGAAGATGGGACATTCACCAGGAGAATCAAGAAATCAAGATGGGATTAGAATGAACATGTGGATGGTTCAGTGCAAAACAGTTGTAACTGCCTATAAATATATAGGCAGTAACAACTGTTTTTTGTTGAGCCATCAATTTACATGTTTACTCATGCTTGTCATGCATTCTCATTGGAAAAGGATAAATATTATACAGCCTATCCTTGCAAGATCCTGAGATTTAAAGATCTAGAGAATGCAAGCTTGGAACTTCGCTGGAAAACTGATGATCTCAAGAGCTTGGATTTGCAGTAGCACAGAACAAAAATTGATTGGACTCGATCATATTGGAGGAAGTCAATGATTTCAATTTCATATCAATTTGATCCATGCAGGGGTTGACACTAACTTTTTAGCTCTGCTGTTTTCAGAGATAACCGGAAGAATTGCTATATTCTTGGTGTCGTAGTTGTTGACATTTTGTGATATCTTTGGTTCTACTGAAAGCATTCACTTGAAACTTGGCACACATGTTCACCATCAAAAGAGCAACCTATACTATCAAGGGGGATAACTCTAGATGCATTTTGTGCAAATTATGCCTCTTTTTCGACTTATTTTTTCCACTAACCGGCACTAAACAGCCAAGCGTAGGCACCCGTAGGCAGTGCTCTTATTTTCAATGGGGTCCTACAGGAATCCCTACTCGTTACCATGAGATCCCTTCTGGTTATCAGGGATCCCTTCCTTCACTTAAATAAGTAGAGTTTTTTAAGAAAAAGCATATCTTTGAAAGCCAAGGATTCTAAATTCAATTTGTTCTTTACAAACAAACTGAAATTATAACCTTGGCTTGACTAAATTGGATTCATTTAAATAAGAAAAAAATATATCTTTGAAAGCCAATGGTTCTAAATTCACTTTTCTTTACTGCAAACTGAAGTTAGAACCTTGGCTTGACAAAATTTGATTATGGATCATATAAATTTTATATTCATGTAAAGATCCTACTGGAACCCCTAGCTTTGAACTAATGGGAACCCTTAGAATATTTAGGGATCTTCTGCATCCTGAGAAACAGTTTATGACAAATCCTATGCAAGGGGTTATAAAGGAATTTTTCCATTAGCTCTTGTCAACATAAGTAACTATCTCAAAACAATAATATGGTAGAATGGTAATTCTACACCTAGAAAATATGCCAAGAAATGAAAAGTTTCAAGCCCTTTTAGTCAGCAAAGAGTTTGTGAAATACTTAGTCCCATTGACATGTCAGGTGAAAATCATACAGGTCTGATAAATTGCTCAAGAATACAGGACTAACTGACCAATATAATCTAGCTATATAGAGAATGTTTCAATCTGGTAGACTTAAGATCATTCCGCTCAAAATTTTAAGTTTACCAGACCCACTGTCTTTTAAAAAATTTGGGTATTTTGTGAAGTCTGACTGCTTTGAAACTTGTTAAAGGTGAATGTGTTAGACAAGTCACTGTTTTGTACATTTTTCTTTACACATTTCCGAGCCTGGTTAACTTAAAAGTAAAGCAATGGGCTGTCAATCCTGGCAACATTAGCTCTAATCCTGGTTTTGCCATCTTTCATCTGACATTTGATAAAAGTCATAGTGACACGCATCATTTGTCTCTCACCAATGGGTGTATGATAATTAGTAGGCCTAAGTGGGATGAGCAGCTGTTGGCTCAGAAGAAATGTTGTGGTTGTAATAGTGTGGGAAACGTTAGGAAACCATGGATAATGCACCAGACGCCATGATATAACTGCTATTATGTTGATAATGGCAATAGGACCCATTCCAACGGAAAAACCTATTCACATTATTATTTGATTAAAATCAGGGCATCTCAACCAGTCTGACATAGTATTTTTTCCACAATAATAAGTTAGAAAGCAGGCGATATAAGCAAAGATCAGACTGCGTATCTGTGCAGGCTGATCTTAGTCTATGCCATCTGCAAAAGCTTAATGTACAGCATGAATATGCTGTAAAAAGTAGAAGAGGGGTAAACTTTTTTTTTAAGCTCCCCTATTTTCCAAGAAATTTTGGTGTTTTGTGATCACCTTGGCACAGTTGGCATTGTTGTTTGTGTTGGCATGACAAACCTTAACCTTGGTCATATCTCTGTTGTTATTGAAAATATCTTCATGAAACTTGGCATGTGTGTTCACTATCATAACAGCTATCCAGACTAGCAAGGGAGATTACTCTGGATTTTTTTTGGTAAGAGTTAATTACGCCCCGTTTTCGACTTAGATTTTTTTGCATTATTCAGCACCTGCAGCTGAGCATTACACCCATAGGCGGTGCCCTTGTTTGAAGTTAGAGTAGACCAGCAGTTGAGGATGCATTGTAGATGCACAAGTTTACTCTAGTGATAAAGGGTCAAATTTATCAATACAGTGTATTGATAAAATTGACCTTTGATCACTCACTCGAACTTATTGTGTCTTATTCACTATACTTGTAACTATCTGTGATAAATGTCAATTGATTTGTATTAAATTACGAAAGACAAATTTCCAGTTGATTTTAATTTTATTTCAAACAAAAAGCCATCTTCTGGAATATTTCTATATTTCTATCAGTATGGCTCCAAATTTCCCCCCAATAATGAAGTTACAGGTGTGGAAACAGGCATTTTCTCTACTTGTCCCTGAACAAGTAAAAGATGATTTTCTTTTAAGCCAAGCCCTGCCACACCCATAATTGGGGGTCAATCCATGTTTCTGAACAATGTTAGAAGATGGTCACCCAAGGATCATTCATGCCAGGTTTCTTTGAAATCATGCCAATTGTTTGGGAGGAGTTTCAAGATTTTATAGTGAAAATAAGCCCCCCCCCCCCCCCCCCCCCAAAGGGGGTCAATCCAAATTTCTTGAACAATTTAAGAAGAGGGTCACTCAAGGATCACTCATGCCAAACTTCATATAAATCGGAGTCAATAGGGTGGGAAAAGATTTTATAGCCAAAAAAACCCACCCTGTCATGTCCATATTTGGGGGTCTATCCAAGTGACATGAACAACTTTAGAAGAGGGTCCCCTAAGGAACAATTCTGCAAAGTTTTGTCAAAATCTGCCCATCATTTTAGAAGTAGAAGATGTCTAAAGAAAAGTTTACAAAGGGATGGACACACCACAGACACCCTGCCATGACAATAGTTTGCTGAAGCTAACAAGAGTTGTCCGCGGACAACGTAGCTCGCCCAAACAGCTGCTTGTCACAAACAGCGCTTGACCGAAGTTCAAAGTGGTTTCTTTCAATGTTAAGGTCCATGATCTAATATATATCTGTTTGAGTAGTAATTAAGAAATATAAAAAACTTTTTTGTTTTAATTGCATGTATAAGGTTAGGGTAAAGTGAAAGCCTACAAGCAGATGAGGTTACTAATGGAATTTCTTTGTATCAAACATGAAGTTTTTCTTTAAAATCTTTCTAAGTCCACAAAAGGTCAAGATCAAGGTCAATTGTGAAGGACCTTGGTCTCTGTAGAAGCCTATCACCTAGTGAGTATGTGTATGAAGTAATAATGTCCCTGAGTAAAGCATTTAGAGAATATAAGCAAGGTTAAATTTTTGGTTAAAGTTTTCAGTTTAAGTTTTTCCAAGTCCATAAAAGGTCAAGGTCAAATTGTCAAGGCCCTTGGTTTCTGGTGAAAGCCTTTCATCTGGTGACTATGTATATGAAGTAATGATGTCCCTAGGTTAAAGCATTCAGAAAATATAAGCAAGGTTAAAGTTTTTGGTAAAAGTTTACAGATAAAGTTTTTCTAAGTCCACAAATGGTAAAGGTCAAGGTCAAATTGTGAAGGAGCTTGGTCTCTGGTGAAAGCCTATCACCTGCTGAGTATATATATGAAGCTATGATAAAGCTAGGTTAGAGCATTAAAAAAATATATGCAAGTTTAAAGTTTTTAGTTAAAGTTTTTTGGTTAAAGTTTTTCTAAGTCCACAAAAGGTCAAGGTCAAATTGTCAAGGACCTTTGTCTATGGTGAAAACCTATCACTAATGAGTGTGCATATGAAGTAATGATGTCTCTAGTTTAAAGCTTACAGAAAATATAAGCAAGGTTAAAGTTTTTTTTGGTTAAAGTTTTTGGTTAAAGTTTTTTTGAAAGGGTCAAGGTCACAGTCTAAAGGTCATTTCGACATGGATGTTGGTCTCAAATGAAAGCCTATGCCCTAATGAGTGTTTCTGTAAAAGAGAAAGCCTCTAGGATAAATATTGATAGAAATAAAAAACTTAAACCTAATGTGGACGCCGACATCCAAGGGTATGACAACAGCTCTTCCGAGACTTTCGTCCTGGGCGAGCTAAAAATGACATAAAAGTAAACATGATTCAAATTTTATTCATTCATGAAGAAAAATATTGCAGATGTAAATCTGAAGATAAAAGTGAATACTGTATTTAATCTTATAAGAGAATATGAGCACATTTTCTTAATACAATAATGTAGTAGGTACCACTACACTTTTTACTAAGAAAAAACCCATTTCAGGTGATTCCTGTAGTTGAGGTTAATTTCATCTAAATAAATTGTTCAGTTGAAATTAACCTCAAGTACAGGGAAAATTTTTCAAGACATCCATGTTTTATTTAGCTCCAGGCTCCTATGAGCATACATTAAGGGAAATACGGTACACATTTTTTGTTTGTTTGAATGGCTTTTAACATTATTGCAGTCACATGGCAGCAGCTGGAGCACCTAAACAATAGATTCCTGGTACAAAATTATCTGAGACATTTAAATAAAGGAAACTATATTAAATCCCATACAATACCACATTCTTATATATGCATGAAAAATGTAAGAAAAGAATATTTTTTTCCCATTCCCACACAACACATAAAAAGAAAATTAAGGAAAATAGTCAGAAAACAGGAGAACAGTTTGCAACATTTTGTCTTGCTGAACACACAGCTGAAAAAAGGTTTAGTATATGAACTATAATACTGCTATTACAAAAGATTTAACTCAAATCTATTCCAAGTAAAATTCAGACAAATTCAATTTTGTCTCAGATATTTTTTAAGAAAACTTAACCTTTGCAAAAAATAATACTATACAATTACACTCACACACCAAAAAAGAATGTGGGAAAATATTTTGAGAAAGGACATTAACAGTAACTTCAAACACACCATAGCCTTATCTCTAAATTAGTATAATACCTAAAGTTATAATACCTGAAGAATAAACAGGAGTGTGGAAATACAGATTCTCTCTACTTGTCAATGGTCAAGTAAAGTGTGATTTTCTACTTGTCCAGGATTAAAAATTACTTGTCCGCAAAACAACAGAATAGAAAGATTTTGAGAAAACATTGTTTTTAGAGAAGAAAATTCTGAAACCAGCATTTTCTTCATTAAAGACAGTGTTTTCTACTCTTTGGTACAAACATTAAGCTTATTAATCTCTTTGATCTATATAGGGCCATACCAAGATTTGTCCTGGTATTCACTTGTCCTCGGACAAGTGGTCTTGTAAAACGTATTTGTCCGCAGGTAGAAAAGCCCGCATCGGACAAGTCCGGCATGGGAATTCCACACCCCTGATAAATGTATTTCAGTATATAGTCCAACAATATTAACACCGGACAAATTCATATGCAGATATCCTGGGTTAAGTTTTGTGGACTATACATGTATTATTATACATAATGGTAGCCCTAATTGATAATACCAATATATTTCAAATATGTTGTATGATAATAGAGCTATTTTGAATTCACACTCAATTATATTAGCCAACTTAAAAACTTTTCTAACTGACAATTACATGCAGTCTGCAACAGAGCCTAAATGAAAACAATCGGTCACAGGCCTGAGTTGAACCCGTAAAGAATAGAAATATTGAAATAATTGGATTTAAAGTCCAACACCCTAACCACTTAGCCCTAGGTGATCATCCCTAACACAGGTTTCAAGAATTTACAGTTAAGTATAGAGAACATTGTGTAAGCACATCTGAAAATAGCTCAAAGATGACAAAAGGATCATCAGTCACATCCCAATCACTCCCCTTAAATAAATAAGTGTCACTGTGAGGTATTCAGGAAGTAAGAGCCTCTTGTTCCATACATTTGAAGATTGTGTTCATCTGAATGTTCGCTGTGCCCTCATATATAGCCCCTGGAAATAAAGATGAAAAATTTAAAATATTATCAAAGGGTGACCAGAACCTCATAACCTCAGCTGAATTTATTCACGCTGTAGAAAATCTTAACATTTTATTTACTACGGTATGTGCGATTACTCATTCATACAATCATGATGAATAAGATTTGAAAGAAAAAAATGGCAGAATTTGAAAAAAAAACAACGTAAAAACAACTTAGGAAACAGTTCATGTAAGCGCTTGGGATTTATCATGTCACCTACCCATTGTGAGTTCGACAAGGCGGTCTGTTTGGCCCGACAGTCAGGGAAATATGTTGGTTTAGAGAATACCGGACCATGTATCACCTTTGTATGAGGTTTTAACATCACTTTCAGCATTATTGCAGTTATACCATGCAGATTGGGGCCCCTACCCATAGTTACCTGTCATTTCTCACACCAGCACAACCACAACATTTCATCAGCACACTAGTAAAACTACAACATTTCATCTCAGCCAACAGCTGCTCATCCCACTTAGCTGTATTACCTTCATACACCCATAGGTGGGAGACAAACAACTTGTGTTAGAGAAATGTTGGATGAAAGTTGGCCAAGCCATTGATCAAACTCACAATCCTGGGATTTTCCCCCCGATGTGTTACCACTGAGCTAACGGCCATGCTGATTGCCCAACACAAAATGTAAGGGTATTTTTTGAGATAGGCCCTCTTGTCTAATAATGGGTCTATGCTACTTCAAATTCAAGAAAAGACTTTTCCCTTATCTGTAGAGTTTAAGAACTAGATAAAGCCATAAATAAGCCTTAATTAATGTACTTTTTTATCTTGAAATTTTAACTTGACTTCGAATTTTCTTAAAACATGTTAATTAAACTATCTTCACCTAATATAGTAATGTCTTCTGAAATAGGCCTTTTAAACAAGATGCCCAAGAGGGCCTGTATCGCTCCACTGACTTAAAAATCTCAAGATTTGAAAGAGAGATATTGAAAATAGAAGGTAATGAAAGTTAAAATTCAGAAGGAATTCCGACTTTTTCTAAGTTGAAACTGACTTATGAAGAAATGAACTTATTCAACAAATATGTTAAATCACAAGGAAGAAAACTATTTAGATATCACTTTGAAACAAGAGGACCAGAATGGCCCTAAACCGCTCACCTTAATTTCATTGATCCAGTGGATCTCATCCAATCAAAATTTCTTGAACAACTGAAGAAGGGGGTCCACAAAGAAACATTCTGGTAAAGTTTCATTGAAATCGGCCTAATGGTTCAGATGTCATTCAAAAATTTCAGGGTCAAAAAACGCCCTGCCCTGCCACGCCCATAATTAGGGGTCAATCCAAATTTCTTGAACAACTTAAGAAGAGGGTCACCCAAGGAACATTCATTGGTTCAGGAGGAGATGTCGTTCAAAGATTTCAGGGTCAAAAAACGCCCTGCCCTGCCACGCCAATATTTGGGGGTCAATCCAAATTTCTTGAACAACTTAAGAAGAGGGTCACCCAAGGAACATTCTGGTAAAGTTTCATTGAAATCGGACCCACGGTTCAGGAGGAGATGTCATTCAAAAATTTCAGGGTCAAAAAACGCCCTGCCCTGCCACGCCCATAATTAGGGGTCAATCCAAATTTCTTGAACAACTTTAGGAGAGGGTCACCCAAGGAACATTCTGGTAAAGTTTCATTGAAATCTCCCCAATGGTTCAGGAGGAGATGTCGTTCAAAGATTTCAGGGTCAAAAGAAGCCCCGCCCTCCCACACCCATATTTTGGGGTCAATCCAAAGAGGGTCACCCAAGGAACATTCTGGAAAAGTTTCATTGAAATCGCCCCAATGGTTCATGAGGAGATATCATTCAAAGATTTTGGGGTCAAAATAAGCCCTGCCCTGCCACGCCCATAATTGGGGGTCAATCCAAATTTCTTGAACAACTTTAAAAGAGGGTCACCCAAGGAACATTCTGGACAAGTTTTGTCAAAAGCCATCAATTGGTTCAGGAGGAGAAGATGTTTAAAGAAAAGTTTACGCACAGACGCACGACGGACACCCCCCATGACAATAGCTCGCTGGCCTTCAGCCAGTGGAGCTAAAAACTTAACCCTAAATGTTGACCATGGCTATGGGCCCTCGACAAGTCACTATAAATGGATTTTTGCACACAAAGACTAATTAACATAACAATCGGGCTTTCTATAGATTAAGAAAATAAATGGGTATTTTTTTAATTTTACTGACCTAGCAAATTCAAGTTGAAAATCCTTCCCCCACCAAAATTTTTGCCTTTATCCCAAGTAATCAATCAACTTACCAATCTTACAGTCTCTATAAAACTTTTCTACTGGATAATCCTTCACAAAACCAACCCCACCCATCATTTCTATACATTTGGATGTGGTCTGAGCAGCAACCTGAGATACAGAAGACAAAATACTTTTATAATGAAATAAACACAAGCAAAATGACGAGAAACATTAGGTTTCAAATTCCACAAAAACAAATGCTAGAGAAGTATTTGCTTACATGATAAAGGGTTGAATGTCTCTCATTGCTATCATGGTCTTAACTCATACTGGCTCTAATCTTGCACTCAGAGGGAGGCAAAAGATTCTAACAACAACTTCTCAATTTTAAAGGTGGTTCTACTTGGGCTCTCAGCCACTCTGTCTGTATAGTGTCCTCCCTAAATATACTACAGTAAAATCTCAGTCGTTCGTACGCCGGTGGTTCGTAGGTATGTGTTGGTTCGTATACATTCTTTGGTCCCGATTTGTTTCCCTCTTTATTCTTGTAAGAAGGCTCCGAGTAATTCGCACGTCGGTGGTTCGTAGTTCGTAGCCCCTGTCAAGCCCCGAAGTTTCCAAATAACACAAATTAATATGTTTAATCCGTAGGTGTGAATTGTGCGATCAATAGCTGTCCTAGGTGTAACAATAGACACATACCTTGATTTTCACACCTATTGATTGGTATTAATCGAAGTTATTGTTTTGCATCAATATTTACAGGCATTGTTTGATTTGTAATTTTCGGCGGGTTTAATCGAATAAAGGATCAATCTGTGACCTTAATTATTGTATTTTATCTGGCTTTCTCATACCGATTATGCATAAATGAATGTGCAAATCTTCGTAGACTTTATTGTCAACAAGACTTCCACACAGATTCATCGTAATGCCGAGATTTAATTGTCCACTGAATGAGTACTCAAAGTGATTTGATCCAAAGGGAAAACACCCTGATGTAGTTAATATTTGGCATGTAAATAATTGCCGAAATTACTTTATTTAGGATATAAATATGGACAAAACAAAAGATGATCATTGATCAAGTGAGATTTGTTGCATCCTTACTCTCTACAAAATGGTCTCATTTGAACTTGATTTAAAACATATTCCATAGAACCTTAGAATAAAGCCACAAATATAGGGTACCTTAAGACCATGTCCGATCTGAGCCATCAAAAGACTACCGACCGCTTGACATTGGTTGGTTCGTACTATGTTTAGTTCGTATAAATTGTCCCGGTCCCTTGAGATACGAACCACCGAGACTTTACTGTACCTGCCTTAGGTGGGGCTCAAATCCAAATTCAATCAATTACTGATGAGCATGCTTACCACTCAGCAAACACCCAAGCCTAGGGTAGCAATGTGAAAAAAGTTTCTTCAAAAGTTATGGAAGACAAAAGCTACTAACTTCTCTTAAGGTAGTGGACCGGTAATAGTTCCCTTTTTTTCGGAACCCATGATCCTTCAGAAGTTTAACCAAGGTTTCCTAATGATTTCATTAGGAAACCTTGGTTAACACTGTTGAAGTGTATGATTTCCGAAATGTTCCGTATTACAAGTCCACTACCTTTATCAGCGACAGAAATACAAAACAAAAGCTTTAATTTTCAATCACCTCACCTCTGCAGCATAATATTTTGCCATTGCTCCCTCCTTGATGACAGGAAGACCTGCCTCCCGTCTTCTAGCTGCATTATAAACCAATAGTCTGGCAGCCTGGATCTGTGTAGCTAAATACGCAATCTGGTGCTGCATTGCCTATAAAATATAGAAATAATAACTCTTTTGTAAGAAATGTGAACAAGAGGGACATTGGCCCTTAAGCACTCACCTTAGGTTTTTTTTTACAAAGGTTGCAAAATGCAAAAACTACTAAAAGTGTTTTACAAAGACTTGACACAATCACCTAGTTTTAAACCAAATTTGACCCAGTTTTGAAGTTTGCTTCAGAATAACCTAGACAAAAATTATGACAAAGGTTTCAAGACATTTGAGCCAGAAATGTTGCCTCAATGGTGTACACAAGTATTTTTTCAAAATTTAACCTGAGAACCTAGTTTTTGACTGCACTTGACCCAATTTTAAACATGTCCAAAATAGGATGTTGATAAACTTCAATATATTTGAATAATATAGCCTCCAGAGTGCACAAAGGGGTTTTCTAAGATTTGATACTGTTACCTAGTTCTTGACCCTACTTAACCCAAATTCCCATGGGCCTGTCCTAGTTTTTAACCCTACTTGTCCATTTTCAAAACCATCTAAGATAATAGTGTAGACAAACATTCTGACCAAGTTTAAAGACATTCTGCCAAAAATATGACATGTAGAGTGCACAAAAGGTTTTTCTAAGATTTGATCCCCTGACCCTTATTTGTTTACCCTGATTGACCCAATTTTCCGTTCTTCAGCAATATATTGTAGCTAAACATTCTGACAAAGTTTCAAGACACTTGTGCCAAAAAAATGGCCTCTAGAGTGCACACAAGAATTTTTGTTAAAGATTTAGCCCTTGACCTAGATTTTGACCCCACATGACACAATGTCAAACTGATCCAAGATTTCACACAGACAAACAATCTGACCAAATTTTAATACATTTGGGTTTTAAATATGGCCTCTAGAATGCACACAAGGTATTTCTTAGATTTAACCATGTGTCCTAGTTTTTGACTCAACAAGACCAAAGTTAGAACTCGTCCAAGGGCTGATAGAGACAAAAGTTCTGACCAAGTTTCAAGACATTTGGGCCGTAAATGTGACCTCTAGAGAGCACACAAGATGTTGAAGGAAGCCTAGCACAGTTAGATCACAATAGCTCACCATGAGCACTTGAAGATCTGGTGAGCTTAAAAGTAGGTGATTGCTTTTCAAATGAAACTCTACATACCCTATTTAGGATGATTTCCAGTTTACTTATTTCTATGTCCTTTGTCCAAAGCTGACAAATGTATTGTCAAAATCATATTTGAGCAAGGAAGTAATATTTGCTTTTCTTTTTTTTATGCTTTTGCAATTTAGGCTTCAATAAACATAATGAAATAGACATTCCATCCTGTAACTGCAGTTATTGTCATCTAGATAATCAATTGATAACTTTGCAAAATAAAATTCTTTAAGTTCCTACAATGCTGGGCTTGCAGATTGAAGGTCAATGGTTAAGTTTCTCATAACTAAATACAGACTTACTGCATCTTGAATACAAATCTGATGCAAAAATGTGGTCAAATTTAAGCTAATCAAATTTCATTATATTACTGAACCACAATTATTATTCAATTATACTGATAATCAAACTTTGTTCAGTAACCAGATAGTTTTCTTAGGTTTGGTTTATTTTCAATGTATTAAGGTCACCGACCTATATAACCCAATACATTTACAAATTGTACAAAACAAATAATAAATGAGGTGGTATAAAGACATTTCTTATAGCCCTCCAAGCAAGTAGTATGGAATATAGAAGCATATCAAATATGTAGAAGTTTTTAACCTTATCCTACTTCTCACAACGATTTTATGCTTTGCAGGCTAGTAAAGAATGTGGTGGTTGTACTGGTGAGAGAAATACCAGGAAACCATTGTTAGGTGCTCCAGTCTCCGCAATATATCTGAAAAATGTTGAAAGCAACTTAAAACTCCATTCAATTAATTAATAAATTTTTATACTTTGCAGAAAATTTTGGCAGTCAGCAAAGACTAAGATCCACCAGCAAAGAGAAACAAAATGTACCTGAAAATCACACAATCTCTTTCCAAACTGTTTTCTTTCTCTTGTATAAGGAACAGTAGCATCCAGACATCCCTGAGCTAGACCCAACATCTGAAATAATAATAAAATCTTTATTTCATGAAGGACGAACACTAAGGTAGTGGAACCGTAATAGTTCTGCGATGTTTTGAAAGCAATGAACTTTCACAATGTTAACTGAGGTTTCCTAATGATTTCATTAGGAAACCTCAGTTAACATTGTGAAAGATCATGTGTTTCGAAATGTTGCAGATCTATTACAGGTCCACTACCTTAAGACATTTTACAAATGAAAATTATGATAGTAGTCTTTTCTAAAGTGTTGTCTTCAATATTAATGAAATATGATTCAAGTGATAATGATAGAATGATATAAACATGCCTGCAAAATTGAGAACAACATCAGAATTAGAGAAATGGAGAATTACAGTAAAAATTGTATTAAGCGACCACTTGTGGGACCACCAAAAAGTGATCTTTTAATAGAATTGTCGCTTACTACATGTCTTGTTTACAAATTCGAAACATTATTTTGATTAAATATGTATATTACACGTATTTGCAATTTCCAGATAAGCCTAAGTTGTTGAGCCGATGATTCTAATGAGTTTCATCAACATAGGGTTTATTTTTAAATGAATAATATCTACTATCCTAGATAGTTAGATTTAAAGAAGGGTATTTTGAAAACAGTCACTAAATTAAAATAGTCGCATAATAGACATGGTTGCTTGAGCAAGATGGACTGTATAGGATCTGTTGTAAGATTTATTTTTGGAATCAAGCTAATCTAAACAAAGTATAGTTTTGAAAAGTAATTACTTGTATTTCTCCCAATAAACACTCCCAGTAGGTATACATAACATGGTTAGGGCGCTTTTATTTTTTATGCATTTTCTGATTGTAAAAAATCATTAAATTTATACCTTTTAGGCCTTTTTTCCTTTAGTTTGATGTGAATTTCCTCTAAACATTTAGAGGAGATTCATCTCAAGTCAGAGAAGAAGTCTTTACATGTTCATAACATTTAGGCATTTGAAGTTGGTTTTCTGTGTAAAAAATTTAGTGGTGCTACTTTTAGGGAGGGTGTTTTTCTTAAATGAAATATGGTAAGCTAGTCTTTGCTTTGAAATATACTTTTAAATTACTTTTTGACATCCAATCTCATTAAAATCATCACCAAAAAACCCCAACTATCTTTATTTAGGAGGCCATCATCTTACATTCATGTACAACAAGAATATCTCTGATATCATTGACTGTTTGTTTTAAACAAGGGTAAATAAAAGAGAAATGGAAATACATGTATAAACCAAAACCACACCACACCACAGCACTTGTTTATTGTGCTATAGATAGTAAGTTTGGGGGAACTTTTAAAAAGAAGCTTTTAAAAATTTGCTCTTGATTCTCAATATTCATGACCCTGTCTTGCACTAATGCCTGAAATTCCCTGAATTCTAACTTAGTGCTTATTTCTTTATCAGAAAATGTATACTAAATAAGAGCTCCCTGACAATGTCTTTTTGGCCCTTTTCCCTTTAATTTGAGGTAAATTTCCTCTAAACAATCATATAAATGATTGATTAGAGGAAATTCACATCAAATTAAAGAAGAAGTCTCAACAAGTTCTTTAAATTTAGGCATTTGAAGTGCGTTTTTTTAGTAAAAAATGTAGGCTTGCTTTTATTACAGGAACACAGTACTTTGCTGTTACAATGGAAAACAATCATAACTTTAGGTTAGAAAAAATATTGATACCAATTCATGCAGAACTTCTATAACAACATTAAAAAGTCACAGCCTTAAATAAGTGGATCTGTAATTGTTCCTCAACCATTAGAAAGTAATGAACTTTAATAACAGTGTTAGCTGAGGTTTCCTAATGATTTTCATTAAGAAACCTCAGTCAACATTGTGGAAGATCATGAGTTTGGAAATGTTGTGAAACTTTAACGAGTCCACTACCTTACAAGTTTGTCTTGAGTACTAAGTGAAAGTGCCTCTCACTTACAAGGCTACCCCCCTGAAAAATTTACCTGAGCACCGATACCAATCCTTCCTTCATTTAGGACTTCTATACAATATTTGTAGCCCTTTCCAAATTCTCCTAGGATGTTTGTTTCCGGGACTTTTACGTTTTCAAAGTGTACGGGACAGGTACTTGAGGCTCGTATACCCAATTTGTCCTCCTTTTTACCGATCTGTAAACCCTCCGAGTCTCGATCGACCAGAAAACAGGTGATACCTTTATAACCCTGAAAATAAAATTGATATTATTATACAGGGCTTGTGTTTGACCCTTAAACTAGGGTTTTGACCCTTAAAAATCCGACAATGTCCTAAATGTCCTACCAAAGGGGTCAAAATAACTCTTCAATTATTCAGTATTGCATCTTGGTATTGCAACACAATGAATGTATTACAATCGATTGTATCCTTCATATCTTTATAAAGAGATTCATATGAAATATGAATTCCTTATTAAGATATCAAGAGAACAATTAAGGAAGTCAATAAGCAAAACAAAGAAAAAATTACTTATTATTAATCTAATTTTTGTTTTGACCCCTTCAAGACCATTTTTGACCCCTAGAAATTCACCGTTAAGGGGTCAATGACTCCTGAATTAGAAAAGCTAGCACAAGCCTTGATAAATTAACTATACTGTCCTAAAGAATGTGACCTTCGTCACCCCTACCATATTTCATTTTCTTAGAGTATAACTGTTGCTTTATCTCACATCTGTTATATTTTTAGACACCAAGTTAAATATGTGTGTAACACGTTTCTAGCATAGACTATAATTGAAATTAGTTGAATATCAGAAGTTTAAAATTCATTTAAATTCAAAGTCTAAAACTTAATTTGCATTTAATTTTATTCAAAAGCTATTGTGATCCTTTCACTAAGATAGTAAATATGTGGAAATAATTTTATCTGCAAAGAAGCAAGTAATCTTTGTTCAATAATTTGCAAAATGCTTATCCTTCTAGATCAAAATATAAGATAGAAGGAGTATTTGGGTTTTCAAATTACAATATTTCATTATTATTACTTAAACCCTTTATTGTTGGTATTCATTTGAAATGTCTCATTGAGACGATTCAAATGAGTACCCACAACTTAGAGTTTCATTGTGAAATATAGATTTTAGACTGGCTTTACCCTCTCTTATCTGAACTCCTTTACATGCTATTTTTTGCTTTTTTTCAATCAAATAACATCAAACTACATGATATATTTTATAACTCTACAGTCGCAGCTATTTTGAACTAAAATGGGTCTTACTGCAGAAGGTTTAGCATTAGCAAATACAGCAAACACGCCTGCATGTTCAGCATTGGTTATCCACAGTTTGGTACCGTTTATGATATAGTGGTCTCCTTGTTTCACAGCCATTGTCTTCATCGCAAACGCATCGGATCCTGACTCAGATTCTGACAAACAGAAACTGCTCATCTACAACAATAAACAAATATGTTAATGTACAGAATTCAGATAGCGAAATTAAATTGTTAATGACTTAAGAGCCTATACAAGGCATAAGCAGAGTCAAAAAGTATTAAAATGTTTCTAAAGTCTCAATGACAAACATGTACAATTCATCTGTGCTATAAAACAGGCTTAATATCAAGCCAATTGATTATAAGTGACTATAAGGTAGTCAGTAGGTTAATGGATAGATATCAAATTTCAGCATGACTGATCCTCTCCTCATAAGTTATTTCATTAGAGCTCACCTGACAATGAATAATTTTGTTATTGTTTCGAATACATGTATTAGTACTTTGACATTATATCACTGAAGTAAACTTACAAATTCCTTCCATCTCTAATCTTGAAATAATTTCATTTAATTCTCTTGCAACTTTTCTTAATTGTTTTGATGTTTAAACCTTATTCTAAAGACTATTTTGTGTGTTCTTCAATACATTGCATTTATATGTAATTTACTTTGATAGATTTTATCCATTCAATCACAAATTTCTTCAAGGCAAATAGGGAATCTGAAAGCTTGAGAAACTCTTAAAAAATGCTCTTGCAGTAGCTTTTTGTCAGCACTTGCTCTGTAGGACAAGGGTCTTTTTTTAATCTTTGTGCCCTGAATTTTGTTTGATTTTTCGACGTTGGTAGGTTATCATACCATATCTGTTGACATTCTAGTCAGGTATTTCTCCTTCTGTTCTTTTGTTCCAAGCTTCCTGAGAAGAGTAGTCAGGAGTGTGTTGTGTACATCACACATGACGCTGACGGACGGATCAACCTTGGCCAGCTCTTCAATGACGAGATTCGCGACAAAAAATGACGAGCCAGTGCCTCCATATTCCTCCTCCACTTCAACACCCATTAACTACAAAGACAAAGTAAACTCATAATAGGGT
Organism: Fragum whitleyi; assembly: GCA_948146395.1. NCBI lineage: Eukaryota > Metazoa > Mollusca > Bivalvia > Cardiida > Cardiidae > Fragum > Fragum whitleyi. Next base: position 12,170,973 of record OX411555.1, read on the forward strand.
TTGAAACTAACTACATTTTCTGTCAGCCTTATAGGGCCTATAGGTCCTCTATGATAACAACAGGTTTATGGGATTATAATTTGACGTATTTGATTTCTAGCAATTTAAGAGATAAATTGCAAGGAAATCATTGTCAGAAAAGAAGAAATTGCTTGTCAAATGCAAATTCTTCTTTTTCTACAATGTTGCCCATTTGGTAATGCAAATTGTAGTTTTGTAAAGTCAATCATTTTCAAAACTGGGTGGATTCAAAATAAAAATTACTACCATTCACTACAGACCTGAAGGACCTGTAGCATGGTAAGACTTACTAGTCCTCTCTAAAATCCACAGATCTTAGGCCTGAGGACTTGTGTTAGTGTCGATCCCTGCATTACAAGACAACAACATTCAGACTGGTCCAAATTCAAGTGTCTTTCTGGGTTGCAGATGAATGAAGATATGAAGAAGTTAGTCATAAGCAATTTCTTTTTTTTTTTTCCAAAATATTTTTCAAAGCTATTTTCTTTGATAATGAAAATGAAACCTGTAGCATTTGGATATTATTGGGTCTAAAGTTTCCATATTTTTCTATTGTTAACAAAAAATAATATCTCCCAACAATTAGTGGATAGTTATAAACCTTTAGAGGTTGAATGAGCTAGAGGTGGCTCTGATATTGTGGTAATACTAGGCAAAGCTTTTCTAATTCAGGACTCAATGATCCCTTGACTATGAATTTCTAGGGGTCAAAACTGGTCTAGAAGGGGTCAAAACAATATAGATAAAGAGATTAAGTAAAAGGATAAAAAATAAGTGGTTATGCAGATCAACTTCTTTAATTTTTTTCCTTCATATCTTTAAAAGAGATTCATATTTCATATGAATTACTAATAAAGATATGAAGAATACAATTGGTTGTAATAAATTCATTGTGTAGCAATATAAGGATGCAATACTGAACAATTGAAGGGTCATTTTGACCCTTTGACAGGGAAATTTAGGGGTCAAATAGGATTTTGCAGATTTTTGAGGGTCAAAACCCTGGTTTAAGGGTTAAACATAAGGAAATACCAGTTAAACATGTTTCAGTTGCAGCTATAACCTTGACTAAAATATTGTTGAAAATGGCTGTCAATACCAATCAACAACTACATTTCTTACCCCATTTTCAAAGAGCAGATCAATTACAGATTGATCCATCTGGCTTTCTCTGTCCATCTTTCTGACCAGTGGCTGGATTTTTTCTGCTGCAAGTCTTGCAACTGAAAATGAATATTTAAAGCTTTTCCTGTTAAATTTTTAAAAGTGTTGTGGCAAACCAATTTGATGACTCAGTGTGAAACAGTTGTTACTGCCTATATGTTTATAGGCATTTATAACTGTTTTATTTTGGCAGAGCAATTTCCACAAATAAAACCTGAGTTTCTACTTGAAAGAATTAAGATAAACTGGTAAAATGTTGTAAATGAAGAAAATGCTGGAATTGAAAAATCAAAATCTTTGCAAAAAGGTCAGCCAAAGCACAGGTCAAAATAGTTTGATTTTCTAACTAGCTAAATGTATCATGTAGTATTTAATCCATTAGCACACAGAGCTGTTTGAACAGCCCCTGCAACATTTGCTTTTCACCAAGTCTCATTTGGTCACATTACTCTGTTTTGATTCTACTTTTTTAAGAATCTTCAATCAACAATTGTCTCTCTTTTAATAACAATAGATGTTTGTTAAACATTTATGACCCCCATAAAAGCAGTTCAATGGCCTTTTCTTTGTCAATCAACAAAGGACAATAACTCACAAAATATGATGAGAAGAGTTAGGGTTCATGTGCACTGCTCTTCTCCTCAATGAGATCTATCCACCTGTGAAGTTTCATGATACTAGCTTGCATACTTTATGAGGTATACTCCAAAGTTCAAGTATGAAAATTAACAAAGGGCAATAACACAAAAAATAAGCAAGGTAGAGTAAAGGTTCTTATGTACTGCACTTCTCCTTGATGTGATCTATCCACTCATGAAGTTTCATAACAATAGCTATTTTACTTTCTGAGATATGCTCCAGACAAACTTCAAGTAAGAAAATCAAGAAAGGGCAATAACTAAAAAAATAGGCAAGGTAGAATTACAGTTCTTATGTGCTGCACTTCTTCTTGATGTGATCTATCCACCCATGAAGTTTCATGACCATAGCTATTATACTTTCTGAGATATGCTTCAGACAAACTTCAAGTCGACCGACCGCCGGACCGACCGACAAGTGCAAAACAATACCCCTATAATTATGGCAGGGGTCTGTGGCCCGTAATTTAGGGGAAAATATGCCAATTGAGCTGTTTCGTAGGACAAATCTTCACCAGCCTTTTTATCTTGTTTTCTGAAAATACTTCAGAATATTTCAATAGACAAAGAAATTTAGAAGCAGTTTATAGGCTGATAATGATCTTTAATCTTCAACATAAATACTCCCATGGGAGAACCTTGTATAGGTTGGAACAATGATTTATTCGGGAGGAAATTTCAATTTTAGGTGAAAATATCCCAGAGGGGAAGGGGCTGAATATATAGAAGGGGCTGATATTCAGCCCCACTCTCTACGTAAAAAAAAAATGATTTTGTGTTCAAATTTTAGGGTTACTCTAGCTACAAAAGCTGCTATAGCTAAATAAGAAAAAAAAATATTTAAGAGATGAAAATAATAGGTGTTGATTTTATTGAGATATGAATCTAAAAACCTCATCACACTGTATGAATATGTGAAGCGAGTTCATAAATGAGTGTGATTAGGTTTTTTACAGGTTTTACCGGTTTTTAGTTTTATACCTCTATGAAAGCAAAAAATATTATCTCCATATCTTAGAATTTAATATCATGAAGAAAAAAAAATAAAGATTTGTCAGTAAAGAAACAGATTTCTTAAGGTACTACTTTCTGCGGAAGCTTACAAAACAACTGTGTACTTAACTGCTTTCATATTGGGGGAAACCAATTTTTCAGCCAATCAGAACACATGAATATTGATAGACCCAACTAAAATTGAAATATTTACCTGTGTCTTTCATCATTTGTTCCTCTGGTGATAACAGATCAACAGGAGGTCTAAATGAATTATATCCAGTCATGTCTGCCATTTTGTGTTCTGGAACCGTGCCCAAGCATCTTGACAAACACTGTCTATGAGACTGTTTGTAGTATCTCTGACAGAAAGTCTATAAAAACATAGGTAATAAATATATGCGATAATCATAATTATAATATGACCTACGTCACGGGAGTGAAATAATGCCGTTGAATATTTTTTATATTACACAGGTCTTATTACAGTAGTGGAATACCTTTGCAAATGAGCTCAGAGGGAATAGCAACGCTACTTTGTAACCACGAAAAATGACGTCATAAAGTATATATTGTGACGTCAGTTTTAAACGGTGTTAAAAGTTTCGCGGAAAATTGAAATGTTGAATTTGAAGAATTTTGACGTTTTGTCGCAAAACTTCGGGTCGTATTATGAATAGAATATAATATTTGTGTTCATAAAATACAGAATTTATTAAACTCGTCATCTAAAGCAGATAAAAACTCGGGGCAGCCTCGTTTTTATCTGTTATAGATGACTCGTTTAATAAATTCTGTATTCAATGACCACTTATTCAATACCCTCTATAAATCAACAATATCTCCATCCATTACCAGACAACAGACAAAAAAGTGCATCAGGACTTGTGTTAGTACATTTTGTATCTGAACTAACCTTTGTCATGATGATTAAATTTTGGCTAAAAATTGTCATCAAAATCAAAGAGCAAAGGCACTGAAAGTATCAACTGTAGGTCAGTTTTTATTTGGAAAACTAATTGTATTGTCAATTCTGGTTTGAAAGTGAGAAACAGGTGGTGAAGACTAACATCAGAATGCACATATGTGTAGGTTGATGTTTGTCTATAGCTCCTGCCAAAGCAGGAATATTCAGGGTTCAGCATGACAAGGGTTAAGGGGTCATTAAATTGAGGAGTCAATGACTCATCAGCCATGAAATTCTGGAGGGGTGAGGAAATGATTTTCAAGGGGTAAAAACAACAGAAAAGGCAAATAATGACAAGAATTTTTGAAAGTATAGCAAATGCAAGGTGCACCATTGAAAGTTTTAGGCAAAAAACAAAATTTGACGGTTGGAAAATTGAAAGGCTGCATAATGTGAATTGATCAAATACCATCCTAATCGAAGCTTTGACCTTTCATATATTGCATGAGCACCCTAGTCTTTTCAAACAACTTTTGATTTCACTTCATGAATGTTTTTCTGTTGGGTTGAGTGAAACTACAAAATTGGGAATATTACACTGATGTGGGAGAAATCTTTTTGTCAGACTTTGGAGTAAAGGGAGGCTTTGGGATTGGGAAGTCACCATAGATCACCCTCAATTAAACAAGATGTGTTTGTGAGACAGAATGTCCTCGAGACGGCAATTTTATTTACAAAATTGACCTTGATAGTTGACCTTGACCTTGTCACATGACCTTGGTACAAGCAGATGTGTATCATTAAGATTTATCATCATACCAAATATGAGCAATAGCCTTGAAAATAATGGTAATGTAACATTTTTTGGTTAAGTTTTGTAGACAGACAGTGGCACTGAGAGACAACAGAAAAACAATATGCCCCGATCTTTTAATGGGCATTAATGGAATATAGGCCCTGGAAGATGCTCTTTGACTAAATCCTAATCATATAACTTTTAACGGATGTATATATTATTCTGTTTGTTTATTGTTGCTACCATAGCAAGGTTCGACACTAAGGGTAGTACGGGAGTCTGAGACTCCTAGTGTACCAGTTGGGACTCCTTCATTTCGCAATTTATGAGTCCAATGAACTTCTAATATCATATGAGAGTATTTTGAGAAACAAATGCATCTTTCATCCCTCGTCAAAACTGTAGATCTTCTCACTATTATACTTGTTAAAATTGTCATTACGTGTATGTAGTAGGATTTTATAAGAAAACAACCTTCTTTTTGGGGAGGAACATTGTGGAAAAGAAATAATTGCTTATAACAAGCAATTTCTTCTATTCCACAATGTGCTCCAAATATTAAAACTCAGACTCCTTACTTTGAGCTTGGACTCCTTGATTTCATATATTGGTAGTCCAATGGACTCCTTACTCATAGAAGTTAGTATCAAACCCTGCATAGCATGTCCCTGCATAAGCAACACCCTAGAAGATGGTAAGTTGTTACAGGAGATATAGAGGATAATCGTTTGTTTAAGTGTAAGATCGATTTATATTTCATTGAGTGAACAACAAAAGCTATATTTTCACGAGTGGCAGAGCCACGAGTGAAAATATAGCTTTTGTTTTTCACAAAATGAAATATTAATCGATCTTACACTTAAACAAACGATTATTCTATTTCTTTAATGCAAAAATGAGATAAAATGTGAAATTTCTAGGACATATTTTCGTAAAGCGCGTCATTTTGCGCGTGATTGCTATGCAACGTTCATTGTGAAGTCACTTATTTCGCCCCGCATAGATGGCGTCAGATAGGATGAAATGCACAGAAGCAGGGTATAAATTTTTGATAATTTCACTGCTTTTGCAGTGAGTTTATCAAGTGATAATCTACCGTTATTTCTTGATAAACCACCGAAAAGCATTAAAGAAATTGCAAGGATTTGTGAAAAACTACTGTTGCCCTCTGCTATGGTCACACAGAACCTCAGTTTAACATTTCATCCAAAAGGCAACTTTCAATTGTTTTCAAGTCAGATCATGCACAGGCTAATTAGGCTGACTCAATGTCTGTACTAATCTTTGATAAATGTCACAAAATGATTCTTTTACATGAAAGTTATAATGAACAGAATACACGAATCAAGATCGCCTGGTAAAGCAGTGCTGTATCCGACAATATGATCTGTCCGGATGCTGTTCAACTAATGACAATTTATATAACAGTTTAAGATTGTTGATTTAAATGCTTCAAAATTTAATTTGCAAATAAACAAAAAGCGCCATATTATCATCCTTATCAAATGATTCAATTGTCATACCCTCAAAAGCCTACTGGCCGATGTGGTCATGTTTTCTTCTTCGAAATCTGTAGCGATTTTTTGTTTTGTTTGGGTATGTTTGGTTGGCTGAATAGAGAAATCGGAATCTGTTCTGTATTTATCAATCGACCAAATTTAGGCCGATTTTTTAAACACATTATGTAATAAACAAAATGGAAAATATCCATTCAAATGTAAATATTTTCAATAATACACTTATTATACCAATTTGCAAATCGTATTTTCAAGACTTAGTCACGGTAATGCAAAAAGTTACGACACATTCTCCCTTTCCGATAACGATTAAAAAAAAACCAAAAAAACGAAAACTGAGAAAAGAAAAAAAACAAAAGGATACTGAAATCGTTTAATACGCGAACTGTTACAAAAATGAAGATGAGACGAACACAAACAGATGGGCCCACACCGTTGGCAAGCCGTAGGCTTCCATAGGGGTTAAAACAGTAAGAAACAGTCATGATGATTTAAAAAAAAAAAAAAAAAAAAAAAAAAACAATAAAAACACACATTTAAAGACTGGTGCGCTAAACTCCGACACCGGATTCCGTAATTTAGTTTTTAGTTAGAATTTTCATAACTAAGCTAAATGAACGACCAAGCAGACATAGGGCCTACAGCTTATCATGTAAAGCCGGCTGTAGTCACGTTATTGCGTTTTGGTACCGACCCACCCGAACGATTTGCTTTTTCAGAGTCGCGGACAAAGTAATGAAACACAAAGTCAATATGTCAAATAAAGGTAAGATTTGTTTCTGAGTGGTTACCATGGTCCGAAGAGACGGGTTAACGTACGGTTGGACAGAGTACTTTACGGAGTTAACTAGCGAGTAGCCCACTAGGCGCGAAGAAGATGGGTACACTGGTTAAGCCCTGTCCACCCCGGCTTTCAACCGTGATTTCTTCCGCCTTCCTGTAACCCAGAATCATATTCTTGTTTTCAATGTATCGTGACTCCGCTTCTCAGCTTAATACCACGCAAAAAGTTTTTTTCATTCAAGTTCATGCCTTAATTGCAATCATTAAAATCTAACCATCTACTAATTAAACATGTCTTCTATCTGAATGCGATCATCTGTTCTATTGAAAAATAAAATTCCAAACAGATGATCGTAAAGATAAATCTTTTGAGCGGCATTTATCACTTAATTTATAGATAATCCCCGAGGAACAAGTTAATCAATCGGATGGTGATTTAAATCTCCAAAGCAAAGATAGACATCAGTCTAATCAAATGCATCAACAAAAAGGCTGGTAATGAGAGAAACATCGTCAGGTATTGCAATTATATCAGAAGTTATGCTTTGCGTTCAGAAAGACAAAACGGTACAAACCGTCTTTGCCTGAATTATACCCTGCTTTGCTCGTACACCATCGCGCAAAGCGGGATGAAATTAGCGAACAGTTTGCATCGCATTGTCATCCTGAACGCAGGGGTGGATTCGCCCTTCTCATACTATTCACGGCATGTTCCTGTGGTTCACATAGCTTTCGCTGACAGCACAGACCAAGATCAGACTGCAGATACACACAGTCTGATTTCAGCCTACATTACTTGCCTTCAACTTGTTAATCGTGGAAAATAACTTGAACCGCAGGACTACCAGTTGAAATGTTCCAAAAACTAGAGGGGGACACAGCCGCATTAAGGATTGATGGTCCAGGGGTCCAGATAGAAGGGTATAAAGCCAGTCTAAAATATATATTTATGAATGAAAGCCTTTCTTGTGGGTATTCTTTGAATCGTCTCGACGAGACGTTTCAAATGAATTCCCACAAGATAGGCTTTTGATTAACGACAAATTAAATAATTTAAAATTGAAATAAAAAATACCACTTCTATATGCCGCTCTGATAATCTGTGCAGAGATATAAATTTCCAGAAGAGTGACACGCAGTTTGCATTTTACCGAGAATTATATTAACAGAGGGAAAGAGGTCTACATTTGGAGACTTTGGAATTTATTTTGGATACTTAAATATATTTCACTTCTCTGATAATTATGACGTGTATGTGATTTTTTTATGTAATTATTACCTTTTACATAAAATATTTACTTTCATGTTATGTCTTATCTTGACAACAACTTGTTTAATCAGTTCTTCAACGGCATATGAAAATAAAATATAATTGCATACATGGATTTCATCAATAGAATGACAACAAAATTCCATAAAATAATTTTAAAGTGCTTTTAGTATTGATCGATTATTCAAACAAAAGAAAATATATTTTAACTGTTTATTCAAAGATTGGAATGTTATGTATATTGCCATTTACATCTACAATTTTAGTAATTCAATTACATGTACTACACAATAATTTAGCATTCTCTGATGAATCAGATTAAAAACCACCAAACCAAAGTTGTTTTTTTTTTTTTATATAGAATCGAGTTTACCATTAAAATATTTTGTATCATTGGACAGTTGATTGGATTTCTGTTTAAATTAAAAATGGGTATGTTTTTTTTTTAATAGCGATATAGAAATACCTAGCCTACTCGTACTCACTTCTGAGAGCACCGTGCTCTCAGCGAGAAGGTTGAGATACTTGATTCTTCGTCTTCAAAATCCGATCGCCTGTCATCATTGATTCAGAGTTAATGATCTACAGGTCATTATTTTGAAACTATCTTTCTGCAAATTGCTGAAGGTCCCCTCTTCACTACCCGAAAGATTTTCCGAACCTGATCTACTAAATCGCTATTGTTTTTGAAAATACTAGGACAATTCAATGACTGCAAGCAAATAATTCTACCACATTTACTTGGTATCAATGCTTTTTATTTGGTAAAGTAATAGAACATATTTTCGTTTTTCTCTATTTCAGATGTGTTTACTTTTTAGTAAACAATGGAAACTTCAACAGCCGTCGAAATTCTGTCTGAAACCTTGGAGGAGATGTTCCCATTCGAACTCGTTTACAATCAGAATTTTTTCTCTCCAAATTACATGTACTGTCAACTGACAACCTACTTCCATACATTTTCTATTCTATCTGAAGTTACTGCTCATCTAGTAATAGGTGTCGACAGATTCAGAAAAGTGTGTCAACCTCTGAAGAAACAGATGCACCCAAACCTAGCTGTGAAGATTGCAATCTTTGCAATTATATTTTCGGCTTTAGTCTGCATTCCTATTCCGGTAGCATATTACATGAAGCCTGCAAATAAGACTAACGTCTTTAATTCGACAACACTCGTTTATGAATGCACTGTAGATGGCAACATTATAAAGCATGATGCTTTTGGTTATGTATATACTTTTGGAATATACGGTTATATTGTTATTGCATCAATTTCTCTCATAATTATGTATGTATTAGTAGTACGAGTTGTCATTCGACGAGCGAAGTTTGTTGAAACATTTGGTAATTCGAGAGGCAATCCCATAAAAAAAAGAGATACGCCCGAAAGTATTGCAAGAGGTGAAACAAACAAAATTGATACCAACAACCAAACCAAAACTACGTTAATAATGAGGAAGGAAATGCAAATAAACAGCAATCAGAAGAACAAAGCGCTGTGCAGTCAACAAAGAGAATAATAGAAATAGCATTGATGAAAATATTGCACAGATATCTCTATCTATAGAATCAACTAAGGATATCGTGGGGCAAACGTCATTGCAAAGTCAAAGAAAAGTTACACACAAAACATACATTTGGCATGTAGCGACCGCCGTCTTAATATTCAGTATAGTTCTGGTATCTTTTGCTCTTTTTGTTATCACTGATTGGTATGAATTGTCACCAGAAGCATTAGCTGGCTTCCAATTCTTGACTCGAATGTATCTCATCAATCACACTGTGAACCCTGTCATTTATGCGCTTCTAGACAGACGTTTTCTCCCCGCTTGCAAAGCTTTCTACCGTAAAGCTAAAAATTGTTGAACATCAACATTGTGCCATCAATGGCAGGATACCATCTGGCTATTTTTTTTCAAGAGATATAAACTGAAACAAAGTTCTAATCGGTCACTGCATAGTTCTCTTTTTCAAAATATATGCGGGAAAAGCTAATCGGAAGAACTTTGGTGCAAAATATTTTAAAAGAGCTACAATGGACAAAGAAGGCGTCAAACCTATTTTGTAAAAGTCACAAACTTCAGTCGAAGAAATTTATTTTGCTATTTCAGAAACCATAGTCATTTCAATACAAAAAAGGTGACAAACTAGAAACACCAGTTAGGATGGAAAAACGTTGTGGCTTATTTCTTAAAAGATGTCATTTGAATAAATCCACTTCAAGAGTCCTATGTTAATTTTGAGGAGAGCCCCGAAGGTTTTATACCGGTGACATTACCTTTGTACAAACATAAAAATATAAAGTGACTTTTGATTTCGTTTTTCACTAAATGAAATTAGCTTACATGTTTTAATAAAGACGTGCTTCAAAAACGTAAGTTACAACTGTACATACTGTTTTCAAGTGACCCGGATTAGATTGTTATTATTAGCTCACCTGAGCACCAAGGGCTCAATGTGAGCTATGGTGATCGTCCAAGGATAGTCGTCCGTCGTGCGTCGTCCGTCTTCCACCTTTTCTTTAAATATCTTCTCCTAAACCGGTGGACAAATCTTAATGAAGCTTGACAAGGATGTTCATTGGGTCAGGCTCTACCAAAGTTGTTCAAATAAATACTATCAACCCTTCACTTTTTGTAGATAGCTTAATCTTTTGGGCCTTTATCAACAAAAACGCATTTTGAGATATTGAGGGGGGTAAAAACGCATTTCTAATTGTTGATCATCGATACAAGTGGTTCTACATGCGTATTTTAGTAACACATGACGGCGGAAAATTATTCATATTTCCTAGAGATAGCACTAATCAAACGTGCCCTGTAAGTTTTGATAATCAAATAAGAAAAGAAGCTGGGATAAATATTCCCAAACAAAATATTGGAAAATTGCGAGTTTCAAAATGAAAAGATGACATTAAAGTATACAGCCTTTTTAATATTCAAAATATCAAAGGGTAATGGGCCTTATGCTTTGTTCATCGTATGTTGGTCAAAATAATAAATTCATCCATCCCTCCAGCGAATTATAGGCAAAGAAACATCGAGGCTCTTTCTATGAAGACAGCTCGAAATTGTTATATCAGTTTGATGTATCTTTTAAACAGAGATGCGGTAGAATAGTGTGTGAACTGAAGCGGAATCATTGAAAATTCAAAGCTAACAGCTTTAAACCTAAATTGGTTTTGCTGCAGCTTGTTGAGTGTAAACTGTCAAAAAAGTTCAAGCTCATCAAATGTCCCAACTTTTAATGATGATGAACTTGAAGTATCAGAAATTTTGAATTAAGAAATACCTTCCCACAGTTATATATAATTGAATTTCATCAATTTTATTCATCATATGCCACTAGGTTTATATTTAAGGGCCGTGCATATACTTTTAAGTTTTTACTTTTTGCTGAAAACAATCCATGGTATTGATCTTGTGTAGAAATGATCTACTTGTTGACATCTGCCTATTTAATTGATGTGATATCACAGGGGTCAAAGAGACTCAAGTGAGCGAGACTAGGACCATCATTGTCCTCTGGTTTTAGGCAGCTTGGCCCAGACAAGTTCGAATTCAAAACTATTATGCTAAAATCGGGTATCGTTTGCCGGAGAGAGGCCCGGATCTGACCAAACCACGCCGTCTGACCGAGATGGAAACTTTTCATTTTAGAAGAATCACAAAATCTGAAATAAGCATTCTGAATATCCTTTAGCCGCCGTCATAGCGCACTTGGTAACGCGTCAATCTAGAGGCACAGGGTTCGATCCCCGACGACGGCTCTCATCCTTTCCGACTATTTGTTTCTCACCAATGAGTTAATAGTCGTAGGCGTATGTGAGATAGCAGCTGGAGGCTAGGAAAGGATGTAATAGTAGTACTGGTGAGAGAAATACCAGGAATCTATTGTTTGGTGCTCTAGCCATCGCGATTGTTGAAAGCACAGACAATCAAAACATCATTTTATCATTTCTGTAAAAATGTTGTTTAATCTCAAGTTGTACAATGTAAGATATGTGTCGTGTACAATATTTTTCAAATCATCAAATTTATGGAGTTTCGCGTAGCGAGTCTCAAGTTTATATGGGGGGGGGGTGGGGTGGTGGTGTTATTTTTAAGATAACAAATATTGCCGGCCAATTTTTACCTCCCTTCCGGAAATTACGACGATGACTAGAACTTTAAGTTCCTATACATAAGTTATTAGATCAGGGCCCGAGGTTATAAAACTTTTCTCATTTTCAATTCAAAATTTGCTCAAATTTAAATTCGAGATTAAAGCCGTAATTCTGTTTTAATTCTCATTTGCTGTTTTAACATAAAAGATTATATTAACAAGTTGTTATGAATAACAACGAATTAATATTATCTTTTATTTCCATACATTTATTTGAATTTAAAATTTGAGAAAATTCTCTGTTTAGCCTGAGAAAAGTTTTATAACCTCGGGCCAAGATCTGGATATAGAAGACCACCAGAGACCGGATTTTATTTTTCTTTACTCGACCCTCAATTTTACTATTCAAAATGCGACAGTTGGCTTGAGATAGTACTTACCCTAGACAAAAAGGGCTTTAAACGAAAGTCCTTTTTTATTAGTATTTTTTTGCTTGTTCTAAATGTTATTCAAGACGAAGTAAACGTTCATTAAGAGACAGGTGGACAAAGATAATGACCAATTCACACGAAAAAGTCGAATTATTTCTGGTTTTCTTAAACCTGTAATCATTGATTAAAATGGATATGACAAAACCTTCAGGATGCTTTTGTTAATATAAATTGAAATTGGTCTTAAAGTTTCTTTTTTTTTTTTAATTTCAGTTTTTGAAATTTCTTTTAGTAAGAGGTGGACAAATACAAAAATTTAAAGAACTACATAGTTATCGAAAAATACAATACTCAAAAGCTCTTAATGGCCACCTTTCATATCTCCTCTTTTTAAACAGCTTTTTTAATGAAATACAGACTTAACATTTAAAAATGAGTGGTCATTTAGTCACTATCTTGTCAAATTCTTTTGTAAAATCATAAATTAGGGACTCTTCAAGAAGGAAGCAAAACACATGTAACCTCAGTATAAAAAGAGACAAAGTATGGCAATTTTAAGAGTTAAGTGATATTTTCGAATATAAAAAAGGAAAATGCTACGATTCAAATGTGATGATTTTAATAATAAAATACAAGTTGGCTTCTAATAACCAAAGGAAATATCACAACCTTCGGCAAATTGACTTTTCATTACCAGAAATGTCAAAATCACCCACCCCAAAAACGCTTCTTATACATTCGAGTTATTCATTACATCTCTTTTGGATTTTCCTTGCCGTCTTACCCCCCCCCCCCCTTACTTCAAAGATGATGACAAATTGGCGAATGATTAAAGTAAAAGCGGTTAAAAACCACGTATCATTTCTTTCTTATGACTAAAAGACTCAGCGGTTGCTTAGGAGTTTTCGTGAGTGTATGCTAAAGCCAAAGTGAGAGATTCTGATGGCCTCGCCAATCAACTGGACTTTTTAAAAAAAAAATATTTATAATATGACCTACGTCGCGGGAGTGAAATAATCTCGTTGTATATTTTTGGTATTACATGAGTGTTATTATATAGTGGAATAACTATGCAAATGAGCCCAGAGCTAATAGCAACGCTATTTTTTAACCGCCCAAATGACGTCATAATGTATATATTTTGACGTCATTTTAAAACGGCGTTATAAGTTACGCGGAAAATTGAAATGTTGAATTTCAAGAATTTTGATGATTCTTCTTAAAATTTCGGATCATAACACAAAAAGAATATAAAATTTGTGTTAATAAAATATAGAATTTATTAAACTCGTCATCTAAAACAGATAAAAACTCGGCGCAGCCTCGTTTTTATCTGTTTATGGATGACTCGTTTAATAAATTCGGTATTCAATGACCACTCATTCAATCTCCTCTATATATGTGATGCCATTTAGGGCGCCGGAATCTTTACAATCTGAATTCGACCCCCATCTACAAACCGCTGTGTCTTTTATCAATGATGCACATCGTATTCGAGAAGAAGCTATCGATTCGATACCCCTTGACTCGTGAAGATGTGTGTATTCCGGCATCAACCGTTGTACGTGTAACAGGGGAGGTAACCAGTCCAGTATTTTTTATTTACCAAGCTTGCATGAGTGACCTCCCATAAACCATGGGGAAATAAACGGCAAATTACTCGGCCTGATATATATCACGCGAGCGAAACTATTAACATATGGTTCAAATGTTCATACGTAGTAAAAGATAGAGACGCCAACGTCAAATTACGCAAAATCCAGCTTTCTCATTCAGCACATGCAGTTTCGGATTCACTGGAGAGTCCTGATAGCTCTCCGTTAAGTTTTGGATGAAATGCCACTTCTTAATTGCTTTTGAAATCGAACGTCTAGGCACATGACTGTAAAGAAAACATGTCAAGCGAACGGATGAACAACATTATAAAGTTTTTGGTCGCTACAAGCCAGCCTCTATTCGACAACCTGTTAAAAATGACTTTGTTGTTTCCGGACAGCCTATGTTATACCTCTTACACGGCTATAACGTGTCTTATAGCGTACAGTATAAAGTCAGATCAGTCCGGACCCTAAATACCAACGTTCGTCCAGAACGTCGAATACCGTAACGATATTTGGGATATTTCACTCTAACTGTCTTTTTTCAACGTCGACTCTGGTTTCCAGTCACATTAGGATCTCCAGTCAATGTGAAATCAGTTACGAGAGGTCGAGTTTGCTACTCAAGGACAAGTGCGACGTAACGTCTTTATTCAACGCCTCTGTTACAAGTCTTTGATGAAAAAAAGGGGGGGGGGGGGGTTCTGTGTTGATACAATGTACAGATGCATTGACTTCACCTTCTTTGATTGAATATACACACTTATATAGATATTTTTGATGCAGTTGAAAGTCTGCATACAGATGAATGTCAAAGAACATTTTTTGAAGAGAATATGAATGTCAATAATAGTGATATTGTAAAGTT
Source organism: Fragum whitleyi (assembly GCA_948146395.1). Classification (NCBI taxonomy): domain Eukaryota; kingdom Metazoa; phylum Mollusca; class Bivalvia; order Cardiida; family Cardiidae; genus Fragum; species Fragum whitleyi. Next base: position 12,186,063 of record OX411555.1, read on the forward strand.
AACAACATCGTGAAATTGACTAGGTGAATGATTTTGGAATGATTTAGGAATGAAATTGAATGAGTATGTGGAGCAAGTTTTGAGGTAATTTAGTGGGAGGTAATACTGTATCGTATGCGATAATGATCCCCCCTTGCTAAAATACGTAAACTTGTAAGTTCTATACATAGCTTCCTATTTCTACAAGAACGAGACGCCAACAATTTTAACTATGTCAGTGAAATCGCGATTTACTCTAACAAAATTTATTTTGAATGACGTTATTGATTCTATATTTTTCAATGAGTTTGAGCGTTTTTGAATGGTTTGAGTGAGTGTTTGGAATGAATGAATGAATGAATGAATGAATGGGGCGCTTAATGAGCGATTTAGAATGGTTTCGATTGAGGTGAATGTCAATTTCGCGATGTAACTAACTGTATGCAACAGTCTTTTCTTTGTTAATTCTTTAATGATTTATTCCAATTACAAGCTTCCAGTGTATTATATAAATGCTATCAAATAACAAGGTCTTTGCTTAAATTAATGCATAAATAATATATATATAATGCATACTTAGTGTTTTGTATGAAAAAAAAAAACTAATGAGGTTGGGAGAATTAATAATTGTCGATGCTTTGCCCCACAATTACAAACGAGTTAGATATTTTTTTTCATTCAATACAGTAAGTACGTATTATATTTATCTTATAAATTTATTTGCCTTATTTTTTCGATGTTTCTAACAGAAATTCAAGTTTCTAAACATAACCGTATTATGTTTTTGTTCTAAAAATATCTATGCGATATCATAAAAGATATCATATGGGATGTTATCACACGGATATTTGTATAGTTATAAGTTTAGAAGAAAAAAAAGAAAAACAATATTAAAGAAATGTGGCCGCACTCTGTTAAATTGATTAAAAAACTTTAAGTGTGGTGCAATTTACTTTTTTCAAGGGGTTTTACTTGGCAACACCATTTTGGTGCGGAATATCATATTCCAAATTAAATGCACAAACATTTGATAGATACCGTCGAATTTTCGACACACCAAATGGATCGAAGGCCTTTTTTTCAGTCCTTCGCGAATTAATTTAGTAGTGCACGTCAAAAAATTAGAAACTGCTGGTATTAATTTAAGGTTTCACTCCTATATTTATGCACACTCTAGCACATAGAAAAGTAGGATACACTGGTAAATTTTCATTAAAAATACTTAAATAACTATATTTTGGACGTGTACCTTAAAATATGGAAGCTTTCGGAACATCGCTCGGACTTAACTGGAAAGTATCTCGGACGTTAATGTCTTAATTTTGAGTCTCTATTTTATTCGACTTCTGGTGGATCTTCGGCCATTTGATACGCTTAGGGAAAACTACATTTTGGTTAATCCTTCCCATCGTCTGTGGAAATATTTTGGGTATATCATAATATGTGACAAAGCGCAATCTAATGATAAGGGGCCAACCTTTACTGTGTCTTTACTTTGCGTGCATATTGAGTTGGTAATGCTCCAAGAAGGTTCCTTTTGGTGATCATCAAAACCGTATTAATTGAGCCTGTGCCCAACGCATTTCCAACAAATTTCACAGATGCGAGATTCAAAACCTGAGCAGAATAGACAATGCAATAAGAAAATTCACTGACTACATGAAGAAGGATTAAGGTACTGGAACCGTAATAGTTTCGCAAAATTTCGGAACTCATGAACTTTCACAATGTTGACCTAATTTTTATTTTTATTTTTATCATCATCATCATCATCATCATCATCATCATCATCATCATCATCATCATCATCATCATCATCATCATCATCATCATCATCACCACCACCATCATCATCATCATCATCATCATCATCATCATCATTATTATTATTATTATTATTATTATTATTATTATTATTATTATTATTATTATTATTATTATTATTATTATTATTATTATTATTATTATTATTAATATCTTTCCAGAGACATTTCTTAGCGCAATTGTGAAATTGTTTAAAAATGTCATCCGAAGGCTCAATTTTCAACGGTTATAAAGTTAATATTTGTTTAACCACGTAATGTACTAGTCTGATCGTAGCAATGTCGCGTCTGGGGTATCGATAATTTCAAACAGAAATTAATAATAATCCCTTTGATCCGCGTAAAACACCGAATCTCAAACCTGTACGTAATCTGACTGCCGGACAAATTGACAGCAAATCGATAGATGGGGATCTAAAATCTGCCTTGTCTACTTAAAACTACGTCAGAAAGGATTTATTACGTGTATAAGTCTGTCGATTAATTTTCTGAGAATGCTTTTTAGTTGTTACAGACCGTGGAAACGATCGTGATCTAGTGTTAAGGATTAATAAATTGTGTTTGTATTATATCTATATTTCGATCTGGATTCATTGTAACATTAAATTGTTGTATCTACAAATCTATGGAATTCATCTAGAATGTGAATAGAGTTTATTGGGAAATAGTTTTGTAATTTGAGTTCATGAAGTCGAACAAGCTCATCGATTGTGAAAAAAAAGAAGCTTATATGTGATGAATGATACACGCGTGAATTCGTAAATTTGGGAAGATATGATCATAAAACAATTGATCACGATGTTTTAATTGACTAAGGAGGAAGACAGTGGTATTCAAAGAGGGTTGATTAAGGGAAATTTTGTGCAATCCCAATTTCGAAAGGACTTGGGAAGCAAACCGGGCTGAAGATAGTGACGTCACCAATAGAACATTTCTATAAAATTACGAGAAACGAGGGTGATCAAATTTGCCGATATCCGAAAATGGATTCCTACAGTAAGTTTTATTTTTCATCGCTCTATATATTTGTTTATATATGTATATGATTTTGACGATGTACCTAGTGTACATGTCTGTAATAAACCATTTGTTCTGTTCTGTTCTTTTATATTTAAGACCTGTCACGCGAAAAGTGATCATCCGGGAACTCCGTAAAATAAATTCTTGAAAAAGAGATTGTTTCCAGTAAAGGTCATCCAGAGATCGCAATTCAGAAACTCTTTCATTGAAGGGAATATTGATTATTCTAAATTCAGAAAATTAGCAAAGTGCGAAAAGTTTTGATCCTAGCCAGTCTGCGCAACTCGCACAGTCAGACAAAGGTCGATACTTTAAGCACTACCTAGAAGGCTCGTTTTCGCATGAAGGGTCTCATTTACGTGATTTTAAAGGCTTGTAGATGTCAAAGTGTTTTGTGCAATCAAAGGTCAAGCGTGTCTATAAACTGGTATAAAGAAACCCCCAGACATTTGATCAATCAGTAAAAAGTCAATTTCAGAAGCGATTGATTCAAAACGAACTTTTAAGACAAAGGTGATTATGAAACAATTACCTGTTATCCATCTACATCCCTGTGCATAATTGGATGAAGACGATAACATCCCCATTTTTGAGTAAACGCGTACAACAAATGTATATCTAAAACAGCTTTTTGGTGGTAGTTATCAACATACCGAGGGCCTTGAGCAAAAACACAGTATGTGTCTGTAAAGTGCATGGACACATAAATATTTTTTTGCTCTAAGCTCTCGATATACTATGTAGTAAATAACTTCAGATCAGTCTGTGTGGATGCACATGCTGGTCCGAGTCTTTGGTAATGTTTAGATCCACTTGCCGATGGCCAACGCGAAATTCTAATGAAATTGTGTGCGTCGTGCGTTCGTCAGTCCGTAATAATTTGTGCGTTCGTAAACTTTTCTTTAAGCACCTTCTCTTCCCAAACCATTAGGCCAGACACAATGAAACTTGTTAGAAATGTTCCTTTGGTGACCCATAACATAAAATTTTTGAAGAAATTTTGATTGACCCCGAAATATAGGTGTGACAGGGCGAGATTTATTTTCACCTTAAAATATTTAAGAATCTCCTTTCTCCGCCCATTTTGACAGTAAATAACCACGAACTAGTCCTATAGAGACTTCAAAATATTGTTTACAGTAAAGGTGAGCTTTAATGAAAGTATTACCATATAACTTTTAAACAAGTAAATGCAAAGAGATAGACATATTCGGTAAGTTGCCATGTGTAGGAATATCTGAATAGGTTCATTTTGATGGAAATTTTAAGCAATGGCTTAAGGGAGACTTACACATGATAAAAAAAGGTATAAAGCTAACTGAGAGATTAAAACTCCAATTCTTAAAAAAAAATATTATTCATAAAACAAGGAAAAACGTTAGCAAATGTTATTTACTAAAATGATAAGATCATTCGTACCTGGCAAACCAGACTGTGTATGAAATAAAGACAACAATGAGGGAAAAATTAAGGGAAAAAGGAGAAATTGCTTATTTCAAGTAGTACCTATCTTTTCATCAATGTTTTCTACAAAAGTGTTTGCGGGGTCTTTTCAATTTCAACACACATTGAAATTACGGTCAAAATTCTTTGAATTTGGATTTGTATGAAATTATTCGTTTTTTGTATAATCTGCTGAAAAACAGCTGAAATAACACAATGACATCATTTAGACATGATTCCCTGGATAACGGAGCTATGTTTTTTTTTTGAAATGTGCCCCGTCACGCGAAATGGGACCATCTGTTAAAACTGTAAACAAGAGGGCCATAGTGGCCCTAAAGCGCTCACCTGAGTTAAGAGTCTTAAGATCTGACCTCTTAACCTAGTTTTTAACCACACTTGACCCAAATTCAAACCAGACAGATGTTTGAAGACAATTTCAATCTGGCTAATTCTCTGGATGATAGGGCAAAACTTATGGCCTCTAGAGTGTCTACAAGGATTTTCTAAGATTTGACCCTGTGACCTCGTTTGTGACCCCACTTGACCCAAGTTCATCAAGAAAGTCATTCTGACCAATTTTCAAGTTGATTGAGCAAAATTATAGCTTAAAGAGTGAGTGTCTACGAGGTTTTTCTAAAACTTGAACCTGTGTCCTTATTTTTATTCCCATTTGACCATAATTCAAACTTTACCTAGACTTCATCAAAACAATCATTCTGACCAATTTTCAGATTGATTGAGCAAAAAATATGGCTTATAGAGTGTCTACAAAGTTTTTCTAATATTTGACCCTGTGACCTCATTTTTGACCCCACCTGACCCAATTTTGAACTGGTCCAAGATTTTATCAAGACAATCATTCTGACCAATTTTTAGGTTGATTGAGCAAAAAATATGGCTTCTAGAGTGTCTACAAGGTTTTTCTAATATTTGACCTCATGACCTCATTTTTGACCCAACTTGACCCAATTTGGAACTTGTCCAAAATTTCATCAAGACAATCATTCTGACCAATTTTCAAGTTGATTGAGCAAAAAATATGGCTTCTAGAGTGTCTACAAGGTTTTTCTAATATTTGACCTCGTGACCTCATTTTTGACCCCACTTGACCCAATTTTGAACTTGTCCGAGATTTCATCAAGACAATCATTCTGACCAATTTTCAGGTTGATCGAGCAAAAAATATGGGTTCTAGAGTGTCTACAAGGTTTTTCTAATATTTGACCCTGTGACCTCATTTTTGACCCCACTAGACCCAATTTTGAACTTGTCCCAGATTTCATCAAGACAATCATTCTGACCAATTTTCAGGTTGAATGAGCAAAAAATATGGCTTCTAGAGTGTCTACAAGTTTTTTCTAATATTTGACCCTGTGACCTCATTTTTGACCCCACTTGACCCAATTTCGAACTTGACCGAGATATCATCAAGACAATCATTCTGACCGATTTTCAGGTTGATTGGGCAAAAAATATGGCTTCTAGAGTGTCTACAAGGTAAATGTTGACGACGCACGACGCACGACGAACGACACACGACACACGACGGACGACGGACGCCGGACATCATGGGACCACAAAAGCTCACCTTGAGCACTTCGTGCTCAGGTGAGCTAAAAAGATAGGGTCCTACAAAGGACAACTAGATGTCGCATTTCGACATTTCTTATATCGGAAGGTAGATTGATCATTCTAGATTCAGAAAATAAGCAAAGTGCGTAAAGTTTCGACTCTAGTCAGTCTGCGCGATCCGCGCAGTCTGACTGGGGTCGACATTTTACGCACTACTCGGATGATCCCTTTTTTCGTGACGGGTCACAAATGTAATCGTAAAGAAAACTTGGGCTACCTTGAACGATTCTTGGATCGACAGAGCTGTAACTTTGATAAAATCTAGAATGAATTAGATTTGATAAAAAAAAAAAATCAGCAGAAAAAAATCCGAAAACAGATTTTTAATGTATTAAGAAATTTCATAAGCAAATAGAATTTGTTTTCAATGTTTGGTCACTTGAAGTTATAGAATAATGACAGGATTATTGCTAATCTGTATTTGTGTGGATTATGTAGTACACAAATACAAATCGCTGTTTACAATCTCTCGGAAAATATGGAATAAAAAGTTAATTCATTTTAATCTTTATCCCTTTAGCTTAACATTACAGCTTGTAATTTACACTAAATACTGATCGCGATCAAAAATATATAGATGATATGTTTTTGTTCAATATTAGATCGATCCATCTTTCATTGAGTGAAAAAAAAAGTTATAGTAATATTTTGACGAATTGTTAAGCCAATAGCGAAAATATAGCTTTTGTATTCCATGAAAAGAAAGATAAATCAATCTTTTCGAAAAATAAACGACTTTTCTATTTCTTTTATGAAAAAAATACATTGTGGTAATTTTAGCACAAATTCTCTAAAACGCGTCATTTTGCACGCAAATTCTGTATTTCATGAGCAAAAAATTGATATTTTTTTACAATATGACTTGCAATTTTTCAGTAAATCTAGGAAATTCTGGATATCTATGATTTCAAGTTCAAGATATTCCGCGAAACATACAACGCCGTTTGCGAATTGACGTCATCAAATTAATTATGACGTTATTTCCACAACGAAAATATAACGTTGCTATACGTTCTTAGCACAATTGCATAGTTATTCCAGTAGTGTAATAACACTCGTGTAATATCAAAAATATTCAACGGGTTTATCATACTCCCGCGGCGTATGTCATATTATAATTTATTGTCCCTATTTAGATAACGTGAAATGGAGTGGAATGAGCAAAAGCGGAGTATAATGTTTTGATAATTTCACTGGTTTGACTGTGAGATAAACAAGTGAAAATATACCTATATTTCTCTATAAACTACCGAAAAGCTAAAAGAATTGTGGTTCACTTTTGTCCTAGCACAAACAGACAATCTATGATAATAAGCAAATATACATGCACGAATCTTATATTTTCCATTCTAAAAGCACCACCCCTATATTTGACCACTAAGAAAATGCTAAGATTACATAACTTATTTCATTGAATTAAGAGTTAAGTTAATCCAAGCTTAAAAATAGATGTGAATAAATACGATTGACACAGTTTGAAATGGCGTTTAAATGTTGGGCTATTATACTTTGATATCATTTAATTTACGTTAAAAGGATTTCTAATATTTTTTTCGACTTCAATAACATAGTTGAATTTCAATAAATTAATGATAAAGAAAACGATTTCATACGTGTGGGAGTCGTTTTGTAAAATCATAAATATTTATTCGTCTTGATATATTGTTGCAATGAATAAATAAGTGTGAAGGACTTGTATGTTCGAGGATATATCAGTGTTGTATCATGACAAGATCTTTGCATTAACGAGCTGTTGTTTACGGAAAATTAACCCAAAACAGGGTAAGATTTTATTGCCATTTACTACAAACTATCTATGACTTCTTTTATTGTGTTATGGAATCAGTAGATACATCTGAAAACATTTACTGCATATTGTTTGACAACTTTTAGCTCGGCTGTTTTTAGAGAAAATCCGATGAATTGTCATCACATTGGCGTCAACGCGTCGCCATTGTTGTCGTTTGTGCGACAAATTTTTACCAGCCCTGCGTTTAGGGTGACAAAACGGTGCAAACAGTTCGCCATTTATACCCCGCTTTGCACGTGCACTGCGCGAGACTTGGCATGTGTGTTCACTATCGCAAAAACTACCCACAATTTTACAGGGATAACCACGAAAACATTTTTGTAAGAGTTATGTCTCCTTTTCGACTGACAGTTTTTGCATTATCCAGCACCTGTAGCCAAGCGTTTGCATCCGTAGGGGGTACTTTTGTTTGTTTGTTTTTGTTTGTTTTTGTTTGTTTTTGTTGGAGTAGTAATAAATACCTGGTTCACAACTGTATTGAGATGCGTAAGTATTTTTCCTTTGATTTAGATGAATGTTGTTTGGTTATATTAATGTAAATCAGCCAATCCCCTTTTAATGGTATTTTATATAGATATCTTTATAGGAAACCTTCGTGAACCTTCTACAGAATTTCTGAATCTAAAACGACCATTTTGTATTCCAATATAATTGCCTTCGAAACGGAACCAAATTCTAAACCAATGCTTGTCATAAATTATCTGTTTTCAAATACCTCGAAGGTACTAAGGGAGCCCCTTTTCGCGTGACGGGTCACATTTGAGCCCATGCGTGTCATTTCACACAATTTTATAATTTCGTGATGGAGACACAATGTGACGCCAAGACAACCACATAATGCAATAAGGATATTCGCTGACCACCTTAAAGAGGCTTTGTTTTTGTCACTCGTGAAATTGTTGGATATGTCAAACAAAGTGGGTTTAGGCAAATATAGAGCCTTATAACACAGACTTTGGTTAGACAGAGAAGATGCACAGGCTTTGCTTTTTGGTTCTTGTGAAATTGTTGGAAATGACAGACATAGGGGGTTAAGGTATTGTGTATCTACGAGGCGTTATAAAAAAGACTTTGGTTAGACTGAGCGGATGCACAGGCTGACCAGAGGCTTAGTTTTTTGGCACTTGTGGAATTGTTGAAAATGTCACGCACAAGGGGTTAAGGCAATGTCTTATCTTGGCACTTGTGGAATGGATGGAAATGTAACACATTAGGGGCTAGGCGGTCAAAGTATTGTGTATGTACGGAGCGTTATAACAAAGTCGCGTTATAACAAAGTCGTTTGCTGACAAGAGCCTGTGCTTTTGACAATTTTTGAAAAATAGTTGGAAATGCCACGCACAGACCCATTTGTGTGTTTCTTTACTCAGATTGTCGATCCGTATACAGCCGAACCTGTCTTAAGCAAGATCCCAAGGGACATTCAAAAAGTGCTTGCTTAAGACAGGTCAGGTCAATTTCAGTGCAATTGGTTAATTTTGGAACTCAGTGGCCGCTTGCTTAAGACAGGTTGCTTGCTGAATACAGGTATCCGCTAACACAGGTTTGACTGTAGATCGCTCAGGACACTCGTCTTGTATTTAAACAACTCCTTAAAGAATCGATGGAAATTACGGCGAAATGTTTTTTCTATGTATTTGGTTTAGAATGACCCAATCGGCTCGAATTAATGAGACCTGTAAATCAATTTCCGCAGAAATAATTGAAGGTAATCCTCGATACCACGAGACATTCAAGTACTTCAAATCAATCTTGTCCTTCGACTAGAAACTCAATACATGTACATTTGTAGTAATTATTCAATTTCAATCTTAACGAGACCAAATCGAATAGTAATAAAGGAAATCGTCATTGAAAGATCGACTCGATTGTCTAGTGGTTATCCAAGGGTTGGAGGTTCAATTCCCAAATAAGGCAGGAATTTTCAGGGACACTTGCTACTCCCACCAAACTAGAAGAGAACTAGATATATAAAAGAATCAAAGGGTTCTTCTATTCGTAGCCGAGCTAGGGGCATATGAACACAGATTTTCTTGCATTGGCTTCTTTCTTCCCATAATCCATACCACATATGCTCAGAGCACGGGGACCTACATGTATATTATACAATTACACACTAATTGAAAGTGTCTCTTGGACTTCTGAAAATAAAATGCAAAATAAGATTCTCAGGTCGACCAATACCTTTCATTCTGTTTTGTGAAAACCTTAGGGTTGGGTACTACACCATAGGAACTGGCCTTTTGAATAACAATACAAAACATTAGATGTATTTTAACTCCCAGAACAAACGATTGAGCAAAATAACCGATTTCGTTCTTACAAAAGAAAAAAAAACAACATTTGAGATATTTTTTTCTATAGAAAAAGTTTGGAAGATTTTAGACGATTGTGCCTAATTAGAACATATCAGAAAAATACAGAAATATGGCAATGTGAGCGAAAAAGAGTATTGGAGCTTAGTCTGGACTAAATTATCTGTCGAAAATTTTGACAGGTTGTCTCTTTCTTCGAAAAGCAATAGAGGATGTGCGTTTTCTATAAATGTATCTCGAGCTTGACAAATTAGAGGGGGTGTTAGGTTGTCATTTTTTTACATTTTCTTTTTTATTGAATTGTCACACGAAAATGTGCCATAGAACTGAAAAAGAGTGCTCAAAAGAGAGGGTAATGCAGGGGTCATTGGAACCCCGACACACCTCTTTAGAACCGCTGTCACAAGACTGTCTTTCTGATCCGTGTAATTAATAGATGATATTGAATGAGTGGTCATTGAAAACTGAATTTATTAAACGAGTCATCTATAAACAGATTAAAACGAGGCTGCGCCGAGTTTTTATCTGTTTTAGATGACGAGTTTAATAAATTCTGTATTTTATGAGCACAAATTTTATATTCTGTTTATAATATGACCCGAATTTTAACGATAAACCGTCGAAATTCTTGAAATTCAACGTTTCAATTTTCCGCGAAACTTATAACGCCGTTCAAAAATGACGTCACAAAACATAGATTATGGCGTCATTTTTGCAGTTACAAAAATAGCGTTACTATTCGTTCTGAGCTCATTTACATAGTTATTCCACTAGTGTAATAACACCCGTGTAGTATCATAACTATTCAATGGGATTATTTCACTCCGGCGACGTAGGTCATATTATAAAAAGTAGTTACTGTTAGCTATTGGGATAAGGATTATAACATTACAGTAGTGAATAAATGAGATCCTAAGTCAATATTATTTTACTACTTGCATTGAAACTCGCTTGCTTTATTAGAAGATCTATATTGATTCTTTTTAACATTTGGGACAAGGAAGAAAGAAGTTCATTTGCACTTTGGTATTTCCTCTAAAAAGAGGACCCCTTCCTAATACAGTCAGTATCATCTTGACATTGTCTGTCGTTCCGATCAAAACTATTATTAATCTCTCACTAAGCGCTCTATTAATTCATTCAAAACATCCACTCAAACCATTCAAAAATGCTCCAAAATAGCTAAAAATGATAAGATTAACAATTACATTCTAAATAAAAATCGGTAGATAGAATCCACGATTTAACAGAAATGATTGAACTTTGTAAGCGTATGATGGGTTCGTGAAGATATAACAAGTTATTCATATAACCTGTATGCATATTTTACTAAAGCAAGTTAATAAATATTAATAAATGTTGATGAATATTGATATTGGCATAAAATTACCTCCCTTGAATTGCATCAAAACTCGCTCCACACACTCTTTCAATTTCATTCCAAAATTCAAATTTCAAAATCATTCCAAAAGTTAACCAAAATTACTTAAACTTTATGAATATTTGAAACCTTTTCTCTAAGTTCAGGTTAATATCCTCAACAATTTAAAAGATTTCTTTGGGGAAATAAACCCCAAACTCGAAAAGAAAAAAAAAAAAAAAAAAAGAATCAAAGATAGTCAATTCTCTTGTTATGGGTTTCATTTACACTTAATGTAATGTGTAAACTAGGACGGCTTAATTTAAATCTCCGATATACAGCATTTAAACTGATCCTATAAAATAACAAATTGTAAAATCTACATATTCTATTGATACAGTATTCACTCTCTTGATTTGATTTTGTTCAATGTTAACCATTTTTATTCGCGGGATTTAAGAAAAGCACCCCGCTGAGTTAGAAAAAAATCTATGTCCATAAGCGATCGCCATCATTTTACTTAATTAATTCAATTTGGTTAAAAACACACTTTTAAAATTGTGTTAGTCATACACCACCTAACCATGGAATCCACCCCTGGCAATTCAGGGTTTGAAAATGTTAAAAAGATTGCACATGCAATAAGGGGTATCAGTTGTAAAACGATTAGCGAACCCTTTTTTTCTGAACACAGTCTGTCATTTCTCACACTGCTGGGACCCGTTTTAGTAAACTTCTTACGAAAAAAAAAAAAAAAAAAAAGATCGTAAGTCAAAATCACAAATCGTACCTGGTGTTTTCATTCATTGTTAGATTCTGCCTAGCAAAATCTCATCGGAATCGTCTTTTAGAGACGATTCCAATTTAGATGGTGCACGGCAGAATTTCACATTTAATTACTTATCTAGAAGCAACTTTGATTTTTGACTTACGCAAAAAATAATGTAAGATGTATAGTAAAACAAGTCTCAGTGCTTCAATGGCACCATTTCCGCCCGGCTACTCATTACACGCCAGTTACTTATACGAGGGGTGTTCCGCTAGTTCGTGGACTAACGCCATATCTCAAAGACTGTTAATTGTATGAAAATATAGATCGCATCATTTTGTTGAGCTTTCTTTTCTCTGCCCACCCACCATTTAATAGAAATACGTCAAACAGATGTCGTGATACGAACGTCCAAAGACATGCACAATGCACCAAGCGGGGCACACCGCGAGTTTCTGACGTATGTCGTTGACGTCGAGATATTCAAAATACATACTGTACTTGGAATTTATTCAATAAGATCATCCCAAATTTTGATTTACTACAAATATTTTCCAAATGCGCCATTATATCATCAATTTTCGGGTTATAGGAACATTAGCTATAGTTAAGTGTCTAAATGACCAGAGATTATGTCTTGTAATTCAGTAACATTTGTTAAAAACAGCTGATACATGTCCTTGTTTTGATGCAAAAATAATGTTTCCCTGCATTCGAAATTTTGACAGTTGCTCTGTTTCAATGTTTTATTGTGAAATTGATGTTGTTGTGGCTTTTGTTTAGGTGTGAGTGCTAATCTTTCGATCACTTGCTCTCATTGAGTATCACTTTCTGCATGTAACAGAAGGCAATCCGACGTTGTCTTTCTGACGTCCTGGTGGCTGACTTTTATTTATCACCAGTGTTGATCAATGTATTTTGTTCTTAAAAGGAAACGTGTTTCAATCGATAACTTATCCGGAAATACCATTTTGTCTTTAAAAAAAATAACATGCTAAAATCTAAGAAATGAATTCGAGTGTTGGGCAATATAATTGGTTCTACAGTCACAGAAAGTGTAAGCGTTAAACATGAAAATTATTCTTTGCGCCGCTTGACGTTATGTGTAGATCCATGGCAACGCCTGTTGAACGCGTTATATGAATTGATGGGATAAAAATGTTGTAAATGAACTCCTAAATGTTTGACATTCATCATATGCTGATTTCAATGACATCTGTTGATATCGAGATATAAAGAAAGTCCACGGATTTTTGGAACACCCCTCGTATTTACCTGTTGGAGGGAGATGAACTGTTGGAAATGATGATCGGCGCGATAGACCGAATGGTTGAGAGCCCAAAAAATTGCTAGATTCTGCGATATGACCACCGTCTCGCCAAATCAATTGAGTCTGTGCATGTCATTTCCAACAATTTGAACGTGTGACGTCACAAGCACTACTGTAGATGACACTGAGAAAAACAAAATCTTGACATTTTATAATTTGATGGAAAAAAAACGCAGTGACTAACTGCGCTTTGTCATCAAATTAGAATATGTCCAAAAGATCTCCACAGACGATGCATAAACGATACGTGTTTTCTTCGAGCGTTTTAACCGAAACACACTACTACCAGAATTCGAATTACCTAGAAAATGACCCAAAATTACTACCCTTACGTCCGAGGTACTTTCCAGTTTACGGAAAAAGTTCGAGCGATGTTCCGAATGCCGATCTGTACTGTGATGGGTCTTTGCTGTTTGCACATGTGAAATTGTTGGAAATGTCATGCACATGCTCAAAATTCGGTAGCACATTCTAGAAGGCAATCCTTTTTCCTTTGAGCTTGAGTCATTGTTCTTATCTGATTGAAATATGAGTAAGAACGTTTGAATTTGTAAGAATATAATTTGGCACCAATACGTTTCATTTGTTTCACTGACGCTTTACCAATAGTTGAGGGGAAATAAATCTCAAACGTGTGTTGAAGGTATAATTGTGTCCCTTGATACACTAATAGAACAAATTGGGAAGGGGTGGGGTTCAGAAAAATACTTTTGGGGATACATAATTAAATAGGCACTTAAAATATTTTTGCGCTGATCCCTCAAGATACCCATTCTAGATACCAATAGCCAACTGTGTCGTACACTCGACTACATTTATTTCTTCTACTCAATCCTTGTTGATCCTTTATATTAAAGTCTTTATAATGGTGAAAAAGTGCTTTAATTATATCCAACAGCATCGTGAAATTGACAAGGTGAATGATTTTGGAATGATTTAGGAATGAAATTGAATGAGTTTGAGGAGCGAGTTTTAAGTGAATTAAATGGGAGGTTATCCTATATCGCAAATTTTGTTCTGGATGAACAAAATTAACAATATTCATATTACCTCCCTTTAATAAAAAATGCATACAAGTTCTATACATAGCTTCCTATTTCTTCTAGAACCTATGAAGCGCTAACAATTTGAACTATGTCAGTGAAATCGCGATTTTTCTCTATCAAAATTTATTTTGAATGACGTTGTCGGTTCTATTCTTTTAATGGGTTTGAGCGTTTTTTAATGGTTTGAGTGAGTGTTTGGAATGAATGAATGGAGCGCTGACTGAGCGATTTAGAATGGTTTTGATTGGGGTGAATGTCAATTTCACGATATAACTAACTGTAATGAAGACGTAAAACTAAAGAATCTTATCATAAGAATTGACAGGACTATTGGTTAATTTCAATGTGCAAAACGGTAAAGGTATACAGGCGTAAAAAAATGCGAAAAGAATTGAGGAAGGCACATTTTAGGCCTATTTACCATTTTCTAAGCCATGTAATCATAATGCACGTTTCCTGCTAGACGGAATAAGAACATTATCATTAACCCTTATCATGCTGAATAGATTTTGGCTAAAAATTTTCATCAAAAACAAAGGGCAAAAAGCACCGAAAGTACCAACTACAACAACTGTATGTCAATTTTTATTTGAAAAACTAAATCTATTGACAATTCTGGTTTGACAGAGAGAAAAGGTGGTGTAGACTTACATCAGACTGCACATATGTGCAGGCTGGTGTTTGTCTATAGCTCCTGCCAAGGCAGGAATATTCTGGGTTCAGCATGACAAAGGTTAAGATATAACTATTTTGTCGCAAAAACGAAGAGGCTTGAAAACTTTCCTTCGTCAATGATGTCCTAAATCTTTCTCATTTTGACTCATTTTTGCACAAAAAAATCAGAATAATCTTTTGTTTTTAGAGTGAGCGGATTGATATATCATTTCCCGGACATCAAAAGCTATATTTCCACTCGTGACCCGCCCCTCTTGAAAATATAGCTTTTCTTGATCACTGAATGAGAAATAAATCGATCTTACACCGAAACAAACGATTATCCTCTATTTATTCTGTTTCTTACAATTTTGAACCGTCACGGGAAGAGTGACCACCTGGAAACTCAATAAAACAAGTGTTTGAAAAAGAGATTGGGTGGCAACATACAGTTCTAAGCAGAGTTTCTTGCAGCCGACACACAAGGCTTCACAAGTCTATTCCAAGGCTGTTCGAATTACAGTCTGGAATGAAACAAAATGCAATCATGCTTTAATTAGGTCCAAAGCTCTCGGGCAGTACTAGAGACTTGCATAGACACATCCTCAAATACATTGCATTAAAGTATTTCTTGTCCTAACGTCATCAAAAAATTGGGCCTAATTTCAGCAATTTGGCGCTATTTCAATGATACCCCACAGACATAATGCAGTATTCTTTACAAAGCAAACCATGATGAATAGAAAGCAAATTTAATATGCATTGAACTAGTGTTGTAAGAGGCATACCCTATCCATTCCGATTATCAGCTATTTTGAATTATCTTACCCCACCCACGATTCTGCGCTAAATTTTGACGCCTAGCTCTACCAGCCATGTACTCGAATTTTCAGTCTGCATCAATGAAACAAAGAAGAAACGGTTGAGACCCGGATTCTCAAATCGCTCATTCTGGCATTATTATTTGATTTAAGTGAACAAAAACATTTTTTATCCCACATAATACCTTTGAAATGCTGTTTATTTCACTATTTCATTTTTTGACCCTGGCCAGTTCGAATATTTTTAGACTGGAACCGTATACTACCCTTTGGTACTAGTACAGATAAACCAGATGTCGCAATTAGAAAATCTTCCACACGAAGGAAGGTAATGTGATCGCTCTAGATTCAGATAATTAGCAAAGAGTGAAAAGTTTCGACCCCAGTCAGTCTGCGCAATCCGTACAGTCTGACAAGGGTCGACCTTTACGAGCTACATAAACAGTTCCTTTTCGTCTAAAAAGGTCACACTTACGTAAGTATGAAAATTAAAGTCCTTTCAAAAGAATCAATAAATAACAACGACAAAAAAAAGGGCGCAAGAAATCTAGACGACAATAACTTATTCGGAACACCACTCGGCCAATCTCACGATCAACCTCAGATGTACATAGACGGACTATTTTCAAAAATTACGGGAAACCCTTGGGAAAACTTGATGACGTCAGTTAAAATGGCGTTAGCCCTCGTTGACTGGGTTACTGCCCCTAGATCTATCGATACTTGAGACAGGTATTTTACAAATTTTCGTAAGGTCATGTGACCCGGTATTGACGTCATTTGATCAACGTTAAATGGAACCTAGAAAATCGTAAAGCGTTTGGTAGCGGATTTGCGACATGCAGTTGATCGAAAAGCACGATGAATGCAGCGAAAAACAACAAATAATGAGTTGATTGTTTGTTTTTCTTTCGTATGATTATCTCGTAAAGAGCATATTTATATAAGCAACAGAATTTCAGTCCATCCATTTAAATAATTCAAATTCCAACGGATATCGACATGCATGATGGGAAAATTCTTACGGTTTGTAATAACTTACTTGTCGTGAAAAACACATACCAAATCAGATTGCCGTAAGATTTATACACTACCCGTTGTCTCTCACAGACATCGGGGTACCAGTTCATAGCCCTCGAAACTTTGAGAGAAAACGTTCGACGTCGCCAACCATCGTATCCTTATATAAATAAATTTAGATTCTTAAATAACGGCTAAAAAAATCTTAATTTTTGAGAATGATTTGTCATTCTCAAAAATTAAGATTTTTGAGCCGTTGTTTACTGTAAAAGATAAAAATCTACGGTGCTAATTTTTCTTACACCGTTTCCGCCTAATATAATGCACGATTTTGTTACATACCCATCCGCCTTACATACACCCGAGGTATGTTGCAGTTTACGGAAATGGCCGAGTGATGTTCCGAATGGACAATAACTGTGCAGTGCAGAATAGCTTTGTAGGAAAACGGAGCAAAACACTTGCTACAAAGGAGTTTAAAAAAGCCTCCCTATTTGTCTAACTAATTAAACGACCCCGTTTAGCTAAGCTTCGTACGCAAAAAATCAATCGTAAGTCAAAATCACAAATCGTACCTGTTACTACCATTCATTGTTAGATTCTGCCTTTCAATATCTCATTGGACGATTCCAATGTGATGATGCATGGTAAATTTCATATTTAGTTACTAATCTAAAAGCAATTTTTTGACTTAAGCAAAAAATGATCGTTAGAAGTTTAGTAAAACGGGCCCCTGGTCTTCAGTGTAGCGTTGAGTGACCGGCTAATTAAAAATTTATTTTTTTTTATAAAAAACCTAGGCATATGTATGTACATTGTATATGTATATATGCATATGTATGTACGTTGTATATGTATATATGCATATGTATGTACATTGTTTATGTATATATGCATATGTATGTACATTGTATATGTATACATGCATATGTATGTACATTGTATATGTATATATGCAAATCGCATGAATTTGCATTTCATTTTTAGTTCCTATTGTTTGCTTGATTTTGTTTTATAGATGGCCTCATTGAAAATAAGTTTTCATACATTTATCTGTTTGATTAATGTATGGTGTAAGCTTAATGTGCTACCTACTCTAAATATAGAAATTATTATTATTATTATTATTATTATTATTATTATTAGGGCAAAGAAGAACCAGGTGGCCATATAGTGTCATAAATTGAGGACTCGAGAACCTTTCTTAATATGAATTATTTTCAAATACTTATGGCAACTATACAATTCTTTCATTCCCATTTGAAAAGAACTCTCATATATCATGTCTCTGTTAAAACCCCGAGTGCGGTCTGTCCAAAATAAATATTGTATATCTTCTAAATGTATTTAATTGTCCAAGTGGCAATCGGTGT
Organism: Fragum whitleyi; assembly: GCA_948146395.1. Classification (NCBI taxonomy): domain Eukaryota; kingdom Metazoa; phylum Mollusca; class Bivalvia; order Cardiida; family Cardiidae; genus Fragum; species Fragum whitleyi. The sequence goes on from OX411555.1 coordinate 12,204,461, forward strand.
CCGAAATAATATTTAAACTCCCCCATTCAAAAAACCTTTCATCTTTACCTATTTCATATCAACCTCAGTCTTTCACCAAAGATATTTGAATTTTGAGTCAGACAGTTGGGGTTAAGCACACATAAGCGGGTTAATTTCATTAATAATCAAAATGACTTTTTTTCATAAAAAAGAAAATCTTGAAAAGTTATAACTATAATAAATCATGCAACTTCTGGCTATCAAAATTTTGAAACAGTTGTATTGAATTTATGACAGTTTAAATTTAATAAAATATCTTATGGTCTTGTTTGACAATGGAAGGTTTAACGAACACCAAGTTCGACCTTACCTCATAAGGAAAACGGCTTTAAAGGTGGAGGACCCCAAATATAATCCTTGGTTCGATCTTTTAAGTGCATGATTTCTTTTCCCCGTCGGGAGGACGGATAAGCGACGGGGGGGGGGGGGGGGGGGGGGGGGGGGCGTTCCCGAACTTACTGTCCTCTTCATAGGTTGGGAAAAGACGTTGCCTTTACTCTGGCTTCAATAGCCCCAAGCTTGAACCTGGTTGACCTAGTTTTTTTAAGTCTCAAAAGATAGAACAATGAATGTAGATTAAGCGCTAATGTCTTAATTTATAGGCAGTTTGTTGTGGAACGCGCTGCAGCATTTGAAAGTTGAGCAATTTCATAAAGATCAAAGAAGGCCGAAAAATCGGCAAGGGTCTGACCATAAAAATCTACTTCTAAATAAAAAAGAAGAAGAAAATCTAAAATACGGAAAACTTGTATTAAGCGACCACTCATAGGACCATCAAAAACCGGTCGTTAAAGAGAATGGTCGCTTAGAACACGTTTTGTTTACACATAGGAAAACAAAATTTCAATTGAATATGTATGTTTTGAGGTCAAATTTCTCAATAATCCTTTGTTGTTAATACTCAAAAGAATCGTCAAGGTTACGATTCTTTTGAGTTTTAACAACATATGATTCATTTACAATATTTTTTAGACCAATTATGTCTAATTCAAAAGATATTTCAATTTAAAGACGGGAATTTGAAACCGGTCGCTTTATACAAACGGTCGCTTAATAGACGTGGTCGCTCGAGCAAGATTGACTGTATATAATGTGTTGGGCCTGTATAGAATAGGAAAAAGAACATCTAAAACAAAGATTGACATCGATGTAAAGTTAAGACATATGCACATATTTCCAAGCTGCAGATAAAGTCCTTGAACTAATCTTGTATTTAATCTTGTCCCGTTATCAGAGTTGGGTTACAAATCAAGTATGTGGTGTCACTCCCGCAGTGGGAAATATGAATTATTCGGGTAATAATACTCGCACCCTTATTCTACAAATCATAAATCGTCGATGGGCGATCAAAAACGCCGTAACTACAGCTTTTGTCAAAGCTGTAGTTACGATGGTTTGATTTTCCATTGACGATTAGTTGCGAAAAGGGTCGTAAATTGATATTTTTATGTCAGATGAATTTTAATTTATTGCAATCTTTTTATAGACCGATGTTCTCCTCAAAATACATGTTAAATCATTTCGAAAGACCAGTTAAGCAGAAATTACTTTTTTGTCTATCAAAAGTAAAGTGCGTGGCTCTTCTTAGGGACACAATAATGTTTAACAACAGTGCATAATTATCATAGTGAAGTCCTGTAACATTTATTTGTTCATTCACGTGCGCTTTGAACATGTAAGACTTTGCTTACCATGTGCCAAAAATGCGTAAACATTTGCAAGATTAACATTTTGGCCACCAAGTCTTGATAAGAGTCTAGCTCGATGGCCCAGTGTTTTGCATGCTCGACCCGCACCCATTGCTTGCGGGTTCGAGTCCCACCGCAGGCCGGTAGTGTATTTGGTCAGGACTCTTTACAGGTTGCAGTGGCTAGAATTCATTAACCCCCCCCCCCCTCTCTATGTGCATGATAAGATCTGGTATGTGTTAGGACCACGATGGAAATAAGAGTCTTTTGACCCTTAATGTGTTATGCTCGAGTGAGAAAAAATATTCGAAAACACACACACACACACACAAAAAAAAAAAAAAAAAAAAAAAAAAAAAACAGAAAGCGACCACTAACGGGACCACAAAAAGCCGGTCTTTAAAGAAAATGGCCGCTTAGGATACGTTTTGTTTACAATTAAGATACATATGTTTTTATTGAAAGCTCATTTAATTGTGAAATTCTCAGTAATCTTATGTAGTTAACACTCAATAGAATCGTCCCATTGAGACGATTATGGTGAGTTTTAACAACAAAGGATTCATTTTCAACAATTTTTTCAAATAATTCCTACTCTTTAAAGATATTTCGATTCAAAGAAGGGAATTTTGAAAACGGTCGCTTGATTAAATTGGTATATTAATTTGCGTTTGTATTTGTAAGAAATTTCCATAATTTTCTGAATATAGTAAAATATAACGAAGAGTAACGGGTGAATTAATAACCCTGTGAACGATTGTCAAATTGATTGAACATAAATAATTGTGACTCTAGCCCTTCAAAACTCGGTGAATATGATCCTTATTTTTGGCTTAACAATTTAGCCCTGTGTTCAGGATAACATAACGCTTGCAAACTTTTTGAAGTTATGTCCCGCTTTGCACGTACATACACGTGCAAAGCGGGGCATCACTTCAAATAGTTTGCAAACGTATTATTATCCTGAACGCAGGGAAGGAGAAATACTGCATAGTCTAGATAACAAATCAAAAAAGAAAAAAAAACAAGAAACAACAACAACAAAAGAAAAAAATTGGGATTGTAAGCTCTGTAAAAGTTATCCACCATATGAGATTTCGGTGGCCTTAAAAACTAAACCCTTTTTTGTTCCAACCAAGTAATCACTTTTTTCTATGAAAATTTTTATTGTTTTATAGCAGTTGTTTTTAATTACCAGATAGGAAAGACCTTATGGACTCGTTACTATTTTCTAAATATGATCAACTCCCTTGATACACAAACAAATAAACTGATATAATGGATGTAAAAAAACCTTTCCTAATTACGAAATAATAGAAAAAAACTATTTCATTTGTGTTCTTCCGTTTATGTTTACCCGTAAAGGGTTTATCGGTTCCCCGAGATTATATGTTAATTGATAAAGATTAATTATTTCGTTTGTCTGACGAGCGACTCGGATAGAACAGGGGGCCATTTAAAATGTTTATTTGGAACTTAAAGTGATTTAAGTGTCTTCTTAATGAAATGACCAATATGTCAAAGGACTGAATATTTAGAAAAAAAAATCATGGAGTAAATGGAGAGTAGTTTTAAGTGAAAAGTAGTTTTAAATTAACGATTTGTGAACAGATTTTTCAGCGAAATTATTTCAGCTAAAGACAAAAATGATATTCAAGTGCTTTTGAGCTTGCTTGAAGTATTGTTGAACAGTAATGTTGTTCAGTTTTTGTCGTTTATAGTTTTAATCAAAACGTCAATTAGATTTAAAGTAATGTAAAGGTTGGAAAAATATTTTGAATATCGAACAATGGCAACTTTGACATCTCTACAGCAGTTGTCGGCTCTGCAATATCCCTGGCATGCTAAAAGGTAAAGTAAAATGCAGTTAGTTACATCGAAGAATTGACTTTCATCTCAATCAAAACAATTCTAATCGCTCACTCGGTGCTCCATTTATTCATTCCAAACACTCACTCAAATCGATCAAAATCGCTCAGAAAACACTAAATGATACAATCAACCGCTTCATTCAAATTGAATATGAATAAAAAAAAGGATGCGATTTCCCTGACACAATTGAAATTGTGAGCGTCTGATTGGTTCTTGAAGATATAGGAAGCTATTTATAAAACTCGTATGCATATTTTATCAAAGGGAGGTAATAAATAGCGGAATTGGATTACCTCCCTTAGATTTCACTCAAAACTTGCTCCACACGCTAATTCATTTTCACTCCATAATTAATCACCCTTTTTATTTCACGATGGGATTAACTGTAGTTCAATAAATGTACAATAAATGTACTTTAAAATTACGAAAATAAGTTGAAACGTAGGTTATTCTGCTGAATGTTAAAGAAATACACACGTATGCACTTATTACTACCAGAATGTTTGTGCGAGCGCAGGTGTGTGTGTCCGCGGGCGTGTGTGTGTGAGTGTCCGCGAGTGTGCGTTCTTCAAATTTGTCCTTTATTCTCTTCTAACTGTTTACCAAAAGAGAGTCCTCTCGTTTTTCGCTTTCGGTTTTTATAAGGATATTCTCTCATTTGTTTTCAAACTTTGATTTGTGCTTTCATGTTTTCATGTGATCATTGTTTTGTATTTCTTTTCGATTTCGCCTTTAATACAAAAAGTATCTATGAAGATATATTTAACCCTTTTCTCTGACGACATTCTAGTTCAACCCCAAATTCAAGTGAGTCACTTCAAGGAATTTCTTTCATTAATTTTCATCATTTCATACACAATTTAATTGATCATAAAATCAATGAACGTATGAAAAAGGGTTCTATATTTCATTGTTGTCACTTTGTACTTTAATGTCACTTTTTTCATTGTGATGTTACATGAAAATTGCTTCTTCTTCATATTTATGTTTTTCATCTTGTGTGTTTTTGAAATATTACTCGCCTTCATGGCGGAAATAAAAGATAATAATAATTTCAAACAACAATAAGAGCCAATCTGATATCCAATCTAGGTATACATTTAAGCAGTTAAGCCTCCGTTATACCTTAAACGTTCTTGTCAGCGTCCTTAGAATTGTTCAATCGTTCCGTCTTTTTAGCGTTCTAGAACATTAAGCATTTGCTTAGCGTGAATGCAGCATAGGCTATATCTATATCGCGCGAAAAGCGTGTAACAACTACTAAATAAGAAACCACAGAAAATGTTAACTTTTTGCCCACTTGCCTTCAGCGCACGAAGACCAATTTGCCCGCCTCATCCGACTGTTCTCGGCGATCACCGACGTTTAATAGCGTTTAGACAACGTCAGGTCAATCGGGAACCCTCGGAAATTCTACGGAATAGACCTCGGGAATAATTGGGACTCGGCCATTCAAGCGTCGTTTTGCACGTGGATTTACATGACGTCATGAGATGACGATCTGAACAGGGCATATTATAACTCGATAACAAAACGTAGTGTCAACAAATTATACCATTCCCCAAAAATCTCTTTTTTCCTCAAGCGTATCAATCGAAGTACCGCAAGGTTCCGGATTACCTCCCCCCCCCCCCCCCCCCCCAAAAAAAAAAAAAAAAAAAAAAACTACAAACTTATAACACTTTCGTACGAGGTACTTTCCTTTAGCGGAAAAGTTCGAGCGGTTTTCCGAATGAAGGCAAGGAATGGCGTTGGATTTTATAAAATCTTAATAAATCTTTGTGGGCAGTTGGCTAATATCCAGCGTTGTGTTTTCTTCCGTCAACGTCATTTTTATCTCTAACTGAAACATGTGCTCCATTGCTGTGATCGTTTACTTTTCGAATCTAAACTTGAGTATTCGTTTCTTTAGAAGGTTCCGTCATCAGAAAAGTTGGATAAATATCATATCAAAGTAACCCTGCGTTCAGCATGCAAGGACAAAAGAGAACATTAAAAATGGCACCACCACTTTGCCACTCCTTATGCAAAGCGGGATACATTTTCTTAAATTTTTTTGCGTATGATTTATCCATAAGAAAGAACAGGCTCATTCATTATCAGTTATTCTAAAAAAGTATCTTATTTAATTTCAGGGGAAAGCCGACCAAAATGCTGCGCACGGCCACGCCGTGTTCCAGTTCTCAACACTCAACCAGCAGAGTAACCTCCCCTGTTGACAAAGAAAACCTCAGACGTCAGATTGTCGGACTTGCTGTTAAACGTGATACGGAAGACAAAACCAGTACGTCACCTACGTCATCTCCGGGCAGACGAAAAAGTCCGGGATCATCCGGAAATATCGAAAAGACCGGTAAAGTTAAAGACACTCAGACGACTTCTGTTCCTAAACGTACGCGGCTTTACGCCCCTGAATCAAGAGACAAATACGGAAATAAGGCGCTTAAAATGGAACCACACGAAGCATTGAAAAACGCAATTAGACGTTCTAAAACGACTATGAATAATGAAGTGAATTCTAAGCCTAAAATAGTGAGATTTAGAATGGACGAGTTCAATGTCGGTGGCCAGAAAGCGTCAATAGTAAATATAACAGACGCGAGTGAAGCCAAAATAACAAAATCACAACATGGCCGCTTTGAAGTAGGACAAACGTATGAGGTACGCGGTAATGCAATCAATATCAGAAAGGAGGGTCTTAAAGGATTGTTGGAATACAAAGACGTTTATACGGAAAACGAAAGAAGACAAAACTCGTTACAAACATCGCTTAAAATTTTCAGAAGACGAATAAAACTTAACGAGGAGAAATTCTTACAGCCGAATGAGACTACAACGGAGGATTACGTCATTCATCGGAGGTCACCATTTGGTGAGATTCAGCCGACGTCAGTAACGGAGGATCAGCCTCCGTCACGTCCATTGTCGAGTAACGAACACGTCAGGCTTTTACGATCAGCATTACATAACAAACATAACGGAGTTGGAGTTAAACATTCGGAAAATACGGACACAGCCGAGTCTGCCAAAAATATCAAGTGCTCTTATCGATTACCGGAAAACCCGAACTGGAGCAAGGAGGTTTCATTTAAAGATATAAAAGACGATTCTATTCCTAATGTGAAAACTTATGTGGTTGAAGAAGACAAGAATACTCATTCAAAATTCAGGAAAAACTCGGTACAGAACTCAGTAACGTTAAATATACACAACTTAAACGTCCATAACTCCATTAGTCAGGTGAATGGTAAAAAGGTCAAGGTCGGAGATTCTGAAGTCTCGTTTGATCCGAGATTTCTCGACTGGATTGAAGATTCAATGACTAACATGAAATCTTATCGAGATACGAGTTTTATGGTGGAAGAGAAGATAGATAGTTCATTGACATCGTCACATAAGAAACGAATCTTGTCGAAATCCTAGCAAAACATTCATTCCATAATACTTTTAAAATCCTTGAGCGATTTACTATAACCAAAAGTAATTTAATCAATTAATTTGAATGAAAACAAATTCAATTGCGATTTCATTACTTAACAGATTCTTTAACCTTAAAAATTGAGCTAACTACGATATCAGAGATGAAGAAAGTATTTTTGATTTCATTGAGGTATGGAACTAAAAACATATTCATACTTCGGGCTTGGCGGATTCATACATGAGTGTGATTAAGATTTTAGTGTCTTATAGTCCGTTTGACTTCTATATGGACCAACCTTTTCATCAGATACATAAAATTGCGTTTGAATGAAGGATTTGTAAGTGGTAAGATCTTAATTTCAGCTTAATACCACTCCAAACATATTTTTCGAAAATAAAACGAATCCAAAATAATGATTTTGTCTATCTAGTTAATATTAATATTTTCGCATTTTCCGCTCTTAAACACGAGGGATGATGGCGGCTGTTAAGTAGTCAGAAAATATCAACATATAATATAACACGCGGTTTTATACTAAACATTTGACAGATGTAATGTCCATTATTCCTTATTTGGACATGCTAATTAGCATATGGACGTTCATGTCATCTTAAGCTTAAAAATATCACGTGATTTGAACCGTTATTACTCTCCTTCTTATCAGGTTTTCCTCGTGAAATTCCCATCAACTTCCTTAAATAATGGTTTTTGATTGATCTAGATATGTAAATATCGGGTTCATCTGAGAATAGATAAAAACAAATAATTAACATTTGATATCCAGGGGAAGTAAAAATCTTCGACAAACTTAATTTTATAAAATCCACGGTTTTATTCTAAAACGACTCGCTTACAATTTTACACTTTTGACTATGCCAATATTGCCAATATTAATATTTATGCAGCACAATTTTTTTTATGCAGAAAAGTAATATTAAGACGGAAAAATGCTATACCGGTAATTTCGTTCGACCAAAACATGGTAATCATAGCCTAATTAAAGCGATATTTAAAACGGTTTGGACACACATTGAAATTTTGTACATTTGATTAGGTGTTCTTTGCATAAGTTATCTAAAAATATTTGAGATTCGCATTTGAGCGAAACGGGACTATCTGGGTAGTGCATTAAGTGTCGACTCAAGTCAGATTGTCAGACAAGTCAGCAAAGATACTTTTCAAATTCGTTTATTTAACGACATACTTATTACAGCTGTTGTTTGCAAATACTTTGATCGCGATAAAAAAGTGATAAGGACAAGAAGAATCATAACAAGTTAACGAAATTGTGCATGATTCGCGAAGACTAGTTTGGAATTGAAAAGACAACTCTGTAACAAAAATCCTGACTTTTTAGTAATTGGCTTATTTCCCCTACTACGAGTATAAGTTTTTTCAGTTATTGTTTATTCCCATTTGAAATACCCATTTGAAATTTTAAAAAAGGTAAAGAAAATAATTATAAACGGCCATGAAAATAAATTTAGATAAATAAATAGATAAATATAAAGAGTATATTAATAAATAAGTTTTAAAATACGCGCGATGTATCACACTTTCTGACACTGAAAATGCAACTGTAGTTCTACTTGGATTTTTTAAACCTTTATTTTCTTCTCTTGCAGAATAACACTCATGGAAAAAAATGATATTCGAAAGTAATCGATGTTACGCCACTTTATTAATATTCATGATTCAAGTAAAATAAAACGAGCATTGTGAAAATTAACCAAAATTATACACCAAACCCTTCGTTCAGGATGAAAAAGGGTGCAAACTGTTTGAATATAATAATCTGCTTTGCACGTGCACTTGCGTACACAGAGGGGTATAATTTGCACAGAGCTTGCACTATGAACGCAGGATTTTCGAGGGTTCATGGTAAGATTGATTGATTGAATGGAGTTTAACGCCGCTTTCAACATTATTTCAGTTATATCGCGGCGGCCGGAGCACCTAACAATGGATTCCTGGTATTTCTCTCACCTGTACTACCATTACATCCTTTCCTAGCCTCCGACTGCTATCTCACATAGGTTTACGATTATCTACCCATTGGTGGTTCATGGTAAGAACCAATTTTGTTACTTTGCATAATAAAAAGGTATGGCAATAAATTTATGAAACATGCATGTTTAATAAATCTTCGAAACTTTTGATGTTTTTGTTATTGTTGCTGTAATTGTTTCTATAAACTGCTATTTCCAGAAATGACGATTCACAGAGTCGGAAAATTGGAAAGCAAGTGTTTATTGACCATTTCAACATGTTAAAAAATAAAAGGCTTCGGCGCAATATCATCTGTCATACATAACATTTCCTCCAGTTTGGCCAAGGCGAGCTATTGTAGGGAAGTCGTTTTACCTCGGACAGAAGGACGGACGGATATACGAAATGAATATGATACATGCATACGATTGATCAGATATATTGCTTTTAGAAAAGTGTTTCGATAATAAAATATTTTCCAAATGCTTTGATATGAAATTATAAGAAATGAAGTGTGTTTAATTTCTATAATGCAGCTATGGAAAATCTTACAGTGTTGGACAAGAGTATTCTTTTCATAGTTACAATAAACAAAACAAAACAAGAAATCATATTCATCTTTAGGCCTTAGTTAGCCTTTGTAATCTCAGTTTTGTTGGTTTACCTTATTTATTGAGCCCAGAATGGACCTTAAATGCATTCGAAAAGTTACCATTAACTTCCTTTAGATGGAATGGCATTCTGAAAAAAATGCTGACCTATCTGATTGAGCATTCTTGGTGGTGTCAAATGAAAATACTGCAATTGGATTTAAATAGAGAATAAATGAGACAGATTCCAAGCGGGTTTTATGAAAAAAATTAAATTTCGATGCAACGGAAGCTTAAGCTTCTGGAGTCACTCTCGAATACTCAATACAAATGTTTTAAATTCCCTTAGGGGCGGTGGCTACCCAATTCTACAGCCGGGTTGTACAACGAACCACAAGAACTTGAAATTTCATCAATGTATTCCAATAAAACAACGTTTAACGTGCATAGTAATATAATATAGCATACTGGTCAGTATATTTAATAATGCATGTATTTTATATATAAAGAAAGAGAAACTATGGAACACATTTCTCGAATTGTGTAGATCATAAATCAGCCTGTGCGTGACATTTCCAACATTTTCAAGTGTGCGCGTTGGTCAGACATCGGGCTTCCAGTACAGCCACATAGTGCCGTTAAAATATTATGCAACATTGAACAGCGAGAACGGGTCCTGAACTACCAATTCAGTGCATAGAGAAGGCTCTGGTTAGATTGTGAGATTGCACTGGCTGATCCGAGGCTTCGCATTACACACATGTGTAATTGTTCTTAGTCCCTCTGCGCGAACCTTTACGTCCTGAGCTGAGTGCCAGTACCACCCGGCCACCGAGTCGGCAGATTATTTTGCTCTGTTTATGAGGAAAGGTATCAATAAAAAATTGATCAAATTTGAATTTCTAACGCAAATTCATGGACGGAATTTACGCACATGAAATAATGAACTGGTATCAAATAGTAATTAAGTGATTAAATTTCGAATATATTCAAAACATTTTATCTGATAATTTGTTTTGAATTTCGTAATTCTCTTTGAAATTGAAGACGACAGATTTATCTTATAATTTGCCCTTTAATTCATAGTCGATGTTAGGAGCAGCGTAAAAAGATTCTCTACGCCTGATAACCATATATGGTTTCACAGGAGACAATTTGCTGATACATAGAAAAATGTCAGTGTTTAAAACACTATTGTTTTCTGGTCGAGATTTGGATAATTTATTATAACGAGGCTTTGCTGAGTCATGATAATTTCTCACCACCGAGTCCAGATAACATTGATCAGTGCTATCTGGTCTAGATTGGAAGAATTTATCATGATGAGGCTTTGCCGAGTCATGATAAATTCCCCGGACACCCGAGTCCAGGTAACATTGGTATTTTAGAAAACTGACATATTATTGTAGTTACCATTAAAATATTTCTTGGGGTTAAACTCATAGAGAATCTTTTGATTAAAGAAATTAAGTTGAAAGTCATTCTGGTAAAGAACATTTACAGACAAATTATTTCAAATCAAAGCACTGAAAGTACTGATGGTGAACGAATCTGGTGGCATTCTAGAGTGATATATTGAATTCGCAGAGAAAAGAGAAATTATAAATGTAAAGAATAATTAAGGGAAAGTGTCTGGACAAAATTTCGGTAATTCTGCAATTTCACTGTACATTCAAAGAAAGAGAAAGAGAGGAAAAGAAAGATAGAGAGAGCGACAGACAGAAACAGACAGATAGACAGAACCTGACAGAGAGACAGAGAGCGATAGAGAAAAGAAAACAGGCAACTATAGTGTCTAGACTAATAATTCTTTTCATAACTCAAAAAATAGCAGTCAGAAAGGTAATTCAATTTCCGCGTACTATACCCATATTTTACCAGATCAAACAACAGTCTTTCTGCGTTTTGACTATTAAACGCCATCCGCTATGGCTCTGGAACTTTAACGAGCTGAAATTGGTCCCCCATCCTCCGAATTAAAATACCACTGTTTCGTCTTCAACCAAAATGCTGTGATTCAAGGGTTTTGGTCTCTTTCGGTAATATCAGTTTTGCGAAAGATTGATTATCTAATGCTAATGCATAAAAAAATTAAAGAAAAAAAGTTCGATTTATGTAGGTAGGTATTGTGTACAGCTAATGAATTATCCAAATATAGTCGTTGTTTAATTTCTATTGCTCCTACCAAACGGCGGATAATCGTAAACCTAAGAGGATAGAAGATGGCAGTTATGTACGGATGTATGCTAATTATAGTTCTGGTGCGAGAAATACAAGATTCCATGTTAAGGTGCTCCAGTTTACATGCGATTGATTTAAAATCCAAATTTCGTTGTTCAGTTGTTTTTTGTAATATTTTAAGTACTTCCGGTAAAACAAATAGATGAATGACTGGACTGAGGAAGTTTTAGACTCATCTGAGGGATAGAAGCGCTACTATACAGTTATAGTTACTATGTCAAGTACTTTGATGAAAAATATTTTGTTATCATTGTAAAACTAAGGGGACAAAAATGCCGTTGGGGACTCGAAACGAAAAAACAAGGAATGGGATTTGGGGAATATGATACGAAAATACCCATAACCGAAGATATGCACATTACACAAGAATGCAACAACAAGCTTAATATATGAACGGGATTTAAGCAAGAGGTGTAAATTTGGCAGTTGAGAACAGAGGTTGTCTGGTAATGGGTTAAATTTTACTTCATATCAAGGCTGGTCACGGTCAAGTGGTGCATGTTTATGTTTAATGAGAATTTGGCTTAAAGATAGGAACATTCCATTCGTTTGTAAACTTGACCTTTCGAAACTCATGAGTACAGATTTCATTGATAAGAAGGCAGATAAAATCGTAGTATGTTATCACGTGTGGTATGGCCAATCAAGCAGTTCAAGAGGTCACGACCTAAATAAACGCATACTCCCGGCAAACACTACAAATTGCAAAAGCGAAGGCTTCGTTCAAAAACATAATATCTTTCAATACAGTGTATAGACACAAAGTTGGTTTTCGCTCTAAACCCTCGACAAGCTTACGCGGATCATCGATACGCTCCACTAAAAATTGCAACCTCATTTTTAAATGGTAATTTTCATTATCTTCACTTAATGAAGGTTTCTAGTATCACGCCATTAACGAAATAAACCGTGATTTTGCAGAGAGAAGTCTTGAGATATACTATATTAAATCTAAAAAGGCACTATTTTTTTCAAATCTATTAAGATCCTACAGGATGTTCCTAACATAGCAACACTGATGAACAAAAATTCGTTCACTAAAAATGAGACCATTCTTATGATTTCAAAAGCAAAGAATTTAGTTAAAATTTTGATATTATTATTATCCGTCTAATTCCTACTTATTTTGGTCATAAAAAATACAATCCTACTATAGGTAGATTTTACACGGTGAGCCTTGAAATCAACTTTCTACTGTGAGTTTTCGTGTCATTTGTTCGAAATAAATAAAACAGGTTAAAATAACGCATTAAGAAAGTTTACAATTTACTTTTTAAACCAACGCTTTGACTTGTCTTAAAACGTAAGGATCACTAAAACATGTACTTTCATTTCAGTGAATGGATCAAGTTAATTTTTTTTATTATACCCGATTTACCTATGTTAATGGACTCAGCGCCTTCGTCAGAGCTCAGTTTTGTAAAATACACCTATATTCTAACAAGCATTATGGCTTAAAATAACCACTTGCTAATTATTCAAGTTCTATTTGCAGATAAACATATGTATTCCACCAATGCGTTGATAACCGTAGAACTTGTGGAATGACAGAGGGGTCTCGGATAGAATGCAATTGAAGTAATGGTTTGAAAAAAAACAGGAACCCATTGTTAGGTGCTTCAGCTTTCGCAATATCACTGAAAAATAGTTGAGAGAGCGACGTAAACCCCTATTCAAACAAATCTCGTGCAACGGTTCGACCGTAACTCGTTCATTTAAGGAAATCTACTGAAGTTCATCCTTGATTTAGTTTGTTTAAATGGAGTTTTACGACACTTTTTAAATTGTTCCAGTCACATCGCGGCGGCTAGGGCACAGGTCAATGGTTCCCTGGTAATTTTCGCATCAGTTCTGCCATTACATCCGTTCCTTGCTCTCAGCTGATATCTCTCTATGATTAATGATTTATTGACCCATTGTAGGGGGGGCACATGTCAAAAAGGATATGTGCCGGAGTAAGAGATTGAACCAAATTTGCTCTAACGATGGTCATCACAAAATTTTATCACTGAAAACAAAGATATTATCAAAATTTAAAATTCTTGTCTTCGTCAACACCTATGCTTTTTCAATTGACACTGAGGTACTGAAAATAACCCGATTTTATCCCAAAATAGACAATTTAATTAAGCAGTATCCTTTAAGTTGACTCTATTGTTAGGAAACGAATAAAGTTTCCCTTTCCTTAATATCTTCCTTGACACGAACTATCATGTTGTGGTAAAAAGGCTAATGGATGTAAAAGGGTAGAAAATCATAAATGAAATCGACACCCCATAATCACCTAAGGTATATCTTATGTATCATAATGAAGCTGATTGGATTTTATGACAAAAAATGGGTGATTATTAGATAACAAAGAGCTGTAGATTCTATTTAAATTTATCATCCAGATGTTGTAGGCTTTTCGTGTATTAAAATGATACGCGGAAGGATTGCCATATTATTTTGTGAGTAATACATATTTTCATAAATGTGTGCATTTTGGTGATTGTTATATGCATACGTGAAAAAATCAAACATGCATGAAAAGATATCTATATATCATAACCGTTAACCACCCAAAAAAAAATTGTTCTATTCAAATTGTATAAAAACAACAATATCGCGATGCTCGATCTTTTTAATTTATTCCATTATATAATATTATTATATAATAACTGTAAGACTGTTTAACTCTTCTAGAATTAGAAAATAATACTGATAAATAAAATAGAAAAAATGTCATACTTTTTTGTTTATTAAAATTATTGTCAGCATTTTTTTTTTTTTTTTGAAACTTAGATCATCACTTATAGAGTGATAGCCAAAAACGCATTGAAGAAGTGAACGAAAGTTATATTCTTTTAATGTTAATTTATTTCTTTAATTGTCCTTTACTGTTGGTTTATAAGCAGTTTTTCTGGTCTTAATGAAATTGGAAGTCGAGCTAGTATTATAATTGAGCCTGTGCGTGACATTTCCAACAATTTGAAATGTTCGTGAGGTGCAAACATTGAGTAGCTTAAAAAGCCACATAATGTCAACATTAAGTTACCTGATGGTCTACAGCTACTTAAGACCTTATCTATTTACTAAACGCAAAGTAAAGTCTCTGGACAGTCTGTGCGGATGCCAAACTGGTCAGAGTCTTTGCTATGCGCATATTTGAAATTGTTAGAAATCATACGCACAGGCTCAATTTCGTTTTTGACACAGATGGTTTAAGAATTGCTGTTGGCTTTGGAATGACACAAACTTTGTCATTGGTCTCCTGTTATTCACGATGTACTTTCTCAAAAACAACAATATGTTTTCTCAATAGATACACTATCATCGAGCCGTTGATTCCAGAAGACTTTTTGTAGAATATAGGGTTAGAGCTAGATCTGTTTTCATTGCAAAGCTTATGCAGTTAATAAGATAAAATCGCACAAAATCAGTGTACTGTTAGCTTGATAATTCCTTAAAAAAAAGTGTCGCATGATTTCGCTATATTAAATGTAATTGTTAATCAAATGCGTTACTTTCTTCTGTAATAATTTTACTTTACATTTGAACTGTAAACAGTCAATAATTATACTTCGAAAATATCACTTATAATTCGGTTTAAAGTAAACATTCTTTTCTATATGGAATCTACGTGAAATCAGGGCTTTAACATGGTCATTGGAGACGCATCGGCCTGAAAATCGGTGTCACTGACAAATGAAAAAATAAATACGGATAACTTGTTCGGGTTTATTTCATAACGTTATTGTTGATCAAAATTTGTTAGCAAAATTGTAGGTACAATGGCAAAATTCATTTCAAATATAGACTATGCCTTTAAAATTTAAATGCAGCCGATCTTGCAAAAGTGACCAGCAATATTAAGCAAGTGTCTCTATATAAAAAGGCTAAATGGATAAAAAAAAAACACATAACTTTTTCACTTATTTTTACTTTGATTACATAATACAATCGATGAAACTCATTATAATCGTATCACTGAGACGATTCTAAAGAGTTCTTACATCATTAGTTTCTGTTCTAGAAGGGGAGATTGGCGCATACTTTTGAAAATTGCCACCCATTTTTAAGATGATGGGGCAACTCTTTTTACACAGAGAAAGAGCAAAAGTTTCTGTCTTTTTGGCAATGTTGCTTATTTTCAACAAAATTGCACCCAACTTTTTGAATCCTAGAATATACAGTGAATCATAGGATTAAGTTTGATAAAGCAGTAGCCATACATCCAATTAGATTATTAAACATTTGTTAAAAAATCGAAAATGTCTAAAGTGGTCTTTCTTTTGATAGAGAACTTTCTGCGGTCACTTGAGCGCTCGCTTATAACACGTTTGACTGTGATTAAATTATTTCAGTTTTCAGTCTGCCAGTTATTTACTGTCAAATGAACGACACGTGCGACACAGGTATTGTTGACTTTGGAGTGTTTAACTGTGCTGTACAGTTTGAATTCAACCCATTTCCAAGTAGCGCACCTGTGACAGGTTGTGAGAGGTAGGCCTAAGTAATATACGAAAAATTATTTGAGCACTTTTCTGTGCATTACCGATGATATTTGTCCGTGGATTTTCAACCAGTGAAATTGTCAAAATGGAACAATCGTGTAGATTTAACAATGCTCCCATTCATTTCACACTCTTTAGTGTAATATGATTGCAATCCAATATAATAAAGAATTCTGATTGGTTTAAATCGCACCACGTGGGGAAATCCATTGCACTTTATTTCTGTATTAAATGCAGTAGGTCTTTCGGGAAACCCCCGAAATTCGATCTGCAAGTCCTGTGTTGTAGGAACTCGAATTAACCTAGTTCCCGATCATCAACGCAGCAATTCTATTCAATCTATTATAAATTAATATATTTTCGAAAGAATTTACGATTACAAGCATGCAGTTCTGATTCTAAGTCGATGTAAAATTAGAAAACAGCGACTCGACGAAAACCTTCAAGCAACCCTCTCAACTAAGACCGACCACGCCATTTTCGTTTAAAAATAGAGACTAACTTGGCAGAAACAAGCTTTTTTGTTGTAAATACCTCTACGAATTTTAATATTGTCTTTTATTTGTGTATCATTTGTTTAACTATATGACATCTTACTTCGATAGCGAGATAAACAAAACACGATCTAAAGATAGATTGTGTAATTTATACGCGCAGAAAGTAGACTTGAAGCTTTAATGTTTGGCTGAGTATTTTGAAGATTTCTTGCTTGAAAATTTATTTTTTAGTACTGTAAACGGGGTAATTTTGGCGGTGGTTTTATTTTGGCTATATTGGCGGTCGAGCTAAGATGCGCCAAAATTAATCCACCGCCAATATTTGCCATTGTGAAATTCCTTTACTGTAAGGAAAATGTTATCTTGCGCGATATACTTTTAAGGTTATATTGATTAACTTTATTTCAAAGATATTCAGACCATTCTTATTCGAATTGGAATAAGAAAATGGGCTGACAACGTTCGTAAATGTCTTATAAAATTAATTCCAAAAGTGCAGATTCAAGTTGGTTTAAGTATTCTAACGAAAATCAAGGAGAAAATGTGTGAAAAACTGGTACACGAATTATTTCTCTAACGAGAGGTGTGAAAACAAACTATTGTTTAGTTTGTAAAAAATTGACACTACTCTAGAAAATTGGCTTTCTTATACTTTCAAGGTTTTAAACGACGAGAAATGAAAAATAGATAAGACGTTTTATTTTGGCGGTGCATGTAAGATGCGCCAAAATTAATCACCGCCAATAAATCGAAACTGAAAAACCGCCAAATGTGGACACCGCCAATATAAAGCCGTTTACAGTATTCAATACAATTCTTTTTGCCAGATTATAATATATCTATCTAAGCTTATTACTACGATAATCTATAAAGATAAATGGAGTGGCTAAAGCAGATCATTCATATTTGATAGTAAACGTGCGGTTTAACGGCAAACTATTTTTGTAATTATGTCATTTATATTTTCCCCAGTGTTCTGCAATTTATGGACCTAGTTATGTCATGTAATGTACCAAATTGATTTAAGAACTACATGATGTGTTTTTTTTCAGTTTAGAATGTTTCTTGAAATGCATTGACGATTACATAGATAAGGAGACTGTGAACTGCACAATAGACGACTTCACAGCGAATACTAGTAGCACATTTCTCATATCGTATAGAGCAATGTATCGGTATCTTTGTGACGTTGGTGAAAGTAAGTGTTCTGTGAAATAAAAGGCAAAGACGAAGTTATTTCATGAGTAAAATATGAAAACTTGCTTTCTGTTTTGATTTGATGAGTTAATGAAATTTTGTGTTCTATATACAGAAGTCCTATATGAACATGGAACAGCCTTTAACTTGCTTTTTGAGTTAAACATATTTTCTTTGATACACTTTTTAATGCCTTATGCACTTAGATAGAAGGTTCTTCAAAATTATTATTATTATGGTTGTTTTAAATATCAACAGCATTTTATGGCTCTATCATATCGAACTTAATATAAATTATCGTAAGAGTTTCTGCTTTATTTTCATATATTCATATTTAGGTTGAATGAATAAAGGGCGAATATACGAAGTCTGAAATGCAAACAAGGTGCTTAATTCAAAAGGGTCGTTTAAGCACGAAAATTTTCCTACCTTCTTTTCAGTTAGTCAAATGGCTAATGAGAACTGTAATCAATATTACGAGGATGAGTGTCAACGGGTAATATCGAACCTGTCCCAAATAGCGTTCGCACTTAATGAAATTGGAGATACTAAAGGATTCAAGGAATTCTCTTGCAGGTTTGTGTTTTAGCCGATGTCAATAAATCAGACTGTCAGACCAAACTAATGCTCGCGTCAGGAGCCATAGGGCCGTCAAAATTAATTAGATACGATGCTATACTATAGTCCCGAAAACAATTAAATCAGGAGGTATTCAAATTGTCTTATCAGTAGCTTATTCCAGCACAAGTTTTAGCGTTTTTTCGCTCGAAATGATGAGTCATATGCAAAGCAAAATTCTCAAGCTCTTCCCTATGATGTTACCTCATGCATATAGCACCTCCTACGAGACTTCATTCATGGAAACATTAACGCGAAAATATAGCTTTATCCAATATTTCCCGTTCACAATAATGAACATGGCTTTATTACCTTTTCTGAAGTCGACTAAAATAAAATTAACGTAGGCTTGGTCAAAACTTTTAAAAGAGCATTATCTGATTTTCAAGGATTTACTGAGGTTCTGTATATAATTCGGGATTAACGAACCTATAAGAGATGAACTAATTAGAATAGTAGTATTTTTTCAGAATCTAGCTGCATTTTAGATACTATAAGAGTTCGCATCAGTCTTACAATCAGTTTCATTTATTCGCTGTTAACATGAATTACAACTTCTTTTCTGGTTTGTATTTCTTTTCCAATTAGATGGTTGGCTAGAAGATCGAAACATTTGAAGTCAAATCATGTGTTTACTCATAAAACAATGCCTAAACTACTCGAAATCGATTATTTATTACTATTAGTGATTAATTACAGAGTATCAGAATTAATGATAAACTGCATGAAAGTGAATATCACAGACGAGTGTAGTGAAGAAATGGTGGATTTCCTTCTACAAAAGAAAAAGATAGACCAAAGAGTTTTGGGATGTGTTTTCACAAGGAGTCTTTTGATAGACGAATATACCTACCCAACAGACTGCATATCAGGTAACTAAAGCAATTTTAGCAGGGTTATTATTTAATCATTATTTTTGTTAAGATTATTAATGCAATTATTATTATTGTTGTTGTTGTTTTCTCTTGTCGTGGTCTCAAGACTTCTAGCAATGATTGGAACTCTGCCCTTCGTCATAATAAACAAACGTTTGTGGCTTTCAAAAATTGTACTTTATGTTGCACGTCCACAGCTGTATACCATTTCATAAACGTTTCTTGAGCTTTTTTCAACCTGAAAGCATGGCAGGGCTGGCCACAGCTGGTTGTATCTGAAAGTTTCTTGTGACGGTGCTTTATACCGTATCGTTTGGACAAAACAAGCGGGGTTGAAAATATTTCCGTCCAGTATATCTTAACATTACATCCATCAAAACAAACCATCATATTGTCACATTGAGTGGGGTGGAATTTAGGGTCGGGGCTCAGAGTTCGACTATTTTTTTAGTCTAAGTTAATTTCATATTGTGTGTACAAAAGAGGTTTGGTATGAAAGTTTTCGCATATTTTTTTTTTTTTATTATTATTTATTTCATGACCCGACTAGATGACGCGAATTCCACATCAAGTACAACCCGACCAAATATCAATATTGGGGACGACTTGACCGCGGTGAGTATAACATTTGCAAACCGTCACGCCGAAATGGTTCTGTTTGCTTGTTTGAATGGGGTTTTACGCCGCTTTAAACAATCTTTCAGTTTTATCGCGGCGGCTGAAGGACCTAACATTGGACCCCTGGCATTTCGCACACCAGTTTTATCATTGTCCTTTCCTAGCCTCCAGCTGCTATCCCACATCGATCTAAGATTATCAACCCATTAATGGGAGACAAATAGTCGGAAAGAAAGAGTGGTGTCGATGGGAATCAATACCAGGATCATTTGAATGATAGTACGATGCGCTACCACTCTGCTATGACGGCAGTTTCACACCGAATGGACTATTAGCATTGACCATATATCAAAAGCCCTTATGTATGTATGTATGTGTGTGTGGTGGTGGGGATGGGATGGGGGTGGGGGAGAGGGGTTTAGAAAATATTTGGGTATGGGCTATTAATTACTTTTATTATTAGCGCCAATCTTTAATTTGTGACCCGTCAAGCAAAAAGGGTCCATCTGGGAATTGTGTTGAATAAATATTTGAAAAAGAAATTGGGTTCAGCATATGTCAACCAGATGTCGCATTTCTAAAATTCTTATACAAGGAGGTAGATTGATCATTCTAGATTCAGAAAAAAGCAAAGTGCGAAAAGTATCGACTCTAGTCAGACTGCGCGGATTGCGCAGTCTGACTAGGGTCGATACTTCACGCACTTCCCAGATGGTCCATTTTCGAGTGATGGGTCACATTATTGTTATCTATTGTAAGGGCTGCTACTGCTGATCATTTCAGTTGTCATTTGACGCCTGTCTGAACACGGTATATTTTACCTGGATCCACGGTAAAAATTATCAACTATTTCAATGGCCATTACTGCTAATAATTTCAGTTGTCATTTGACGCCTGTCTGACCACGGTATATTTTACCTGGATCAACTGTAACCCGAGTTTCATGGACGCTGATTTGATTCAGAGGATCGAAGTTTGTAAACGGTAAAATTTTCACAATTTGATTTCTTGGTGTTGTCGGTGTTCGTATATAATTGTATGTATAAAATGTACGTTTTCGGGTCGTTATAGGCATACGTTTACGGACAAAACCGTAAGGGGAGAAAACATGGATTAATCAGTGGATTCACCTGCCTTTCACGCCTGGCATTTTTACTTAGATTTCCTCTGTCTGGGCCTATAACCTTTATCAGTGTCTATGTCTAACATTAATATAGAGTATAAATGAAGACGTTGACCCTATTCCTGCATTATTTTGTAACGTCATAAATTTACCAAGCAACGTCAGTATAAACAAAAGTGACTGTGCAATGCATTTCAATACGTCAGCACATAAATGGGATTGGAGCTAATTTTGGGGGGTCTCTGCACATGTTAACGTCCTCAAAAACGTGAATTAACCCCTATGTTATATTAAAGTGCATAGACAACCCGAAGGTAGTTTATTGGGTGGATTACCAACTTTCTGTTTGTCTAAGAATCAACATAAAAATGATAAATGAATAAAAAAAGTGGTGCCTGAATTGGGATATGTCGCTTGTTGAAATCTTAGAAAAATAAAAAGTGATGAAAGTAAAAATCAAACTTTGAAAATTAGATAAGAACTAAGCTTTAAATTGATGAAATATTGTTGAAAAGGGATGAAGACAAGACACTGACTTTTTACTGACCAATAGATATTAATCTTTTCTTTTTTATGCAACGATAAAATTATTGAGAATTCGCCTTTGATAATAATTTCTCTCTCCAAAATTATGAGGAAGTATGCATGTATGGAACGTTAACGATTAAATGAACTATTTCATTTTTTAAGATACTTACCCTTCTATTTCCTTTTAACTTTAAGAAAATCGACCCAATTATGCTGAACGGGAGTGTATGAGTTTATTTTTATGTCTCAGCATCGATAAAATATCGAAAATATGTTGTTTCAGTGGTGTCCGTCTGTCAGTCCGTCAGTCCAACTGTGAGTCGGCCTGTCTGCAAAACTTGCCGAAAAAAACATAACATCGCAAATTATTTCAAGGCTATTCAAGGTAAAACGCTAGTATTTCTATGTTAATAGATCTCATCGACACGCATTTGTAGATACCTGGGTGAAGTCAAACCTTTGGAAAATTTGCTTATTCGGGGGCATTTGTATTCTACGAACACATCTTATTTATATATATATTATTTTAGGATAGAATGCCGTATTTCATGTTTCGAGAAAGATCCAATGGTACAAGCCTGTTTAGTTTTGTACCCCGTTAATAATGGCTACCTATATCTCAATAGACTGTCAAGAGTACCCTGTGATCGTCCGGCATGTAAGTATTTTTTCCTGGGCCCGGTTATATAAATAGAGGATATTGAATCGATGGTCATTAAATACCGAATTTATTAACCGAGTTAACTATAAATAGATAAAAACGAGGCTGTGCCGAGTTTTTAGCTGTTTTAGATGACGAGTTTAATAAATTCGGTATATTATGAGCACAAATTTAATATACTATTAATAATATTACATGAAATTTTGCAATAAATCTATGAAATGCTAGAAACTTATCCGCGAAACATATAACACCGTTGGCGAAATGGCGTCAGCAATTGATCATGACGTCATTTTCACAGCGAAATTTATATCGTCATGTGCTGTGCGTTCTTAGCTCATTTACATACTTATTCCACTAGTGTAATAACACTTGTGAATTATCCAAAATATTCAACGGTGTGTTTTCACTCCAACGGCGTAAGTCATATTATAAAAGATGACTTTTTATTAAATTTTAATCGGAAGTTAATATCAGCCAAGCAGGATTTTTTTTATTTATTTATCATTATTTTTTTTTTCAATTAACAAATGTTAAATTTTGTTCTGGCTTAATTGTTAACAGGTACTCATTATGATGAAAAGGATCATTTTGTTCACTTTATTATTGGCTGAAATCGAATCATTAGTTGTATATTATTGATTGTGTTATAATAATGCTAATTCTTTCGATGAATAAGGTCATTTTGGAGAATATTCGAAGAACAACAATAAAGTCTAGATAAGATATCCGATTATTGCATCACATGGGATTTTAACTTTTTTATGTTTAAAGGCGCGGAGAAAAACATTGAGCAGCAATCTATTTTATCTTTTTAACACACGCACTAATTTATATTTCATCTTTTTTTTTTCTTAAATTGTATTTGTTTGTTTTTGTTCATTCAGTGTATACACTCGCTTACACTTATTGTGAGATACAGCCGTGCTTACTTGATTTTCTGTCAGAACTGTCGAACGAAGACTCAACGGAACAAACTTATTGCTCGTAAGATTGTTTATGTACTTTTATGTAATATATTTATTCGTTACTTATTATGGCCATTTATAATTATGTTATCTACTAAAGGCCCATTATTCTGCCCAAATTAATTTCTTTTAAAAGCTTATCATGCACAATTTCAGGGTTCTCAGTCGCCGATTTCAGATTCGCCGAGTGACAACCCAATCTAGAGCCTTGAAAAGGTAACCTAAACCCCTGTACAAAACCATTCCTTAGACATGTTGCAATTTCAGTATTAGGATAAAGAGACAAAAGACTTTCAAGGCGTGCCACTTTAATTGGCGTTGAAGCGAGGGCCCATAAATCTGTTGGAACTGGCTGTTCTGGGACGAAAAGTAGGTGTCCGAGCCGCAAACCCCTGGGAAGCAGAAGGTCTAAATTGCGAAGGGCTGAAAGTGGCCCCTACGGTAGGTGGCTTTCCATTACAAGAAACCTGGGAATGGTCACCAAAGCATTTAAGACATTTATGGAGATATTGACAGGGATTGCGAGTACAAACGCCTTTGTAATTAAAATCATAACACCTACCCAGATTTTTGGAAATGGTGTGCTGGTCTGTCAATAGAGTAGGTTTTGGTGGGGAATGCATATATAGTAACCAAAGTTCAGTATCAATGACATCCCATTGCTTAGATGGGTCCCGAGATAGTCGATACCGAAACTGCTCATCATACTGACTCCAACCGTTGCCACCGAAGCGGTTGTGACCAGTACGAATAATACTTAAATACTTCAGCAAACTTTGAGTTTTTTCAATATGAGCAGAAAGATAAATGCTCATAAAAATCACAAACAGATCAGTCCATGACTCAATCGACAAATCTGTGCGTTTTTGTTTTTGATTCAGGATTAAATACCCAACAGGGCTAACACGGACAAAACCATTGGAATTACTTGGGTCAGCCAAAGGCGATTGACGCAAAGACGACAAGTCAATAAATTCTCCATTGACTATTTTTTTCTTTTAATGCATTACTCACATGTTCCCCCAAAGCAGCAGAAATTTCTGGTACGGGAGAAAAATGCGTTATACCTGGCTGTGTAGGAGCTTCACTTTGCTCAGCCTCCTGGTTGACAAACACCCCAGCCTGCACACCAGGCCTGGTCACTAAAGGTAACATAGGTACATCCACTTCAGTAGGTAGCTGTACAGGCTGTAAATTCTCAGCCGCTGTAGAGTCAATCAACCTGGAAGCAGGAGTTGCTTTAGGAGCCTGAACCCCACGGCGCTTGTCCTGGTTGCGGGTTACCATTCCTGTGTTTTTACGCTTCCTCGACATTGTAAAGGTGAAGCATGAAAATAGAAAGGAAAACCTAACTAGCAAAAACATAGTTAGAAGGATACAAATACGCGCCAAAAAATTTGCAAACGAGCCCCACCCGTTTATGCCGATCACGAATTCACTCTTATCGAACCAAAAATTCGCTTAATGACCGCAACAGCCCCAACAAATGGTAGAAGAGTGATTTGCTAAACGATATTGTCATAAATCAAAACCAAAATAAGACAAAAAAGGAGCATTTTTCTTAGAATTTGTTGAATTTGTCACTCACATGTAATTTTCTTTGTTTGAGGCGGTGTTTAGAAAGAACACTAAATTGTGAAGATTACCTACGCTCCCCCTACCACATTATGAAGAACTGGCCTCCCCGCAATAACCCGTTACTATCCATAACAGATAGCCGTATATATATATACAACCACTCTAATATCATACAGCCAGAAGCATAAATATATAATACGTACTTAAAGTTTTGTATGAAAAAAAAAATATCTAACGAGGTTGGGAGAATTGAAAATTGTCGAGGCTCTGCCGAGACAATTATCAATTATCTCAACCGAGTTAGATATTTTTTCATGCAATACACAAAGTACGTATTATATTTATCTTATCACCTCTATTTGTCTTGTTTTCTTCGTTCTAACTGAAATGCAAGTTTCTAAAAATAACCGCATTGTATCATTGTTCTAAAAATAACTATGTGATATCATAAAAAAATATCATACGGGATGTTATCACACGAATATTTGTATAGTTATAAGATAATATTGAAATACATCAAACTCAAACGAGAGAGCAAAAGGTGAAGCATGAAAATAGAAAGGAAAACCTAACTAGCAAAAACATAGTTAGAAGGATACAAATACGCGCCAAAAAATTTGCAAACGAGCCCCACCCGTTTATGCCGATCACGAATTCACTCTTATCGAACCAAAAATTCGCTTAATGACCGCAACAGCCCCAACAAATGGTAGAAGAGTGATTTGCTAAACGATATTGTCATAAATCAAAACCAAAATAAGACAAAAAAGGAGCATTTTTCTTAGAATTTGTTGAATTTGTCACTCACATGTAATTTTCTTTGTTTGAGGCGGTGTTTAGAAAGAACACTAAATTGTGAAGATTACCTACGCTCCCCCTACCACATTATGAAGAACTGGCCTCCCCGCAATAACCCGTTACTATCCATAACAGATAGCCGTATATATATATACAACCACTCTAATATCATACAGCCAGAAGCATAAATATATAATACGTACTTAAAGTTTTGTATGAAAAAAAAAATATCTAACGAGGTTGGGAGAATTGAAAATTGTCGAGGCTCTGCCGAGACAATTATCAATTATCTCAACCGAGTTAGATATTTTTTCATGCAATACACAAAGTACGTATTATATTTATCTTATCACCTCTATTTGTCTTGTTTTCTTCGTTCTAACTGAAATGCAAGTTTCTAAAAATAACCGCATTGTATCATTGTTCTAAAAATAACTATGTGATATCATAAAAAAAATATCATACGGGATGTTATCACACGAATATTTGTATAGTTATAAGATAATATTGAAATACATCAAACTCAAACGAGAGAGCAAACCCAACATAAACAGTTAAATTTTCAGTTTCGCATATCAAAAAACGAACGTTTTGGCTGGCCTAAAATGTTTTGACCACCTGGCTATTTTTATCCTTGCTCTAAAGTAGTTCAATAATATAAGGTTGCCCTCTTCCCCTTGATGTCATTAAATTTCAGTAAATCAATAGGGTATTTCGGAACAATCAAATGATTTTTCAAACGATTCATTTTATTGAGCCTCCGTAATACTTCTTTTCTTGTGGCGGTTTACTAAATCTTTCTGTTTATTATTGTTGTTGTCTTAGGGGTCCAATCGCGACACTACGTTCATGTGTTCCATTTTCAATTACGCCTGATTGCGACGAGGAGATGATCGAACATGCGACTCTGGTTTTGCAAGTCGAGATGGATATATGTGAGCCATATATATGGGAGAGACTCCCAGAGTACACCAGCGACCCTCCAACGGTCGATGCCTGTGATAGCTCGACATGTGTCATACCTCGAAATATAGTCATAGTCATATGTATAATTGTTGTCACTCTCAGCTTTTTATAGAAGATGTATTCTGCGTTGTAAATGAACTGGCAGGGCGAGGCTTAGCCGTGACGCAATTTGACGAGTTAACTTTTAAATATTTTTGGGTACATTGAATATATACAGTCGGCAATAATCGTGAACGCGTTCAAATTACGGTATCCTTAAACCAAAGGAAATCACGTGCTAAGAGGAAGTGAATACATTTCATCGTTGGGTTACCAAAGCCTCCTAACTTCAGCTTGGATAAGCTGAAGCTACGAGGGTTTGATTTCCAACATACGCTTTACGGTCTCAAGTTAATTATGCCGACTATCTTTAGAAGAAAATAATAATAAATAAGGGCTGATTTACCTTAATCTTAAGTGCATTGACCCGTTACTTAGGCTCCGCCCTGCCAGGGGAAAAATCGTGGATAATAACATTATGAATTACAAATGTATGTAAATATCTCTCATTGCAAGAAAAAACAACATTGTGTTACTTCTATTGATATTGTTTTATAATGAGGTCTCAATTAGTAGCCTTATTGATATTGTTGTACAATGAGGTTATAATAAGAAGCCTTTGTGAATACAGATTTTCTTATTACATCATTGAAAATTAAAAGTACAGTACATTTATTTACTTTTGTACTGTGATTGGCTTTCTTTTTTTTTCGTGACGTTGAATATACGGGTATGGTTTTTTATAAGAGGCCTCAAGATTTTGTAAAATCACATGAAAATGGACGATTTGACATAATAACCTCCTAAGGGGGTATGAGGTTCTATTAGAGCATTGTGCTCGATTGAACTTTTAGGGTATTACCTTCTGGCAGACATGATTTGTCGCTGTTCCGGGAAACGAACATGGAAGAAGCAGTAAAGCGTAGCCTTTTTGGAGACATCTGTCTTCACAAGCCAAGGGTTTTAACTCAAATTATTTACTTACGTAATGAACACAGTGGAGTTACATCCCTTGCGTTTCAAAGATGGGAGAGGGGTTCTTTATATAGTTGCCGACACTATTTCGTCGTTTGGGGACAAGCCATTGAAATTACAGACAAAATATCTGTTTTTTGGACCTAGAACTAGACTCTATATGATTTCAAATATCCTGAACAATTAATTTATGTCTCACTAGTTTTGTATGTTAAGATTTCAAATATATTCTCTTTACAAAGAAACGCTTTCTCTGATCACTATGGGTCAACAACGAACGGCATGAAATGATTAGGAATCTAATTCCTTTTAAACCAAGACATGCGGAATATAAAAAACAAGAGCATCACAAAGGGATACCTACGCTTGATTGCTAAGCGTTGGATAGTGGATCCATAATTTAAGTCGAAAATGGACATAATTTGTACAAAAGTGAAATAAGAAATACCCCCTCCCCGGCCCTTGGTGGTATAGATTACTCTTTAGATAATAAACGTGTCTCGAGTCAATACCTTTTTTGGTACTATAGATATCACAGAATAAGAACGACGCACACAGCGACGACACAAAAGCTATAAAGCATTGCGTCGGGGTTTTCCTCAAACAGTCGAGCTGAAATTCACTTTAGGTTGATAAAAAAAAAACTTGCTGTGTAATTTTACTCTCCAACATTTTTGTCAAAAATTCAATACATGGGTGACCGTGTCTACTTTAATATCCATAGTCTATTCGTGCTGAAGGTAACACTTAAGCGTTATCCCTTAGAGATACCCTATAGTTTTGTCATGATCCCGATAATGTGCGGATCAAGGGATAATACCAGAAGATCTGAAATACATCTAGAATTTTTAAAAAAATTGGGAAATCAGGTCGGAAAATCTGAAATTCAAAATAACCGTGTGTCAGTTGGCGACAAGATGTCGTAACTACAGCATTTTAAAGCTGCAGTTACGAGATTGGCTCATCCACTGGAAATATTGTAAGGTAGTAACGTCTTTGTTTAGACCCCGTGAGAAAAAAAAAACTACCCTGATCATCCTTCTTGTAGTTCTAGAAATGCCATATGATAAGACGCGTTCATTTTGTCGCCATTTTCTCGATTTCAATCGTTTCGTCCTTGAGATATTAAACCAAGCCCCAAACAAGAATAATAAGACCCATCGCGAGAAAGGGACCTTCTTGTAAGGGCGAAAATTTCGATCTCGGCCAAACTGTCATTTGGGAAAAAAGATGAAGTTGCATAAAACAAAATCATTGCAAAAAATAACAGAGAACACATTTTTATTTAATAACAAAAGGAAGTGTTGTACTGCGTTTTGTCATTAAATTATATGATGCCCTAAACATCTCCACAGACTGTCGGAAAGAAATTACAAAACGTGATTTTCTTCAAGCACATTAACTTACCGATGTAGAATCTACCACCAGAAGCCGAATAACCTAAAAATGATCCAAAATTACGGACTTATTTCCAGTTTACGGAAATGTTCAAGCGATGTTCCGAATGTCAAACTGTGTGAACTGTACTAGCAGACAATGAAATATTCTTTTCGCTTTAAGAATAGTTTTACATCTGGATAATCATCCTACCTTTCATACACATGTATTTCTACTTAAATTCTACCTCTAGTTGATCTCTACTTGACCCATTTGTGCATATGGCTGACATTTCCAACATTTTTCTAAGTGCACCAAGCAAAGATTCTGGCCAGTCTGTGCATCCACACAGTCTGACCAGAGTCTTCACTTCACACTTTGTGGATAGATAAGTTCTCGATGTATCTTTAGACAGTCAGGTTATTTTCTAATTGTTCTATGTGTCCGCCTAGGTTGCCAATGTTTGCACCTGACTCACATGTCAAAATGTTGGAAACGTCACACACAAGATCATTTTGCTTTCGATAACATGTATTAATTTTGCGGAATTCCAAAAGTGGTCACAATTACGTGTGGGGTCACAATAACAAATTTGCAAATCCACATGTATTAACAAAAGTCTTTATTTCTGAAAAATAAACGAATTAGAAGATATTAAAAAATAAATAATATTTATTATATTCAATATACCTTAAACACTTTTCTGAAGTAGTAAAAAATTTACAACAAATTTCAATTTCAAACCCTTTCAATATGAGCCTCGTATTGAATCGTTTTAGAATTTATCTCGTATTCAACTGCTAAAATAGGAATTATAAATTTGGTAACGGGCATATTCATTGAACTCGCTTGTAAAATCACATTTATAAACCAAATAAAACAGTTAATTCTTACTGGTATGTCTTTTCAGGAGAGAGGCGTTTAATTTAAAATAAAAGGTATCAAGAGTGTCCGCCGATCTTTTATTTTGTGTGAGCCAGTGGGATTTCCAACATACACTGCCCTCCAAAAGATCATTCACACACATTTCATTTATAAGATTTTCAGTTTTAATCTTTTTAAACAAAGTTATAGATTAGTTTTTATAACTTAAAATCTGATTATTCCCATTTGAACGCTACTTTAGACAACAAAATGACTGTTGATAAAGATACTAATTTAGAACAATGTATAACAGAAAATATTGAGACAAAAGGAGAAAATGCTGATTATCAGTGGAACGTTGTGAGAGACTTGTAAATAGCATGCCTAGATGCATGTTCAGGCTGTCTTACCTGCTAATGGAGGCTACACTAAATATTGACAGAAGTTGATCCCCTTGATAGAAAATTTGGCAAAATGGTGAACTATTCTGATTTTGTCGATTTTACTTGATTTGCCATTTCTGGTATTGCTTCTTAATTGATACATTGCAATAAAGATATAAAGTATACATTTTATTAATAAAAATAATATAAAACTTTGTTTTAAATTACTTAAGCTAAAGATCTTTAAAAGAAGTGTGTGTGAAGAAACTTTTGGGGGGCAGTGTATTTACAAATGGTCTAATCAGAGACTAAGATCCCCTATTGGGGATCTTTACTCAGCACTCTGTAGATAGCGAATATATCATTATATTCGAAATGCAATTGCTGTTTGTACAGGGGAGAAATGTCCGCTGTTCAGGCACATTTGTAGTTGTGTCAATATAGTTCAATCGAATTTGATCCTGTATCCAAATTTATTTCTGGGGCCCGTTTAACTAAACGTCTTGCGAAAAGATTAATCGTAAGTCAAAATCACAAACCGTACCTGGTGTTTTAATTCATTGTTAGCTTCTGCCTTGCAAGATCTCATTGGAATCGTCTTTAGGCAGAATACCATATTTAGTAACTTCTGTAGAAGCAACTTTAATTTTTGACTTACGCAAAAAATACTCGTAAGATGTTTAGTAAAACGGGCCCCAGGTGTATAACCGACCATCATTAGCATTGAATTAAAATCAACTACATTCTATGGGGATAAAGATACGAAGATCTAAGGTACCCAGCCGACCTAGTTTTTCTTGCATTGTCGTAGGACCTTATGTGTCTATCATATTTAAACTCAATGTCGTCATCAAAAGAATATTCCGTTTCCCTATCAGCGGACAGTGGCCGGAATGTGTTGTATGCGGCCACCGAGGACGCTAGTTTATTTCTTGCTGCCAGCAGGACCTCCTCCGTGACAGACGAAACGCCGGGACTGTGGGCCAGAAGTATTTCAGATGGCAGGTCCGTAGTCACGTGATTACTCAATACACTTCCGGTGTCTCGTTCGGGGATATCTGCGAAACCTGAAACGAGAAACAAAATATTTTTTTCATGAAAGTTTTCCTAAGATTTTGCACGAAAATATCAGATTTGCAATTACAAGGACGAACAATAGTTTATATAAATGATTTATATAGATCTGCTGTTAAATGTATAAAAAGTTAAAAACGTGCAAATCAACACCAATAATTGGCTAATCGTAGTTCTACTTTTATAAATACAGGTATTTTTTTATTCACAACCTCAATCGGTTAAAATCTTGGATTTTTTTTTAAACAACGTTTTACGGCAGTCGCACATTATATTTTCACGTACAAAGTGGTCGCATGACGTTTGATAAACTGGTGACCCGGTGGTTCTTCAAAGTTTAATGAGCATATGGAGAAATTATAGAAGGTCTATCATTTTGGATATTTTCAGTCGACAAATAAAACCACCAAATGTTCATTTTATTTATCATTATCTAATATACCCACTCGAATGTAACGACTCTGTTTCCTTCTTTGGTGATGACGTCATTTGCGGAGTAACATTTCTTGTTCTGCGCAGGCGCTGTAACTCCTCTTCCTGTTTACAGACTGTGTTTTTTGCTGACTCTAGTTCCGTCTTTAGTTTCGAACAAAGTGCTAGTGCACCCTTCGCCACGTAGGTAGCGGGAACTACCTGTGTTTCAAATGCACGTTTGAGTGTGGCTTCACCAAGTAATGTGACGTCCACAGTTTCCATAAGCTCAGCTCGCTGTTCCGTAGTCAGCTTGTCTTTTTCTGGTAGCAAAGTAAAAAAAATATAAGTTGATAAAATTCTCTGTGTGAAAGATAGCATTTGATGATAACGAAAAGTAACAAGTCTTATTTGTGATTTTCATGGTTGTGTTTCTGGATGGGTGAATTTATTCAAGTAGTCTGAAATCTCCTTAATTCTAAAAAATAAGTTTTAAGATTTGTCCATTGTCATTGAAGATGCATACATCATTCAAAGTTTTTAATCAATACATTTTGTGCCACCTATGAAATGCTTGTTGCTACAAAGCCACAAGATTGTATTTTGCAACTGATTTGCCATTGATTCTTTGACCGCGGGCCTAAGATTTTAGAGTATGTAACAACATAGACTTCAGACGTGTTCCTATTCTGGCTATTTTGTTTTCTCAATAGCTGATTAAAATGTGTAAATTATCACACCTAAAATGCGTTTGTCGTGGTAAAGGTTTTTATTAGAAATGATCTAAAAAAAACTCTAAAGGAATAACTCAAAGAATTTGTATCGCCCCAAATGACGAAAAACGAGTAACTTTCAGTCATATTCAAAGTTTAAAGGGGTCGGGTGTTAAACTTCTCGCCCAAATCAATAGAAAGTCAGCAACCTTTCCAAGTATAGACTACCCATAAATTAAAACTAAACAGAAATCAAGCATGGAAAAAACATGAGATATATTTGTTACGGGTATTATTTTACCGGTAACTATATCATAAATATTAAAACATCAATTGAATATCAAATAGAATTTGCTTTGTAATTCAAGTAAACGTTTCAATGATCCTAACTCATACGTTCGCAGAAATCAATTATCCATTTACTGTATACATTAATGGGCGTCAAAAAAGGCGTTTCTACTGCTTTGTTCAAGAAGCAGGAACGACTTTTTTCGCACTTCCAAAATCCATTTAGTATATAGCACAATATTATTTTTCTAGTTTTTCAGTTAAACAAGGAAAGACATTTAAAAAACGGTCGCTTCTTCTCTATAAACTATCAACTTTTTTCAAACCTTGTAAAACGATTCAAGTTAAACACTTCTGAAAGATGAGTCTTCTTTTGTTATCATTATTATATAGTAACTTTGATATGTGACTTGGTGGGGAATTTAGAAGTATATACGTGTACATGTCACTGAAATTGAAACACTTTCTTTAAAGCTCAAGGGAAAATTAATTAAAAAAAATGTATAATCTATACGCGCGGAAAAGTAGAATTGAAACTTAATTGTCTTGTGGAGTTTTTTGATAGTTTCTTAGGTCTAAAGGATTGCAATTATAAGGACCGAGTGTCTTTTGCACCAAATATTTTTTTCTAGTTTTACAGTAAAGTAAGGACAGGTATTTAAAAAGCGGTAGCTTCTTCTCTATAAACTTCCAACCTTTTTCAAGCCTTGTAAAATGCTTCAAGTTAATCACTTTTTGAAAGATGGGTCTTTTTTGTTATCATTATTATTTTCTGTGTGGTAACTTTGATATGTGACTTGGTGGGGAATTTAGAAGCATATACATGTACATGTCACTGAAATTGAAACACTGGTTTAATAGCTCAAGGGAAAATTAATTTAAAAATCAGCTTAAGGTGTGGATAATCGCATTCTGTATTTTTATTTTACAATTTGTATGAGGTTTGCCTATATCACCTTTGTTAAATGTCATTGAAACAAAATGTCTCAAACGAGAAACGGATCCTAGTAATTTAATAGACACGTTTTTATGTATAGACGATGTGCCTACGTGAATTCATTATTTCTAGATCTAATTTCAAAATTACAATGCTTTTATACGTGAATTTATCTTTTATATCGTTATGAGATTTTAAGAATATCAAATGATTAATTTGTATTCACATACAATTTACAACAAAAGTTTATTGATAATCTGTATACCGAAAACAATGCTCTTAATCTTAAAATGTCAACACATTGCTTTGTGAAATTTAACATCTATTGTGAATGACCTTATCTAATAGATTTGGACATATCCGAGGTTTTAGCTTCATATTTGATCTATTTTTTTAATTTTCATATATGTAGAAACAGGAGTCTATCCATTATCAATAGAAATAGAAACAAGACAAATATCATTTTGGACAAAAATTATCACAAATGAATATAATACGCTGCTCTTTGACATTTATCAAATGGTCTACAACTTTTATAGAAATCAAGAGTCGGATCAAAATATATCCCTCTTTAAATGGATTAATAATATTGAAGATATTTTTCAAAGATGTGGAATGACTAATATTTGGGATAATCAATCGTTTCCAAACCAAAAATGGGTTAAATTATCTGTAAACCAAAAGCTTAAAGATCTATTCATAAATTCTTGGTTTAGTTATATCGAAAATAGCGACAGTTGTCATACATATAGACTGTTTAAGAAATGTTTTGGTTTTGAAAGATATTTAATCGATACTCCCTCTGCACTCCTAAAAAAAGCGATTAAATTTCGAACAATCAATCATAAACTGCAAATCGAAACAGGAAAATGGTGTAGGACTGCAATATCTGACCGAATTTGTACACTCTGTAACACTGATAAAGGTGACGAGTACCATTACATATTTAAATGTTCTATCCTAGATACTGATCGAAAACGTCTGATACCACACTCCTACATTAAAAGATGTAATATCTTGAAATTCGAATCACTCATGAATACCAAAAATAAAGCAGAAATAGTAAATGTAGTTAAATTCATAAAGATAATCATGGACAAATTCCAACTCTCTTTTCCCTTTCATTTTCTCTCTCTTAACTCCTATTTACATGCATTTTGTATATTGTAATTCTATGCCTCAAAAATTTGTATTTCATGTACATTTACCTCCTGTTTCCCCCAAGGGAACGGAGTGAATAAAGTGAATTGTATTGTTATTATTGTTACTTTACTCATGCATAAAGATATACTCATAATTACAATCCAATGTGTTTGTTAAACATCCGTGCTATTCCACTGCCATTTTTAATAAACAGTAGTTTGGCACATTTGGAAATAGATAGTAAAGACATTATAAGTATCATATCTTCTTTATTCAAATACAAAGTCATCGAAACTCTTATAAATAATTATAAAAGTCTTGATAACACCATTTAAGAAATAAGTGTAAGATCACAAAAGTTAATTTCGCATTCCATTTGATTTCTTAGAATTTCAGTCCATTATATGGAAAAGAGGACACTTCCAATTGAAAGTTTGATTATATTTTTTTAAATTGAATTGTTTATTTATTTTTTTTCTCATTTAAATCATTTCATGTAACCACAACAAATTTTGATGCTCTTTTAAAATTGAACAAGTTTATTACATTACGTTTCCATAAACATGAAGCTAACCTATTCCAATTGGCGCTGATTAAGTGTGACTCACGTTAATTGCCTATGCATTTGAGCACTTTGTTAAAGGGTTGTTGGCTGACTTGGGATGCTGACATGTGTAGTTGAATGAATCAAATTCAACCTCTGGTATTGCTTTTTTACTTTTGAAAGAAGATTTAAAGAAGGTTTGTTCAATTTTGAAAAGAGCCATTTACAACACATTCAACAACAAACAAATAAAGCCAACATTATCATTGCACTGCCTCGACGTACATTCACGTACCTGGAGGCACAGAACTTCAAATATCTTTTTCAAACCCTAGTAAGATCAAATCTGGCAATGCCCAAGCAGTTTGGTCACCCCATAACATAGGTGACATTGAAAAACTAGAAGGAGTTCAAAGAAGTGCATCAAAACTAATCCAAACTTGGTCAAATTTGGACTTTAAATATAGGCTTAAAAAGTTCAAATTGCCAACATTGAAAAGAACCCAGGCAAATTATGATTGAAGTATTGAAGATAAACAACAAAATCTATGATCCAGGGGATACAAAAAATCCTAAAAAGAGGCAATGTCGAAAGAACAACTTTGAAGGAGAAATAATAAGAAAATGTGAAATTCAGCTTTTAATACTAATCTGAGTTAAAACATATTTACTCAAAGAATAGAAAATACCTAGAATAATCTAACACAAGATGTAATATCCTGCAAAATTGTCAACGATTCTAAAATAAAACCTTACAATACTGGTCAGACCAGGAGGTGAAATATAAGGCCGAAATAAACAAAAAAATGTAACGACGAAAATCACTAAAACGGGATAAATAAAGAAGATGTGGATTCAATGGTAGTACATCCAGCGTCCATAGATGGTCCCAATGTATCCTGGGGTATAATGAAATGAAATAAAGAACATATAGACTCAAAGAGAAAATATGGAACCATATTTAGAGATATTGCAAGACAAGAAATGTAGACAGTGCTTATTTGCTTTAAGAATTAGCGCCCACAAATTATAAATTGGACGCAGCAGATATTAAGGCGAGAAAGTAGACTATGAGGGAAGCGAATGACGATCGACGATGAAATTAAATTTTCTTTGCAATTACCAAAAGTACGATATTTTAAATCGTAATGTTAAAGACATTAAAGCCGTTGGGGATTTAGTTCTTATATGTAATATTACTGGTATGTGATCCGATTTATAAGTGTAGCGTTTCAAAAATGTGATCAAACATACTTAAACCTTCAACTCAATACCCATTTAATTCGACAAACATTCAAATAGATTCGTCATGTAATTGACAATGTTATCTGCTCATAACGACTGGGTTGTTAAATTGGTAACATGTACACGTTTTTGATAATCCATTCATAGAGCCATCAGAATTTAATTGAGTTGAATTAAAGATTGTTGATAAGCTCGACATAATTTACGAGCATGACCATGAAATAGCACAAATTGTTGAATGTCTCTTAATTTGGCATTCGTTACTTCATAAAGTATAATAAGGCATAATTGATATTCAACGTGCTATTCAAAGTTATCTAACTGTGCTATAAAATTTATTTCTATTGACACAATTTAAACTCTCTATAGGTTATTGTATAAAGGTTAATTATCAAAGACAAAATATTCGAACATTGGTTGAACTAGCGGTAGGCCTACAGCTCGGAGACGATGGCGCCATAGCCTCGCTGCGAAGTTCTATAGAAGCAAGATGCAAAGTCTTTCTCCCTTATCAAAATTGTATCTTGGTGTAAACATTTGGATTGAGCCTTGTTTAATCACATTTTTCGATTATTGAAAATGTAATATAACCTTTTGTTTAAATGTTTTTATCGTGTTGCTGAAGATGCTGCTGTCTATGTAAGAGCATAGACAAACACACCGACTACGCAAAATACTAAATTCAGTTATATGTCATATTACAATGCTTAGAAATCTCTCAAAATTTTGTTTTATCGTTTTTTTCGTGAGAGTTTTATTATTGAACAAAATCAAATGTACCTTTTCATCAATGTTTTTGTGCAAAGTACAATAGTAGTAAGAGTGACGAAAGAGAGAAAGTGTTTGTGTGCTGGAGAGGACGAGGTTCTGTCACATGACATTATTTTGTATAACTTATATTTTGTAAAGACGACGTACTGTATATGTATAAATCTGAACATAAAGATTGATTAAATCATTCATATTATAATCATTACGAGTTTCAGAATCCTTTCACACAAATAACATTTACATGGAAGCGCTATTGCAGAGACAAAATATATCTAAAAACACATTTTAATTCAGGTAGTGACTGTTAAATAAAATGCTCTACTTTAGTCTCGCTTTTCTTGGTGGTTACTCACTTATATATAACTATTATATATATATATATGACTGACACCAAGGGAATCAGGGTTTTGGGCAGTGGGACGGACCATGGGTCTTGTAAGGGGTTTGTAAGTTACATGGGTAAATTATCATAGGCTATTTGGCCAGGTTAAAAAGGGGGAGCATGTAGGCGTTAATAGGATTTAGGGATAAAGACCGTAAAGTACCAGAGTATGTTTTGTTCATATTTTTGGCCTCAATAGTTTCCTTACTAAAACGGATTTCGCAATTATGTACGCGTAAACAATCCAAGAACATAGTACGAAAATAGAGGATCTGTCATAAGGTATTAAGGGTTTCTTTTTAGATAAAGATGATAATCGTTTGAATAAGATCGATTTACTAGTACATGTATACATGTATTTCATTGCGTGAACAACGGAAGCTACATTTTCTAAGTGGCGAAGCCATGTAATGCAAAAACGCAACGAAACCGAAAACTTTAGGACAAATTTTCTTAAATTTGGCCATTTTGCATGACATTGCAGACAACGTCATGACGTCATTTCTAAATGGGCATTACTTAGACAATATCATAAGAGTGAAATTAACAAAAGCTCACTGGTTTGACGGTGAGATAACAACGTGATAGTCTACTGTAACTTATCGATAATCCACCGGCATACAACAGTTAAAAACATCGTGAAAATGACAAGATGAATGATTTTGGAATGATATATGAATGAAATTGAATGAGTGTGTGGAGCGAGTTTTGAGTGAAATTAAAGGGAGGTAATCCAATATCGCTAATTTTGTTCAGGATGAACAAAATAAGCAATATTGGTTACCTCCCTTAAATAAAATATACGCACGTTCTGTTCATGTGTCTTCGAGAACCAACTAGACACTTAAAATCCACAGCAGCTTAGTATAATCGTAGAATAAATTCAATCGGTTTGAATTGAGATTTAGTCTTATTGAACGATTTGGAAGAGTTTCTAATGATTTCTGAGCGTTTTTCAGCGATTTGAGTGAGTGTTTTGAATGAATGAATGGAATGCTGAGTGAATGATTTAGAATGATTTTGATCGGAATGAGTGTCAATTTCACGATGTTTTAACTGTATTGAAGACAGGCTATTATTAACCGAGTAAAGAATTGAAAAGTTTCATTGCGAGCCTAGTCGTATATAGGGACTTTTCTATTCAAGACGAGGTGAAGATCATTTTGTCTGGAAGAAAATCGAGTAACAAGCCAAATTAATTCCATATGAACCAAGAAAAGAATCGAAAAGTTTCATAGTGAGCCTTGTCGTATATACTAGGGATTTTTCTATTCTAGACGAGTCGAAGATCTTTTTGTCTGAGAGGAAATCGAGTATCAAACCAAATTAATACCATATTCATGTATTAAAGGGAAGGAGAGGGCGTAAGAAGTGAAAGCAAACGAGTTTATTCACATTACATGTAAGTCTATTCCTGCACTGACACTGTTAGACATTTTCTATATTCTACTAACTCTTGAAAAATATCGAAATTCCCAACTCAATATTATGCGAAAATAGGCACGTTGACGCGAAATGTGAACATGAAAGTAAAACTGATAAATGTTTTAATCATTTGATTTTGAGGTAGTTTGCATTTCTAGTTTATTTTTAAGGAAAATGGCGGCATGGCCTTGTACCGAATGGTTGAAAATTGTAAAAAAAATATGTCTTAAATGGAATTAATTCGAAATTCCTACATCGTTATCTTCTTTGGAAACTACTGACATCAGGGCCCGAGGTTTTTCATTCTCAATTCAAAATTTCCCCAATTTTCAAATTGAGATTAAAGTCGTTATTCTGTTTTGATACTCATTTTAATGTATTAACATAAAAGATAATATTTATAAGATATTGTAAATAACAACTAGTTAATGTCATCTTTTATTTTCATACATTAAGCTAAATTGAAAATTTGAGAAAATTCACAGTTGAGCCAGATAAAAGTTTTATAACCGCGGGCCAAAATCTCTGAAACTTTATGATTGATCAATCATTCGAGTAAAAGAATCGCTTCGTTTTTGTTGTTTCGGTATATCTATTTCGTTCATGCCTATTTTCGCAATATTTTACTGGGGTGAAAAAAGAAACGCCTCGCAAGAATCAGCTATAAAGAGATCATATTGTGCTATATATAAAAAAGCCTGTAAAATATTAGGCTTGAATATGTCCATTTTCATCAGCTGTGAAAGTTTAAATAGGGATGAAAAGTTGAAGGGTTTTTTTTTGTTTTTTTTTTTTTTTCGTGGAGGTGTGAAACTAAAATTCAAATCACACTATTTGAATGCGCAAAATGGTTTTTTTTTTTTTTTTTTTTTTTTTTTTTTTACCATAAAGGGGCAGTTATTGGTGACAACACTGTGAGCGAACTTACGAAATTACTGCGTATCAAATTGATTCCATCGAGGTATGAAACCAACTTTTCAGCCAATAAGAATGCACAAATCGTAATTGAACCAGCTTGAATTAAATTATTCTGAAATCCCCACAAGTTTGGAAAAAAAGTGTACAGAATCACCTCAATGTGCGAGTCGTTTTCTTTTCACATCAGTATATAATCTTCCAGAAAAAAGACATTTAGAATCATAAGGTATTAAGAATAACGTGACCATCCCCCACAAGGAACTACCTACCGGAAAACCAAACCAAGACCCAATAATCCCCTACAATAGAAGGAAATTGTGGGGTTTGCTTCAAGTGGTATTTCATAGCTGATATCTTTCAAAAGTTCAAATTCTCTTTCGAAAGGTTTTGATAGGCAATTTTATGGAACTGATAAAAATAAAATAGTATACAGTGAAATGATTTGATCACAAGGTAGAGCTTCTGATCTCTAAGAGAGGCTCGTGTATTTCAACCCTAAATGTCTCAAAATTTTCAGCCTTGTACCTTGATTCCCTTGCAAATAACAGTTAACAACATCATGAAATAGACAAGATGAATGATTTTTGAATGATTTATGAATGAAAGTGAATGAGTGTATGGGGCGAGATTTGAGTGAAATTAAAGGGAGGAATTCCAATATCGCAAATTTTATTCAGGGTGAACAAAATTAGCAATATTTGTTACCTTCCTTTGAATAAAATATACGTGCTTTTCTGTTAATGTGTCTTCGGGGACCGACCAGACACTTTAAAATCCATAAAATTGTAGAATGATTTGATCGGTTTGAATTAAAATTAAGTC
The DNA here is from genome assembly GCA_948146395.1 of Fragum whitleyi. Classification (NCBI taxonomy): domain Eukaryota; kingdom Metazoa; phylum Mollusca; class Bivalvia; order Cardiida; family Cardiidae; genus Fragum; species Fragum whitleyi. Next base: position 12,245,517 of record OX411555.1, read on the forward strand.
CAATTGAACGATTCTGAAGAGTTTCTAATTTCCAGGTATTCAGGAATGCTAGATGAGGAAATAATTTGGAATAAGCGGTTGCTTAGTAAAAGTTATCCCAATAAATATGGTAATCTCTATTGCTACAAATTAATGTCTAGATATTTAGATATAAAATCGATAAATTCTAGGCAAAAAATATCTTAATCAATTAGTATTAACAAAAAGGCGTTTTACGGGATTCAGTTTTATAAAAAATAATAAAAACAAATAAGAAGCCACGCCCAATTATTATGGAACATGAAATGGCTCAAGAATAAAGAAAAGAAAAGAGAATAATTCTTAATTGATAAAAAATGTCTCCCTAAATTACGTTGATCCTCTCTAATTTAAATCTGTTAAATTAGTTTCAAAGGTAATTTCTAATGTAAAAGCGAAGTATTTACTAAGCTATTACAATTTTATAGATTGATGATTTCTAAGAATAAACTCGATGCCCAAAAGCTAATAGATCGTAAGACTTTATACAGTGTGTAAAACTTACCAGCTGTTAGAACATATTCGAGGATTCCGTATAAGGAGTCATGTGATTTTCTGCCTTCCGGTGGACCAGCATTCACCAAAGCTTTATACGTTTCGGCAGTAAGGACGCCTTTCTTGGCCATCTCATTCATGTAACTCTCGACCAGTTGACACGCGTTGGTCGCCTGATTAGCGTCCCCGTTACACGACTCGGACACGATATCTTTCAGGACAGACGGCGAGATGATGCACAGATCATCTGAGGACAGAGACTTCAGCCTATCACCAGCGACTCGAACCAAGGTCGGTCGACACTTACATCCATGAGCAGTGGCTATCTTTAGAACCTTAGTGACCCAGTCAGTTGTTACACAGTCCTCACTATATGCAGCTTCTGGTAGGACCGTTAAGATCGCGTCAAGCACTTTTCCAGTGTCTGATTTGCGTTTTGATTTAGAAGTTGTTTTGCTGTCCTTTAATAGATCTAGATCTTGGCTAGCAGATCGGGCAGTTTTCGTAGCAAGTTTTGAATCGGTTGTGTCAGATTTCTTTTGTTCAGCGGCAGAACTTGGTCTGTCGTCAGCGTCGTCTCTATCTAGGTAGTTCGATATGTATTTAGTGGCTAACTCCGCGAGTAGACTATTTTTTACTCCCTTCTCTTTGGCTAATGTCACCAATTTTACCATCCATGATACTGGTAAACCGAATAATTGTCTAACATTTTCTTCTGTCCTCTCATTGCCGACCTTTTTCGTCGCACTCGGTGTGCTAAACTTGGTTGGCGGCTTTAACCAACACTCTACCAGGGCCTCTGACGTCACAGTGACGATGTTGGCTTTCTCAGCTACAGCGGAAGCGGAAATGCACGACAATAACAGTCCCGCAATAACGGAGGTAGCTCTGCTCATTTTTGCAGACGTTATCGTGTCCAAAAGAAATTTATCAGAAACTTCAGCCAAGTTTCCTGATCCAGTCATCTGTAACACTTCTGCAGCACAGCGGATATGCACCACGTTGGCCTTTGTTACATCAACTTTCATATTATAACAAAAGTCCGCCACAACTCCGAAAGCTTCCGGTCCACCCGGAAACTCCTTAAGTTCCACACGATTACAATCCGAACCAGGACTCTTGGCCAAGGCACAAAAGAAATCCGATTTTGCGTAGAGAGGAAATTTATGAAGCTTGAACTCAGTACCATCCACGACCACAGTAATGTCCGACAGCTCGCCTGTCTGTCGAAATTTTGAAAAATTCATCTTTAAACCTTTCAAACTTTTAAGTATAACGTCTTGTGGTTCAGAGGAACTTGGTGAGTTCAGAAAGAAAAATGTTTGGTTTCATCTGCACTAAATGTCACGATGTCACGATTTTCTACTCAGCAAGAATACGTTTCAAAGATAAAACAACAATATTGTATTACAACATTTGGTCCAATATTTAAAGATATTTTGTTCTATCCTTGGTCTCTGTAAAATAACACCGTATAAATCCTTGTTTTCTCCACATTGAATTCAAGTGTAAATATTTCAGGGTTTTATCGGATATTTAAACAGTCACTTACAACGAACCTGTCATCTTTTATGGGCCGTCCTAAGGTTTTGCTGATCAATAAACTCGCGTTATAAACGATATTGTAGAAATTAATGTAGTGGACCCGTAATAGTTCCGCAACGTTTTAGGAATAATGAACTTTAACAGTGTTAACCGAGGTTTTCCTAATGAAAATCATTGGGAAACCTCGGTCAACATTGTGAAAGATCATGAGTTCCGAAATGTTGCGGGACTATTACGGGTCCACTACCTTAAATCCATTCTTATCTCATATAGTAATAAAGTTTTGGATAGTTATAATGTGATAATAGAGCGATGGCGATGAACGAAAATATTATCCTTTCTCTCCTTTTAAATGAAAAATACCTTTACATGTAATTTAAATTGCATCGAAAAATATTGATGAGAATCTAGAGTTCTGGAAAAAAAATGTGTTCAGATTTATGAAATTTTGTGAAATATTCCGATTTTTTTCTACGTTGTCTTTGAACTTGCGAAATGAGTGACTTTTCCAGAGCAAACCAGAAAGATGCTCAAAACGGATCGAAATGCTGTATTCGTTATTCAAATGATCAAAATAAAGTATGATGGTTCCTTATTAAAACTACATAAGTTTGATGTTCGAATCCTTCAGGATGAACACGTTAGAAATACTTTTGCAATCTTGACATAATGACCACAAATTTTTGCAGGAAATTACAAAGTAAAATGTTAAGTGAAGTGAGAAATCTTGGTCATAATCTTTTGAACAGAAAAACTTCCACTGAAACAGTTTTGTTAGAAATATATCTTACAATGAAAATTAAGCAAAATGTACATATACTTATTCAAACTAGAAATTTGAAGATTTTTTTAAAATTTCATTCTTTCTATTAAGGGTCTATAATATCGCGTCTAGCGTTAAATTATCTCAATAAACATTAGTTTCTAAACTGTTACAAACTCTTAAGACCGATCGCCCAGTTTTGTAAATACCAATATCGTCGATAAATCAATATCTTTTTCTCTTTTTCTGTATATCACATACTATGATTATTATATATCCACTACTATATTAAAATCCTTCATCAAAATTTCAAACCTACAACATTAAGATGTAAAGTCTCATAAGTCTAATTGACTAGTATACTAATCCATTCTTACAGTGTGCCAATATTATTTCAACTCTCAGGTTTAAGTTTTATCCTTTCGATGCAAGTCCATTCATGAAAGAGCCGCCGTCAATTTCCCGCGCAAATGTCATCTTAACGTCACGGTTTAGAATTACTTCCCCTGTTACGGGCTTTTAACCGTCAACTAAGCTAAATTCAACTCGGATAGGAATATCAGAAGAATGGGATCTCTTTTGTGTGCCAATTGTACAAACGTAGCATTAGTTCACGAAATATGCTTTTCAGTAGATGAAGATAATTCGCTCTTGTATCATTTATGTTAAAAACTGAAAGACCATACTTAAGGTAGTTGACCCGTAATAGTTCCGAAACATTTCGGAACTCATGGTCTTTCACAATGTTGACCGGCGTTTCCTAGTGAAATCATTTGGAAACCTCGGTTAACACTGTTTAAGTTCATTACTTCAGAAACGTTGCGAAACTTTTACGGGTCCGTGTACTACCTTAGATAACATACGGGGAGTACGATGCAGGATAATACAGGCTTTGCGATGATTATGTATCCGTTTAACATTGTCTTTTTCAAACGATTTTCTTGCACTTTTCCAACATCTGTAAAAAACCCTGCTATTTTTCTTTCATGATTTCAAATTAAAAATAACAAGTGCATAAATTTTCTACTAAGCCACCGGGCTTAAAATCACAATTGCCTCTTGATATCGCACTAATTCGAAGTTTCCATACATACATTACTTTTTTTTATAAACAGTCTTTTATTCTTTCTTAAAGCTGATCTAAAAGTTTTATATTCCTGCTACTCTTTGATTACAATTAATAAAGGAGAATGGCCAGGATGATAACTATAACAATAACCCGGATCGGAAACCATGGACTGTTAAACCTTAGGCCAGGAATTGACACTCACTTTTGTTAATACCTTAACCCTGTAAATAACTAAGAACGAAAAATTTGAGACCAATTAAAAATGACTGGAATTATATGTTTCTCAACGAAAAACCGTTTTAATGGAGTTTTCTCTTGATCCCACGATAGTACTAAAGAAGTGGATAAGCTCGTCGATTCCAGATTGCAAGGTTATACCTCAAAATATTGCCGTGGCGGGTCCTGAAGGGTTCAGGGGCTCAAAACAAAACAATCATAATTATAATAAGAATCTGATACGACGATGTCATCGGGTACCAGCTTGATAATGTAATACAATGTCGATAAAGATCGGTTTGATATTATATTTGATAATCTGATAATCACAAATCCGCTAGCCTGTCATTACTACAATAAGACCTCGGTGGGTCCACCGTCGGTACAAAGACGGTACGTCGAACATTGTAAAGCAGACCTCAAATACACATTTAGGAATGTTGTCTAGGGCCGACTTATTTCTGACCCGAATCCTGTCCGACTATAGACTGGTCTTACTTTCAACTATCAGAATAGCCTTTTCCAGGCTATTCTAATAGTTGATAGTTGGACCAGTCAAGAGCTGGTAGCCTGCTGTCTGAGAGATACTCTGATAGAGCGGGCAACAATGCCCGCCCGGTGTCAGAGATGAGTCGTCCCTAAATACAAAGGAAGCCCGGCTTTATCGTAGAGCTTATGAAAATCGCTATCCAAAATTGAATGTTTCACATTTGTATTGAGTACCATCGGCTGCTGAGACCGCTCTACAGAAATGACCATAAACCGTTCATCTAAATTTTAATATTTCAGTGGATTTCACACAAGGAACATTCTAGCAAATTTTCATTGAAATCGACTTAATACTTGAGGAGAAGATGATTTATTTCGAAGAATTTTAAGTAGATAAATTTCCTACCCTGTTAATCCCTTATTTTAGGGCAAACAATTATTTCAAGAACACCGTAGGCTTTTGGAAAGGGTCATGCAGCTAAGGAAAATTCTGGCCAAGTTTCATTGAAATTGGCATTGTGGTTAAGGAGGAAGTGTCATTCAAAGTCAAAATATGCCATATGCTGCCACTCCCAGAGTTATGGATCAATCAAAATTTCGCAAACAGTTTTCGAAAGGATCACCCTAGGAACATTCTGATAAAGTTTTATTCGTGGAAATCGGCCAAGTTGTTCAGGAGAAGATGTCATTAATTACCAAAAAATGGCCGGGTCGCCCAAGGAACATTCTGGCAAAGTTTTTTTGTCTGAAATTGGTCCGGCGGTTTAAGAGGAGATGCCGTTCCGTGAAAGAACACAAAGCTGTGCTCAGTTGAATAAAATATAATCACACTGTATGAATACGCAAGGCGCGGTGATTTTGTCCTTAGTTTCACATCTCTATGGAGGCAACAAATGATCTCTTCATGTCTTCATTTTTTGATTAGTATATATGTGGATCTATGTTAAAAAAAAATAACATATGCAATATGAATACTCGTGAAAAGATGTGAGAATGGTCGACAAAGTTTTTTTTTTTGTGTGTGTGTGTTAAAATATGTGACCTTGGCCTTGACAAATGACATTGACTTAAATACCAAGTTCTTTATCTGACAATCAAAAATGATGACCAGTTCAATTTTTCAGTCATGGAAGTTATTTACCTCGATAATATGGCCGTGCTCTGACTGATGGTACGCCGGCTACTTCTCTACTGAAAGGTCTTGTCACAAGTACTACACTGCATTTGGAAATGAAGCCCAAATCCGTGACTTACCATTGCAAACTGCAATGGCCAATTGAAAATGTTTAATCTTTAAACATTTTGACCTTGTTAGAATGACATTGACTGAGGATCCTGACTTCCATTCAGTGTAGGCCTAGGTGGCAACCGTAAAGGTTAACTTGGGGTTGTTACATGCAACGCTCTTATGAAATGCGACCCGTCGCGCGAACCATCTGGGTAGTGCGTAAAGTGTCGACCCCAGGGTCGAAACTTTCCGCACCGTGAGCTGTTTATCTGAATCTAGAATGATCAATCTAGTTAATCTACCTTCCTACGAAAGAATTTTCGGATTGAGACCACTGATTGGCCTGTACTAGAACCAATCTCTTTTTCAAATATTCTTTGTACAAATTTCCCAGGTGGTCCCTTTTCGCGACGGGTCTCTGTGACAAATATAAAACGTATAAATTTGCTTCAGGCACCCGGATGAAATAATATTAAAAATCAATCAAACAAACAAAGAAAGCTGCAGCGGATTCGGGATTTCTGTAAACGGTGGGTTTGAACACACCACTAGATAGGGCCAGGAGTTCGTTTTCTTGTATAACCCGATCCTTGACAGGGCCTAGTTGTCAGTAAGGCTTACCCGAAAGGGGGCCCGGAAGTATATATAGATAGAAGAAAAAATAAAATAATTAAGTTACGGAGTGGTGTCGTTTCACAGGTGTCCTGTCAACTCGGCCTGTTAAACTGAACTCGGCCCGCGTCACAGTAAAACTCGGCCTGTGTAAAACTCGGCCGGTCAACTCGGCCTGTCTATCGTCTGTTATAGTCAGTTTAGTCTAGTAAACGGGCACACTTATCAGATAGTTAATCAATGTGTGCAATGTACTTAAAGGAGGTGCAAATTCACAATTGGTGACTAAAATCTACGATCTTCATATTTAATACGCATATGACCTGATATCTTCTTTTGTGCTTAGAAAAAATAAATTTGAAAAATAAATTTGAAGGCGATTTAAGAATTTAGTTATATCTATTTTATCTTATATTAACACAAATGCCATATTGTAGTAAAATAACATTAACCTTTTTAACGAGTGATTATAAATCTAAATAAAAACCACATAAGGTCCCCCAAAATATTTACATTGCATCGTCATACATGTACCTATATAATATAAAAAAAAAGGCCGAGTTGACGGGCCGAGTAAACGGGCCGAGTTATTCACAGGCTGAGTTGACTGTGACCGTTTCAAACCCCTATCCACCTTACCCCCTCTGGATCCGCCACTGGCAAGCAAAGAAATATGTATGAGGCTATCGTTATATAGCCGTCTATATGGTTAACTTGTTCTCTGGGTGCACTCTATTTTCCTTTTGTTTAGTTATATTACATTTACCTACATTCGGAACAAAATCGACCAATCAAATAACTCGTTTCTGCGGGATTTTTAAATTCGGACAGTTTCAAGAACGACAACGGTAACTGACACACAGAAAAACAGAATATTTTATCATGGATTTCAGGTAAAACCACACATATATTAATGCTTTGAACTAAAATAATAATGCTGTTAGAATTTTCAGTGAGTTCGATGGCTTTCAAGTTCGATATTCATGCGTTGACGGAACACTTTTTAATATCTTGCAACTGCTATAAGAGGTGCGTTCGTTAGAGCAAGATGAAAAATCCATCTAAATGAGATTTTTAAGACGTCGTAATGAACGATTTTTGATATTTTGAGTGAAAATGTTCGACGTCGCCATGACTACTCGTTTTAAGCCAATGCAAAACCATCTTCGTTTCCTCATTGAGATATCTTAAGATTCTTATTGAGCCGCTTAAAAATCTCGCACTACCGAACGCTTTATCTTAAAAGTCTTAATAAGAATCTTAAGAATCTCGCTCTAACGAACGCACCTCAGATTTCTTTTACAAATTTTGTTTAAACCATTTTGCAACATACAGACCTTATTCATCCATCTTAAATTTTGTTTAGAAAGGATTTATCTGGTTTAAAAAGATTTACCAGAAGATTAGTATCGAGCGTGTATGTTTTCGTACTCAAACCGTTTCGTACCCAAACAAATTCGTACTCCCACGCTGTTTAAACAAGTGCTTGATCATAGAACTCTTCCCTTTAAAAGCCTGTCCTGCTAGTGTCATAGGCTAATCATATTGCTTGCCAGATTTCACTGTCTTTTTTTACCAATCAGAAACACTTCTAATTTACAATGCCCAAGACTCATTCAATCAGCGGTATCATTCATCTGGACACAAGTGTTTTGCTTGAAGCAAGAGAGGACAACGAATTTAAAGTATGGAGAAACGCAATCCTATCAGAATTAGAGACATTTGTGGTGGAAAGTGGCCGCTTCACCACACCAGCCTTTAACTAATGTTGCGCACCACCTTAATACCGCGAGGAAGTACACGTGACTCAGACTGACGTACAATACTAAAGAAGATTACCTGTGAGGTTATGTGGCTGAATGGCCGAATACCGACAATACCGACAATCATGGCCAATTGAAGACAACATGCTATTAAAGGACTTATCTCTTCAAATGACCCTGAAAACCATATCTTATGTATCCTACAAATATTTTATGCCCCTGCATCAAAATATTGAGGCATATTGTTTTACCATTGACCATCTGTCTGTCTGCCTGCAAAACTTGATAAAAAAATCAATATTGCCAATTACTTCAAGGCTATTCAAGATACAATGCTCATATCATCTTTAAACATGAAAAGTAAACCGATTGTGCAGTGATATTAATTTTACCACCAACAAAAGCTGACGACAACCATCGCAAAGACCACTGACAGGAGACATTTTCCAAGGTTCTCCGGGATACAGCAGAGGAATCTACACACAATAACATCTACACATGATGATAGATCTCAATGATGAGCTTCTACTGGTAAGAGACCAATTCTTAAAGAGTACCAGTTTTTGCCAACCACCCCAGTTCACAGCAAAGAAAGAAAGGAAACCTGTCTCAATTACAAGTTATCTAGAGAACAACTTCTTCTATTCAGAAAATGATTTGTTGTAAATTAATATTGCCTCTTTACTTTGGAAATAGTCAGGCTGGGCAAGAATTGGTACTCAGCAAGAGTAGTTCTCCTACCAGTACAGATACCAAGGTCAATTTCATGTTACAAGTTCATCTGTCAAGGTCAAAACTTAAAAAAAATTGTTGTTTTAGGGGCATTTGTGTTTCACAAACACAGCTTGTTTTTAATTTTGAAAGTTGTTTTAAGGTGGATATATATTTGAATTGCTGAAACTCTATAAATTTACATTACAGTGACCAACTGCTGCATTCTCTAGAATCTGCAATGAATAATTTGAGACAGATATGGGACAGGATAGGTATTGGAAAGAGTGCTAAGGAAGAAAGAAGTGCCACAGTACTTAGACACTTGCAGGTGAGGTTTATTGACTGACTGTAAAAGTTTTGTCATAGCTGGATGGAGCCTAAGTACTAGTTTATTGCATTTTAGGTTGAAGTGAACATTGAAACCATAACCAGTAACCACATGACACAAAAGATTGGTTTAAGGTAGTGGACCCGTAATAGTTCCGCAACATTTTGAAACACATGGCCTTTTACAATGTTAACCGAGGTTTCCTAATGAAAATCATTAGGAAACCTTGGTTAACACTGTTAAAGTTCATTTCTTCCTAAACGTTGCTGATTTATTACGGGTCTACTACCTTAATTTTAAAAAAGTTGCTAATTGAAATTTTATCTTCCTGTTCATCTATGATCTTGAAATTTAATGGTATGTGCAAACTAATTGATAAAACAAAACAAATGGGTACAAGTTGACTCCATTATTTTTTAAAAGGGTACAAGGTGACAAAAAATAGGTAAGAGTTGACCAAAATGGATATGAGTTGACTTTGGTACGTGTTGACCTGCTTCCATTTATGTTTAGGGTTTGCTGGATGAGATGGTAAAAGAGGAAGAGGTGTTGGAGAAACAGATTGAGGAGAAAGTAGAAATGCACACTGAAGAAATCCAGAAGCTAAGCAAGGAGCTTGGATTACCTGTTTATAAGGTAACTTCAGTCAGCAGACTATCTGGTTTTCACACATTGGTGGGCCAGTTTATTGTTTATATTTGATAAACAGTTGGTTTTGGCTTCCTATTGTGATAATTGACTGAAAACTTTCATTTTGATTTACCAGTAAAACTTCCAAACACATGAATGAAAGCAATAAAATGTTATTGTTGAAGTTAAGATCTGTTGGTGTAATACTTGGCAAAATGAGACCTCAGGTCATGAGTTTCAATCAAGCTTTCATATTTCTTTCTTGAAAGTAGTATTCTTGGAGTGCTGTATTTATTTCTAAGAATATGATTGTGCAATAGACTGTTAGTAACAGTTAATCTATCCTGTCAATCTGACTATAAACCAATTACAAATTCTTTAAACTCACTACCACACAAGCACAAACCTTATTTTTTTTTTTAAGATAAAAGGGTTTCTTGACGGCCTATTCATATAGCCCCCTGAGTGAACAACAAAAACCTTTGTGAATATATAGCTTTTTTGCCTAAAATGAAAGATTGACATTCTTACAAGAAAAACAAAGGATTATTTTATTTCATTCCTTCTTTTCTTTAAGCAAGAATAAGATGAATTTAGAATTTTTTTAGACTAGATTTTTAAAAGATAACATCAATCGCCACTTAATTTATGTCAAATATTGTAAGATGATGGAAAATAGAGTATACTCTTTTTGTCATCTTTCTGGGTTAGTGGTTAAATTACTAATTGATATCAATGACTCATTATGTACAGATATTTCTTAATGATATACCTAGAAGCATTAAAGAAACATAACTATGATTTTGTCAATTGTAGCCCGCACCTGGACAGGCTATATTACAGCTAGAGAAAGAGTTGAGAAGTAAAGCAGACACATTGAAACAAGAGAAGCGAGAACGCATGAAAATACTGACCAAGTTAAAACAGGAAGACCAAGAGCTTTGTGACGCTATGTGTATGACACCATATTACATTCCATCCGGTACGACCCCGACTGGCGAACAGCTTGATAAATTGAAGGAACATGTCAATACCCTATCAAAAGAAAAGGTACTTTGACACATTTTGATTTCAAAAAGGAGACCCTTTTTCAGCTTCTTTGTTTTAGGGGAATACCCGAGGTATTTAGATTGCCTTGGCATTGTTGAGTTTGCCTTGTGAAAACTTTGTTTTGTGATTTCACTGGTATAGCTTAAAGTGTTTACTAGAAACTTAGCACATATGTTCACTATCAAAAGAGTAACTTCTACTAGGAAGATAATTCTAGTTGAATCTTTAGTGTTTTTAGCTTTTTAGTCCCCTACCGGCGAAAGCCGAAGGGGACTATAGGTTTGCGCTCCGTCTGTCTGTCCGTCCGTCCGTCTGTCAGTCCGGATTTCAGTTTTCCGGACTTTTTTTCTTAACCCTTGAAGATATTGAGCTGATTTTTGGTATGTGAGTTGGCATCAATGAGTTACAGAACGAGTTTGAGTTTGGTTCCGGTCCATTGATTTTTGTGGAAGATACGGATGCTGGACTTAGAAATTACCAGGAAATATCAGTTTTCCGGACTTTTTTTCTTAACCCTTGGAGATATTGAGCTGATTTTTGGTATGTGTGTCGGTATCAATGAGTTACAGAAGGAGTTTAAGTTTGGTTCCGGTCCATTGATTTTTGTGGAAGATACGGATGCTGGACTTAGAAAATTACCAGGAAATTTCAGTTTTCTGGACTTTTTCTTCTTAACCCTTGGAGATATTGAGCTGATTTTTGGTATGTGAGTCTGCATCAATGAGTTACAGAACGAGTTTGAGTTTGGTTCCGGTCCATTGATTTTTGTGTAAGATACAGATGCTGGACGTAGAAAATCACCAGGAAATATCAGTTTTCCGGACTTTTTATGCCCCCGATAGGGAGGCATCATAAATTTGACTTGTCCGTCCGTCCGTCCGCCGTCCGTCATTCCGTCCAAAAACTTTAACATGGGCCATAACTTCTAAATCAAAGCGGTGTCGGGGGCATTGTCATCTTACAGTGACAGCTCTTGTTTCTTAATCCTTTGAGATATTAAGCTGATTGTTGGAATGTGAGCTAGCATCAATGAGTTACAGATCATGTTCGAATTTGTTTCCGGTCTATTGATTTTCGTGGAAGATACAGATGCTGGACTTAGAAATTTCAAGGAAATTTCAGTGTTCCTGACTTTTTTTCTTAACCCTTGGAGATATTGAGCTGATTTTTGGTATTTGAGACTGCATCAATGAGTTACAGAGCCAGTTTGAGTTTGGTTCCGGTCCACTGATTTTATGTGGAAGATACAGATGCTGGATGTAGAAAATTACCAGGAAATTTCAGTTTTCCAGACTTTTTTTCTTAACCCTTGGAGATATTGAGCTGATTTTTGGTATGTGAGTCTGCATCAATGAGTTACAGATCATGTTCAAATTTGTTTCCGGTCCATTGATTTTTGTGGAAGATACGGATGCTGGACTTAGAAAATTACCAGGAAATTTCTGGATTTTTTTCATTATCCTCAGAGATACAGAGCTGATACATAAAATCTGATACAACTTTTATTTTGGACAGGTAGTTATACCTTTACTACCAAAAAAGATACTGTTCTAGGGATAAATATTAATCCGGTAGGGGACTTGGTATTGCCATGCAATACTTCCAAATGCTTGTTTAATTGCAGGTTTGGACTAGTAGACCAGTAGAATATTTTCGAGCCCTGATATTATCAATATCTGATATATTTGATAAGTAAATGCATGTTTGCATGTATGGTTGAATGATTATCAGGTAATCTTGATTTTTAACATATAAACATATCCTTTTATTTCAGGAGAAAAGATTTGCTACATTTATCAGACAGAAGAAGGAGATCTCTGATTTGATGTTACAGATGGAGCGATGTCCAGAAACATCATTTGAAAAGGAGGTTTTGAATGAGGATGAGGCTGCCTTTACCCTGTCCAGTGAAAACATGCATTCTTTAGATGCTCTAGTGGCAGAGGTGGGTTATCTTAGCGTAGGGAATTTTAGGCTTATGAAGAGTCAGAGGCTGTGAGTCTGAGACTTTCAAGTAAACAAGGTTTTGAAACTAATGAGTCCCTATTACCTAGAATAAGTGTGGAAAGTTTGCAAAACTGTTGTATCTCATTAGCTACAAAGGTTTTGGAAAAAAGAATGGTGTTCTCGTAGTCTTAAGAAACTTGGGATATTACCAATTATTTTCAGAGACAATTGTGCTAAAAATTGGCTTAACCAGATCACTGATTTTGAGTTGATTTGTTTAATGCAAAAATGAAGTCAAAGTGTTTTACACTAATTTGGTAACAAGCACACATTTTAGTCTGGTATCAACAAAATGAAACCCTAGAGACTGAAATGTTGGGGTCCTTGCTTTATTTAAAGTTGAAGGATCCTTTCTTGAAGTACAGACTATTTTTTGTTACATATCAACTAGTTTTTCATGTGAATATTGAGTTATTTGTTTGTTAAAGGAGAACAGTCTTCAATTATTCTTGAAGTTGAGCCAGAGATGATCCATGGGCCTCACAGCAAATAGTTTTTGGGAGCCCTGACCAGGCTATTTATTTTAGAGTCTTCCATAACACCCTACACTTACTTTTGTCTTTTTCAGTTGTTATCAAGTAAAACCCAATTAGAAGTTACAGTAGAACAGTTGTGGAACAGACTCCATGTACTTTGGGAGAGACTTGAAGTGTCACAGTCTGAACAAAATAAATTTACTGATGGCAAAGATGGATTTAAAAAGTCAGTTATTGAAGCTGTAAGTACTTTTTATGCCCCCGATAGGGAGGCATCATAAATTTGACTTGTCCGTCCGTCCGTCTGTCCGTCTGTCCGTCCGTCCGTCATTCCGTCCAAAAACTTTAACATTGGCCATAACTTCCTTATTACTATCAAAGCGGTGTCGGGGGCATTGTCATCTTACAGTGACAGCTCTTGTTAAGTAATATTTGGAGTGATATTCTCATTTTGATATAAATTTAAAAATTCAAACATTTGTTAGCTGTTTTGGAACAAAAAGTCAAGTTATTATGATGCACCAGTTGTCATGTAGGCAATGATGGTGTGGCACATTTTTTTAGCTCACCTGAGCACGAAGTGCTCAAGATGAGCTATTGGGATCCTAGAATGTCCGTGGTCAGTCGTCCGTCGTCCGTCGTCCACAATTTCTTTAAACATCTTCTCCTAAACCAGGTGGCCAATCTTGATGAAACTTGGCAGGGATGTTCCTTGGGTCAAGCTCTACCAAAGTTGTTCAAATAAATGAAATCCACCCTTAACTTTCCCTTTACCCTTAAAAAAAAAGGGTGAAAATATGAAAATCTTTAAAAATCTTCTTCTCTGAAACCAGAAGGCAGACAGCTTTAATATTTGGTATGTAGCATCATCTAGTGGACCTCTACCAAGTTTGTTCATATCAAGACCCTGGGGTCATAATTGGGCTTTGCCCGGGCCCAACCCTTTTTACATAGAATCAAAGAGCGAAAATCTTTAAAAATCTTCTTCTCTGTAACCAGATGAGAGACAGCTTAAATATTTGGTGTGTATCATCACCTAGTGGGCCTCTACCAAGTTTGTTCATATCAAGACCCTTGGGTCATATTTGGGCTTTGCACAGGTGCATCCCTTTATCTCTTATGAGCATGAAGGGTAAAAAAATGAAAATCTTCAAAAATCTTCTTCTCTGAAACCAGAAGGCAGACAGCTTTCATATTTGGTATGTAGCATCATCTAGTGGACCTGTACCAAGTTTGTTCATATCAAGGCCCTGGGGTCATGTTTGGGCTTTGCCGGGCCCAACCCTTTTTACATAGAATCAAAGAGTGAAAATGTTTAAAAATCTTCTTCTATGTAACCAGATGGCAGACAGCTTTAATATTTGGTGTGTATCATCACCTAGTGGGCCTCTACCAAGTTTGTTCATATCAAGACCCTTGGGTCATATTTGGGCTTTGCACAGGTGCATCCCTTTATCTCTTATGAGCATGAAGGGTAAAAAAATGAAAATCTTCAAAAATCTTCTTCTCTGAAACCAGAAGGCAGACAGCTTTCATATTTGGTATGTAGCATCATCTAGTGGACCTCTATCAAATTTGTTCATATCAAGACCCTAGGATCATATTTGGGCTCCACCTTGGCGCAACCCTTTTCACATAGAATCAAAGAGCGAAAATCTTTTAAAATCTTCTTTAATCTAAACCAGAGGGCACACTGCTTTCATTTTTGGTATGTAGCATCAACTTATGCACCTCTTCCAAGTTTGTTCATATCAAGACCCTTGGGGTCACTTTTGGGGTCCACCCGGGTGCATCCCTTTTCACATAGAATCAAAGAGCAAAAAGGCATATCTGTCTTGCTCTTCGCTGAAAACGTTCCATGGTTTTGATCTTAGGCAATTATCTTCTTTTTGACATCTGTCTATCTATTTAATGTGATGTCCTAGGGGTCATAGAGACTCAGGTGAGCGATCTAGGACCATCTTGGTCCTCTTGTCCTTGTCTATTCATCATTAGGTATTGAAGATATTTTCTTTAAACTTTGATTTATCTGCTACCTATCACAAAATCAATCTGTCCAATCAAGAGACATACCTATGCAGGTATTTTTATGCCCACGCATCAAGATCTAGGGCAAATTATTTTTTGCCTGGTCTTTTGTCTGTCCTCGCAAAACTTTACAAAAACTTTAGCATTGGCCATTAATTTTGAATGGTAAGGGAAAGAGCCTTCATATTCAACTTGAGTATTGCTTGTGACAAGTCTGTTGGTACCACTCAAGGGCATCCTCTTCAAGGTCAAATATGTGGAAATTTCAGACTTTACTTAAAATTTAGTATTGTCACAGATTACAGTATTGAATTAAGGTTTGCTGTAGATTACAGTATTGTATAAAACTATTCTATCAGAAGAATAGCTGTAGGGTGGTGGGGATGTTGGTGTTCCACAAACGCATTTTGTTGTAAGAATAAAGGACCTCTGCTTGCCATGGCATCAATAAGATAGAAGGCACATTGCTTTACCTTGTCCATCTGTCAGTCAGTCTGTTTGCAAAACTTAACCAAAAATTTACTTCCAGCCTAATCAAGATACAATGAAAACTAGAATATGTTTTGTTAAATTCACAGCTACAACATGAAATCAAGAAGTGTGAAGCCAAAAAGTTAGCAAACATACAGAGATTTGTTGAGGGACTAAGGAAAGAGCTGGATATTTGGTGGGATAAATGTTACTACAGTGCCCAGCAAAGAAGTGAATTTAAATATTATAACAACAGTGAGTATTCCAAGTCTTGAAGAATATGTTGTGATAGAGGGTAAGGAGTCTGTTTTCTTATTTATTTTCTGTTGAGCAAGATTTGCATTGAGCAATAGACATTTAATTCAGAATGTTATTTGACATAAGCTAACCCATTGCTCTAACCATTTCCTATTATACAATCTGTGATTTTGTGTCTGAGAAAATGTTGCAGAAAAGGAGAAATTGTAAAAAGCAAATCAACTTTTGATTTTACATTAACGTTTTTCAATTTCAGCCAGTCTCAAAGTATGTAAAAAACGCCTTTTTTCAGATGCATACACAGAAGACCTACTTGACCGACACGAAAAAGAAGTTGCAAGCTTGAAGGAATATTATGAGAACCATAAAACTATCTTAGAATTGGTGGCAAAGAGAGAGGTCTTGTTTCATAAAATGATTGAATTTGAGGTAGGTAAGCTCATTACCAGACAACAACAAATTTGACTGGTCCAATCTTAGAAGAAGTGACTGAAATATATACCTGTTAATTTGCGTTGATTCTTAAATAGCTGCTATCTTGAAGAATTGTTTGTATGAAGTCCTAAGCCATAAAAAGACATCAAAATTTTATACTTGTCCTAATTCAAAGGAATTACATGTAGCAGGTGACAATATTTGGATTTAAACATCATGAAAAATGAAGAAATTCTTTGGTTGCACATATTTGTGTTTCATTTGAGTTTTGTGGATTTTTATGCCCCGGTATCGAGAGATCGGGGCATATTGTTTTAATCATGTCTGTCTGTCCGTCCTTCCGTCTGTCCGAAAACTTAACCCGAAAACTTAACCTTTGCCTTTTTGTCCAAAAATATTTGACATACAAAGCTGTACACCAAAGTCAAGGTCATGTGTCAAGGTCATGTGACAAGGTCAAGGTCATCTGTCAAGGTCAAACTTTAAAAAAAATGCTGTTCCGGGGGCATTCGTGTTTCACAAACACGTCTTGTTATTGATGCAATTTTTAAAAGGCAATGAGTGAATACAAAACATGATATAAGATATCAATTTGTAAAATGAAGGTTGATAAATTTTTCCATTATGTTACAACGCCCTTTCATTGATAACATCAGTGGTATTTTGCAACCTCCCTTCATTCAGAATGAGAGTGCAAACTATTTTCAAATTAAACCCCACTTATCATGTGCATGGGGTGTAATTTGCAAACGGTTTACTCTGTTTTGTCACCCTGTAAAACTAAATAAAAACAACAACAACAGCTTAGCTTCACAAATTACTTCAATACTTTTGATGATACATATCTCATTTTTACCATGGAGGAAGATCTATGCAGCAAAATCTACTGTTCAACGTCATTCCTAAAGGTCAAACTTGAAATGGGAGTATCTGTGCTTCATGAAAATATCCTTTCCTTGTAGAAAAAAGCCAATGACCCAAACAGATTTTTCTCTGATCGAGGTGGTCGACTATTACAGGAGGAGAAAGAACGTAAAGCTTTAACAAAACAGCTCCCTAAGGTATAAGTTTTATTCATGGCATCAGAGCCAGCCAATGATATTTTCTATTCAAGGGCATAGAAGTCCCTTGCCTGAACTGTCCACCACAGGCTTTTCTACTTACTTACCAACAAGTACAATATGATTTTTTGAATGCCTCATTTCTTATCTAGTAAGTACCTTTCCAAGATAAACCTCAATAATTACTTGTCCATGGACAAGTAAGTATTGAGGAATATCTTTGAATGGATTTAAGAAATAAATGATCCTTACGTTTATATCAAAGGGTAGAAAAATGTTTTTAATGAAGAAAATGCTGGATTTCACCATTTACTTTGTTAAAAAAAATAGTATTCTCAAGTTATCAATAAACTCGCTAGATGACAAGTTTATTTGCATCCTGGGCAAGAAGAAAATTGTCTTTTGCTCATCAAGGTATGTGTGAAGAAAATCTGTATTTCCAAACCCCTGCTTGCAATTTCAACTATGGGACGCACAGTCAGGTAATGGGTAGTTTTAGCAACAATACCTTGATTTAATGATAGCTTTTTGATTTCTGAAGGATTTTAAGTCAGGCTCGGTACTTGTAGTAGTCTGATCACACTGTAGAGTCAGTGAGTCTGATCAGATTCCTTGTTTGGTAGTTGGAGACTGACCTGGTCTTAAAAAGAGAGTGGACATTTTACAAAATTTTTGGTGCACAAACTTACCAGAGATATGACACACACCCTCCCTCCCCAATCTGAAAATATCTTATATTTACCCTTAAGAAATTCTACAAAGGGGTCGTTTTGACCTTGAGAGAAATGTCTAATGATCAAAACTGGGGCTTATCCCTTTAAATTTTGATGATGTATCTACATTTTCATGAACTGATTGCTTACTTCATATCCTTAGAAAAAAAGTCAATTGACACTCCATCCTTCTAAATTCTTCTCATGATTTGCCCTGTCTGTTGTTTTGACCCCTTTAACACCAGTGTTGACTCCCAGAAGTTCATCGTTAAGGGCAAATTTCAAATACTAGCACAAGCTCTGCAGATTGTTTAAAAAAAACAACAAAAAACACCAGGACAAAAGACGGTAAGATTAATTTTTATTTGAAGATAAGATTGTCAAAAAGGCTTTTTGTTTGATTAATCAGCATAATTCTCAAAATACTGACTGTCACAGTGACATGTCAGGTTAAAACCATGCTGGTCCAATATATTCCAAATTATAAATACAGGTCCAACTGACCTGAAAAACCTAGCCACATACACAGTGTGTTCTTCTTCTGTGTCTGGTAGAAATTTAGTTTCTTACAGTTGAAATTCAAAGTTCACCAGACCAACTGTCCAATAAAAAATTTTGGTGTTTATCGAAGTCTGAATCATTGAATGTATTTTCCAGGTTGAACAAAATGTAACAGATGAAATAACTCAATGGGAAAAGGACCACGGGCGTACTTTCTTGGTGAATGGCCTGTCGTTCCTCCAGTATATAAAGAAAACGTGGACAGATTTTGAAGAGGAGAAAGTACGGGAAAAGGAAGAAAGAGTGAGTTTCATTTCATTAAAAAAATTATTTATAACTTGGTTAAAGAGTATGATCAGTTAATTATTCTTTCTGAAGTTTCCAGGTTGAAGGTCATAGGTCAAGATGCTTAGTAAACTCCTTTATTTTCAAAGTAAGGTGTCCAGTGGACTTTCAAAATCATATGCATCTATTTTGAAAGGCAAAGCATAGATGGTTTCCTTTTCATCCCGTACAAAAACTGTAGATCTTTCACTACAAAAGTTGTTGATATTCGATAATATTTGTTTGCATCTAGAGGTAGTTTGGAAGAAACTATATTCTTTGGGGAAAATGACTTGTGGAACAATGTTCTCCCATTACAAAAAGTCAGATTACTCACTGTGAACTTGGACTATGATTTCATAGGCCTGGAGTCTATTCTTGCAGAGCCCTTTCAATAATTGATGGATTTGTAAATGATTCAACATTTGACTATTACAGAGCATTAATGAGTAGGTTCAAGCTCAACATCATATACAAACCTCAAATAATTGATAGTTTATCCTGACCTGTGTAAGATGTAAGAAGCAATATGCTAATTTTGTTCAGATTCAGAGAAAGAGAGAGCATACTTAACTTACAATGTCAAATTTGAGGCAAATATTTCTTCGAAATTCTAATTGTTCTATGAGAAAATCCTCTATTGGATTTCATTGAGCCTGTCGTGTACTTTATATCACATGTTCTTATTGTTGGTTACAATATATGTCATAATTACAGCATAAAGCCAAGACCAAATTGATGAATGAAGAGATCATCTTTGGAAGCAAGCCTAGCACTCCTGTCAAAAGGAGATTTCAACCTAACACACCAAATGCAACTCAAAAATTTAGAAAGGTATGTATAACATGTGATATATGATAACCAACTAAGAGGCTACGAGAGTGGGTACTTTCGGTTACACGTGACCCATCATGCAAAAAGGGGACATCTGGGAACTCCATAAACTAAATATTTGGAAAAGAAATTGGATTCACAGTGTCTATTCCAGGATTTGAAAAGTAGGGGGGAATTTTGTTGAAAATTGTCAACATGCCAAAATAGATGTAAAATTTTGCTCTTTCTTTCATAGTTTATTCTTGGCAGAGGGATTGGGGATTGCCCCACTTTTTTTTTTAAAGATCCCCCATATTTTCTACATTTGTGGGGGATTTTTAACTATGAACAAAGAGTTTGGAATATCGGATATTTCTCAATTGCTTCAATTTTGTGCTGAAAGATAATATTTGTTTGCATCTAGTATAAGATTGAAAGAAAACCATATTCTTTGGGGTAAATGACTTGTGGAAAAGGAGAAATTTCTTGTAACAATTAATTTCCCCTTTTCTACAATGTTGTCCTATTACGAAATGTCAGACTACTAACTATGAGCTTGCACTCCTTCATTTCATAAGTTTGGAGTCCAAAAGACTCCTGACTGCACAGTTATGAAATCCTAGAATAAACACTGTTCCGGGGGTTTGGAAATATGAATTTTCTCCACTTGTCCAGGGACAAGAAAAAGTCGATTTTTACTTGTCCAGGATCAAAATGAACTTGTCCTTAAAAAAATGGAATGATAATAATTGAGAAAACATTGTTATAAATGAAGAAAATGCTGTAACCTAGCATTTTCTTCATTTAAGACAATGTTTTCTTCCCTTTGATACAAACACAGGACAACTTTTCTCCTAGATACTATAGCACTATATCAAGATTTGCTCTGGTATTTACTTGTTCATGGACAAGCTGCCTAGAAAGATGTACTTGCCCGCTGGTGAAAAAGCCCATGTCAGACAAGTCGGGCATAGGAATTCCACATCCCTGCACTGTTCTTAATGTAAAAAAATCCCACATTATCTTCAAAAACAGGGGGAGTTTTCAAAAGTATGTGCTAAAATGCACAATCCCCCTCCTAGAATAGACACTGATTTCAGCAAAGGTCCAGCAGAAGGTGTATTTTGGAAATAATTACATAGGAAGGTAGAATGATCTCTCGAGATTCAGAAAATTACTTATTTGCGAAATGTTTTGATTCTGGTCAGACTGCGCATTTTGCACCGTCCGACCAGGTTAAAAACTTTTCACACTTTCCAGATTGTCCCTTTCCACATGACAGGACACATATGAATTTTTTTTTTTTTAATATTTTCTTTAATGAATAATCGTTATCAATCATAAGGATAAAAATCTAATTAATTGCAGTGTTTCTTCTAGGCAGGGGGATTGGGGAATTGCCCCACTATTTTAAAGTTCCCCCATATTTTCTAGATTTTGGGGGGATTTTTTACAATGAACAAAGGGTATGGAATACCATTTATTTCTCAATTGCTTCAATATTGTGCTGAAATCTCCCTCAGTTATTAGTTATTAAATTCTAGAATAAATACTGAATTGTTTAAACCCTTTTCTTGCTGTTCATGGCATCTTACTGTCCACAAAGCTTTGACAGACTGTATAGACTAAGATCAGACTTCACAGACCAGCATGCTGATCCTAGCCTATGCAGCATGCTTTCTCCTGAATAATTATGGAGAAAACTGGAGTCAGACAGGCTCAGCAATGGTTTATAAATTTTAATTGTTTGAAATTAAAATTTTAAATTCAGTAGGATAAGGGTTAATCATAATATGTAGTACTCTCAATACAGGGTATTGAGTTATAAGTACATGTATTGTAGTTGTTTAAGGATTTAAACCAGAATACCCAGGCTATCTGTAGCTCTTGATTAGACATGTGTCAAGAAAATTTTTGGAATATAAATTTGAAATACTTGATAAATTCCTCAAAAAAAATTGGCAGGAGAATTATCAATTAGAATACCAAATCTGTGTTCTTAAAATTCTGATTTTATCAAACTTCACCTAAAATGGGTTAAAACCGGAATAAGCATCATTTTTATTCTTGATGCATATTGTTTTAGCAAGTTTGTCTGAAAACTTAGCTTGCGATTAAACAGTTCCCAATACCTTTAACAGTATTTATTTAAGTTACAAAGCTCAAATTTTACATCAAGATTCCTCTCATCTTGAAAGGTCAAGGTGAATTATAAGTCAATCTTCTAAAGAAAAAAATGTTTTGGGGGTGTTGGTGTTTTTGGAACACATATTATTATCAGGTTAAATAAATCTCATTTAGTGAAATTCGTATTTCATATTTTGAAAAAAATGTTTTTGAGGTGTTGGTGTTTTTGGAACACATATTATTATCAGGTTAAATAAATCTCATTTAGTGAAATTCGTATTTCATATTTTTTCAATTTTTGATTCAATATCTTTTTTTTTTATACAAAAATTGACGTTTAAGAATTTATTCTGTATTTATGTACATAGATAGATCATGACGGAGGCAACACCAGATTACATACAGGGGTATCCAAGTTAATGATTAACTTGTTTATACACTCTTTCTAGTTTCTTTTCACTTTCTCATTTTTGCACTATTCTGAGTAAAATTAAAAAGAAATAATATGCTCTAGCATGTCTTTACCATGTAATAATTATGGAAGTCTTATTTCTTCTTTCATATTTCATGAAGCGAGCCTTGGTTTGTGTTCTTGTGCTTTAAAGAAATGTTGCATCATTATTTATCACATTTATTTTCTTGTTTCCACACAACCTGGTTGCAGTTGATCAGGGATGACGAAATACAGGTTTTGTCCACAATTATTTCTACTTGTTGAAAGTCAAAATGTAATTACCTGCAAAAAGTGAATTGATCAATTTTGAGAAAACATTGTTCTTTCAGAAGAAGCTGGAACCCAGTATTTTCTTCATTAAAACCATGTTTTCTACATTTGATACAAATACTTGGATAGTTTATCTCTTAGATCTTTGAAGTACAATTCCAAGATTTGTCCTGGCTTTTACTTGTTCACAGATAAGGGACAAGAAAAATGTACTTGTCTAGGTATGAAAAGCCCATGCTGCAAAATTTTGGCATTGGAATTCCACACCTCTGAGTACATGAGCAAAATAAGAAATAGATGTTTTTAAAACAGTGAATTCTACCATTTGATAGTCCCAGTGGTTTTGTGGTGAAATTACCTTGTGATGCTGACCAAAAATATTATTGTCTATCTATTCCTTTCTACTGAAGAGATTATTCCTGTGCTAAAAAAATATTTTGTGTTGCAGAATATCTGGCTTTCTTCTCTTTATCAAAAAAACAAAACATTGACCTGACAGTAAAATGACAGGGGTGTGGAAATAAACATTTTTTCCACTTGTCCTTGGACAAGTGGAACAAGATTTTCTACTTGTCAAGGATCAACATGAACTTGCTTGCAAAAAATAAGATAAATTATTGTTTTTAAAGAAGAAACTGCTGGAACCCGGCATTTTTTTCATTGAAAAACATAATTTTTACCCTTTGATACAAACATTTGGCTAATTAATCTCTTACTTCTTTCAAGTACCATTCCAATATTTTTCCTTTATTTATTTGTCAACAGACAAGTGGCGAAGAAAATTGCACTTGCCTGTAGGTAGAAAAACCCATGTTGGACAAGTCAGGCATGGGAATTCCACACCCTTGAAAATGATAAATGCTATAAAATGTTTCCTGAATGATTTTGTCAAGATGAGCCTTAGGATCTTTATCAAGATCCATTGTCTAATCCTATATAAATTGCACTAGAAAGTACATTTTGTCATTTCAATGATTTGGAGGTATGCTTGATAAATCTTATTTGTACTGAAATTTGAATGATAAACTGTTTTTACTATAATAATACAATGATACAATTTTGTGATTGGAATTATTAATTACATTTTAAAGAAGGCTATTATCAATTTGCTGAAGTAGTAACTCGATCCTTTTTACAACTTTTTAACAGTAGCATTAGATTTTGTTGTTAGAAATCATTTTGAAATTTTACAAGCTATTTTCAACCCTTAAAAAATGAAATGTATGAATATGTTAGATACCATTTAAGTACCTAAATGAAAATTTGTCACTTGGATAAGTAGTTTTTTAGGATACAAGTAAAATTGCAGGCATATAAATATGTTGGTACTTCAACTTCTCTATTCTTTCATTGTGTTTTTGTTTTCTGTAGATAAATGAATCCAAGACGCCATCATCGTGTAGTAAGATTCAACATTCCTCTCTGTATGTTTCCCCATATAAGAAAGTAACATCATCGACAACCAAGGTCCCACAGGCCAGTAAAGTCATGTCTTCAGCTAGTAAAACTGTAAGTTTATTGTGAATCTTATTTAATTCATTTCAATTAAACCAAGAAAGTTTTGGAAGTAGCTAATTCCATCATATTTATTAATTCTGTAAACTAACATTTGGAAGGAATTATTGTATTGATTACTACTTGCAACCCTTTTCTGGTTGTTTCCCAAATAAGCTTTCTACATTTTAATGAAGCTGTTATTTCAATGATATATCAAAATGGATCAATATATTGAATGACCATGAATTAGATGCTAATGGTGGTACAACATGGAAGAAAAATGTACGTAAATAGTTTATAAGACTTTGTTTTATAATCTTGGCTCTTTTTAGGAGAAAACCCTAGATATTATAATTTATGATCACCTTGGCATTGTTCACGTTGGCATTGGTGTTGTAGGCGTGACAAACTTAAACTTTGGTTATATCTCTGTTGTTATTAAAAATGACTTCAGGAATAGGGATGGGCACCGTTAGAAATTAACCGATTCCGATACCTACTCGATACTTTTTAAACGATACCGATTCCTAACGATTCCAATACCAATTACTTCACACTGGCGTAGTACTCTTATGTGTGAACAGTCTGACCGTTAATAAGTAATAAGTACTCTGTCAAGTATCGTTTTGAGCTCTTTCTAATGAAGGAAACACCTGTCAATTCAAAGCTTAATCATTATTTGGCCTACTTGTGATAACATAACCCTCAGCAGCTATTTTGGGCCTTATCTTCAAAAACAGTAAATTCGGCATGTCGAACATCGTGAATAAACTCGGACTTTAAAATACCGTAGGCGACGGAAACAACTTACCACAAAGATGAAACAATAAACGTATAGCGAGGCGCTAGTTGTGATTAAGTTGTTTTGTGTAAAAGCAGCGACAGAATCATGATCTAAATTTTGTCTGAAATACGATTATATTTTTGTTATCCAAAAATACGGAAGATTTGTGCAATTACAACCAAAGAAAGAAATTACCGGTATTTATTTTTTGTTCCAATAATCAGACATTAAGTCCACGTGTCTATCTGGCGAATCTACAAAACTTTTTGTAATCGAGTAAAGCGTCCAGAACAGTTTATTTTTCGAGGAGGGAGAACGGGTCATCAAAGGGGCCGACAACAGGTGTTCGGCTATTTTTGGGGCTGCATCTAGACTTGACACGTGGCGCACACTTGTAAATTCTCGTGAGATATCAAACCCTTTCTTTCACGAGGATAAATTTATTTGCTTTATTTGAGGATGTTGTTGGATTTAATATGGGGGAATGCGATTATTTCATATTTTCACCGCAGGTAGGTCTTTATCTAAAAAAATTGAAGACAATGTAAAATAATATTTTTCACCCTTTCCAATCGAGCGGGGTATGCGAGTATGAATTCTTGGTACCATGATTATAATTTACGATGACAGCTTGAATTTCTCGTCAGTTTCCGTCTTCATTACTCATCGATTGATTGCGATAAAGTCGTAACAGGAGCTTAGATCGTCACTCGTTTCAATTATTTGGCGACAATACTTTAAAATCTTTGAAAACATGAAATAATACAATCTTCTGAGACTCAGGAAACATTTATATTACAATTATTAATCAAATAATTTCATTCTCCATCCGAAATCTGCGTTTGGCAAAATGAAAAGAAAAAAAAAAAAAAAACTATCAATTATTATATTTGATATTACACGATCGTCTGATATAAACTTCCTTCTATATTGCACAGAGCTCAAACACAAACAAATCAGTAAGATCGTCGGCATATTTACATTGGTATTTTGTGAGTAAATAACTTTGTAACAAATATTACAAGGCTGTTATGAAATTTTCTTAAATTGCATAAGTCCCGGAAGTGGGAACCGGTACTTTCAAAATGAACCGATACCAATTACTCGGGACGTCATGGTACCGGGAGTAACCGATACCAAAGTACCGGTGCCCATCCCTATTCAGGAAACTTGTGATGTGTGTTCACCATCACAAGAGCTACCAAGACGTTCAAGGGGGATTACACTTGAAGCATTTTTGTAAGAGTTATGCCCCTTTTTCGACTTAGAATTACTACTGTACTACTGGGGAGAGAGGCAAGTGTCAGACTGCTCAGATTAGAGCTAATGCTTGTCGCACTCCCAGTATGTGTGGGATTCACTGTTGGTGTAGTTAACAAGTACGGTCCACTGCCTCTGTCTGGTGCCAGACAGATCAGCAAGGCAAATAGCTCGACTCCGGCAGGAGACTTGCTTCCTTGCAATTCACCCCAGACAGATTCCAGTGGTATTGTCAACACAACATCGGCACCCTGTCAATCAACAAGCACGACCCACGTTGCCTCTTTCAAGCCAACTTCTCACAATTAAGCAATACACCTTAGAATATCCAAAAAGATAGTATATAAGTGCCTCAGTGTACTTGTCATTTTGTATCATGGACATACTTTTCTCCCATTTTATTATTTATCTGTAAATTGTAAAAGAGTAAAAAATGCAGATGCACTTGGGGGTTTAGAGTTCTATCTTCTTGATATTAGGTATTGTATGTAATTGGCGTATAAAAAGTAGACACTTATTACTATGGTGCGCTACATTCTTGACATGGTTATTTCTATCATCTCTTCAGGCCCCTGGATCCAGGAATCGACGAAAATCAAACAGATTAGCGAGAAAAATTCTCGGGGAGCGTAAAGACGGTAACGAGTCTATCTTCAGTCAAACGACAGTGAGCAGTTCAGGAACATGTGGTGGGAACATTACCGTTGCGTCTACAGGATCCTATCAGGATTTTGCTGTGTGTAACAAATATTTGTCCCATGTCATTCAGTAGATTAGATATTTAATAAGTTGATATGTTTTTTTCCCTGGTTACAATTTGAAAACTAAATTGTTGATATATGCATATATAATTTGATGAAGTGTATAATGTTTTAAATGTGACATTTGTTAATGAAATATCGTATGGTTAAAGCATGGTTAAGGATTAAAAGGATTGCAGAAAAGAAATGCAAATATTTGTTATTCATCTCAGGGCTAAGATTCGATGAAATCTTGGAAAAAATAAAAATGTAGAAGTGAATCATTTGTTTTGGAGTAATGTTGATTTATATTTTATTGAATGAAAAACAAATGGTATATTTTCACAAGTAGAAGAGCCATGAGTTACAATGTTGAAGAGCCATGAGTTACAATGTAGCTTTTGTTATTCACATAATAAAATATTTAGTTTTGCTCGAAAATTATACAACAAATTTTCTTAAAGGGCATCGTTTAAAACATGATTGCCATGCAACATCATGATGTCATTTGTTTATTTGGCTTGGCTTAGATAACGTCAAAATGGTGAAATGAATGAAAGTGGGGTAAAATTTTTGATTATTTCACTGGTCTATCGTTATTTCTAGATAATCCACAGTAAAGTATTAAAAAAAATTAAAAGAATATTGTTTTACTGTCAGTCTGTCCGCTCAAAGTCAACTGAAGAACTAAACTAAGATATGTCTACCATTTACATATATTTTGTAGTCTTTCTTTTTCATTTCACAGTTTCTAGAACAATTTATCTTACTAACTTTGTTCATGAATGATTTAACAATTACCAATGCACTTAATTTTTTTTGCCCACATAGTAGAAATATACTCTTATAAATAAGTTCTTTGACACTGATTTTATTGATTTGTGAACAGTAATTGTAACTTAGAATATCGCATATATTGCAATGAATATCTGGGTTGCTGTGAAAATGATCGCCTAGGCACATGACTGTAATGCATTTGGAACATCACTCAGCCATTTCAGTAAACTACAACATACCTCGGATGTATGTAAGGCGGATGGGTATGTAACGAAATTGTGCATTTTGTTAGGCGGAAACAGTGTAAGAAAAACTAGCGAACCGGCGCTATCTTTGGATTGATATTTTTTACAGTAAATAACAGCTGAAAAATCTTTATTTTTGAGAATGACAATCATTCTCAAAAATAAAGATTTTTAGCCGTTATATAAGAATCTAAAGTTATATATATAAGGATATGATGGTTTCACGCCAGTGACTTCAAACGAGTAGCGTTGGCGACGTTGAACGTTTTCTCTCAAAGTTTCGAGGGCTAACGCCATTTTAACTGACATCAAGGTTTTCCTGTAATTTTTAAAAATAGTCCGTCTATGTACATCTGAGGTTGATCGTGAGATTGGCCCAGTGGTGTTCTGAATGGACTGTAATGAAAACATTTAAAGTGGAAGCAGGAACAACATTATAAATGCATTGGTGACCACAAAGCAGGCTCTATAAGACAAGCAGTTTCAAATGACTTTGTTGTTTCCGTACAGACTATCTTGTGCCTCTGGCACCACAGTGTTATGTATAGAGCAAGATCAGTCTGACCCTGGATAACAGTGTTTGTTCAAGACATCAAGTAACATAACGATATTTGGGATATTTCACTCTAACTGACACTTCAACGATGACTTAGGTCTCCAGTCTAAGTAGGATCTCTGGTCAGAAAGTGTGGAACCAGATAAGAGAGGTCGAGTACACTTCTATGGGACACATGCGACAAAAAAAAATCAACGCTTAATCAACAAACCTTTTATCAAAAAAGTATTTCTGTTTTAACACAGTATAAAGATGCATTGATTTCACCTTCTTTGATAGACTTTACACACACATATAGATATTTTTGTTGAAATTAAAAATCTGCATATAGATTAAATGTCAAAGAACTTTTTTTGAAGAGTATAGTATAGAAAGAGTAAGAAAAACTGTCACAGTTTTTTATCAATCGGGCATTATCCCCTATCCCCAGGGAAGTTTTACATCAATAGGGAGCCCATGAGTAAGAAAAACTGTCACAGTTTTTTATCAATCGGGGATTATCCCCTAGCCCGAGGGAAGTTTTACATCAATAGGGAGCCCATGACAATTCTACAGAATAGACAGAATAAAATACTTTCCTATTTCTCCATTCTGTATGAACATGTTGGAAAAGATTAGCTCTAACTTTTGACAATTTTGATCTTTTTAAAGGGAATCATACGCGGAGGCCATGTAAACAAAAACTCTACAATGATGTCTGGCTTAGAGAACCTCTAGGCAAACAATGTAAGAAAGTAAGAAAAAACATTATCACTATAGTTGTACTAATGCTTGATAATTATTATTAAATGCTAAGATGTAATGTTTATCAGGACTATTCAAACTAAGCAAGAATTGTATATGTAGTTTGTATTGTGTTAAATATGTGCATGTACTATTCAAATCTTTTGCATTGCATGAGATCAGTCTTGATTTTTATGCCCAAGATCTGGGGCATATTTTTTTACTGTCTGCCTATCTGTCTAGCTGTCATACTTTTGCCATAAAACGTAACATTGCCAATTACTTAAACCCTATTTGATAAACAATGCTGTTAGATATCATGATTATAGATTTCATTGAAATGCATCTACCTATTCCAAGGTCAACGCCATCTATCAAGGTCAAGCTTGTGAGAAAAATAAGCCATTTTGGGGGTATTAGTGTTTCACAAACACATTTTTTTTAGTGAGGGGGGTGGGGTTGGTGGGGGGTGGGAGGGTTAAGCAATAGCAAAAAATACACTTAAGCAGTGTACTTGTATGGAAAATTTCTTTCGTAAAATAGCCGTGGAAAAGCATTGGATAGGGATCAACCCCACTTTTCATATCGATTCAGCTATATCCTGGCAGCTGGAGCACATAACCATAGATTCCTGATTGTTTTTCACACCAATACTACCATTTCATCTTTTTCAAGTAGATAACTTTTGCCACCCACGGATTGATGAAATATGTTGGAAAATATATGTTTTGATGGGTCAGTGCAAAACAGTTCTAACAGCCTTCATGATTTTAGGTAGTTACAACTGTAAAATGAATTAGTGTTTATCCTATTTTTCTCCTAATAAACGCTCCCGGGAGCTATACATAACATGGTCAGGGAGCTTTTATTTAGTATGCATTTTCTGATTTTGAAAAATAATTAAAATTGATATTTTTTATGCCCTTTTCCCTTTAATTTTAAGTGAATTTCCTCTAAACAATCATATAAATGATTGTTTAGAGGAAATTCACACCAAATTAGAGAAAAAGTATCAACAAGTATTGACTGTCTAACTATCTGATATGGGTCTTCTTAGTAAGGAATGTAGGGGTGCTACTTTTAGGGAGGGCGCTATTTTTAGGGGAAATACGGTATATAGTTTAGTGTGAAAATTGACCTACCAAAAATTTAAATTATCGCTAGTCAGAATGAACATGTTTACATCGAACTGTTGTTTCTCTGCATTTCCCAGTGTAACAATGTAAAACCTTTTGGCATGATTGTCAATATTTATGCACTTTAATTGTGAAACAGTTTCAACGAAGCCATATAACCGCAAAAATGGATCATAATTGATCATTATTCATTGTGACGTCACTTTTGGACAGCCTTATAAGTTTCGCAGAAAATTGAAATGTTGAACTTCAACAATTTTGACCATTTTTTTTCACAAATTCGAGTCATATTGTGAATAGAATATCAAATTTTAGCTCATGAAAGACAGAAATTATCAAACTCCTTATCTAAAACGGAAAAAAAATCGGTGCAGCCTTGTTTTTATCTGTTTATAGATAACTCATTTAATAAATTCGGTATTCAATGACCACTTATTCAATATCCTCTATTTATGCCTCAGCATCAATAGATTTTGGGCATATTATTTTACAAGTACCTGAAACAAAAAAAAGTTTGCACACCTGTTGTCCATCTCAAGTGAATATGCTTTTTGAAAACTATTTTGGTAAAGCTCCAAGTGAAATTACAGGTCAAGGTCAAATATCTAAATGAAGCCTGTTTGGGAATCCATCCTACATTTTTTGGACAGAATTGGAAATAAATTTGCACTTTTGTTATCGTCATATATGAGTGTGCCATTTGGAATTTTGAAATTTTCCAAGCTCAAGAAAACAGCTCAAGGTCAAATATTGAAACTTAGCTTATCTGGAGCATAGCTTCTTCTTGAATGAATAGATTGTACAATTTTGGATACTTTTTGTCCAAAGCAAATGTCTAGATAATTAACCCTTGTCATGCTGAATAAATTTTGGCTAAAAATGTTCATCAAAATCAAAGGGCAAAAAGCACTGAAAGTATCAACTGTAGGTCAATTTTTATTTGTGAAAAACTAAATCTATTGAAAATTCTGGTTTGAAAATGAGAAACAGGTGGCATAGACTAACATCAGACTGCACATATGTGCTGGTTGATGTCTGTCTCTAGCTCCTGCCAAAGCAGGAATATTCTGGGTTCAGCATGACAAGGGTCAAAGGTTCATAGGTCGAAGTAAAACATTGTTATTGAATTTCCGTGGGCTTGACACAAATTGGACAAGCATTCTAGGCTAAGACAAAAATCTTCATATAAGAAAGCTATTATGGTCATCTGTCAATATCAATAATCAAGATCATATTGCTTTTAACTCTTGTCATGCTTAGTAAAAAATATTGGCAAAAATTGCAACAAAATCAAAGGGCTGAAAGCACTGAATGTAATTTGGTATTCAACTCGAAAATTAGAATTTAAGCTTTTCTAGTTTCAAAAAAGGAAACTCAGGTGGTATAGACAAAGATCAGACTGAACATATATGCATGCTGATGGTCCATAGCTCCTGTCAAGGCAGGTATACGGGCTCAGCATGACAAGGGTTAAACAAACAATTGTGGAATTATAAGTGTTTTTCTTACACATTTTGTTTAAAATGTTATGAATTTTGTTTTATCCTATTGTTTGTTTCTCCTGATATGACATGGCATGATGTTCCTACCACACTTGTTCAATTCTTTCTCACTGTTTTACTAATTCTAACAAACTGATATATCAGCAGGGAAAAGGACTAACACTGGCCCAGTTGCCCATGGCACCTTGATTTTTTGGAGAAAATACCCATATTCCTAATGTTAAATGTTGAATTTTGGCAACCTTGGCCCCTTAGTAAAGATAGTTAGTCTTTTTCCCTGAATCAGCTGTACTTGCTTGCATTTAAAGCGCAGTAGTCTTTGGTTGAAAGCACGATAATGCTCTAGTCTTGGGCATTTATGACATTTAATGATACTAAAGAAACTTGGCGCACATGCTCACTATCAAAATAGCAACCTGTACTTTAAAGGAGGATAACTCTAGATGCATGATGTGTGATTTATACCACTTTTTCGACTTTTTATCCACTATAGAGCACCCAACAGCCGAGCTTATGCACATGTTGGTGGCCCTCTTGTTAGAGTAGATGAAGATGCCTTAAGAAACATTATTATTGTCCATGTGTCCTGCCCTGCATTCAGGATGACAAAACAGTGCAAACAGTTCTCAAACTTAACCCTGCTTTGCGTGTAGACGCAAAGTGAGGTATAATTTGAAAATTGTTAGCACCATTTGTAAACCTGAACGCTGGGCTGATTCTTCATCATAATTTCGGACCTTTTTGATGTTTTGCACAATCATATATTTTGAAAAGTCATTGTACCATCCAAGACTCTTCTTTCAAAGGTCAAGGTTCAAATCTTGGCATTCTGTATGTTCTAATTTTTTGCTGCTGATTCTCAAATATGAGCTTGACTGTCAAAGGGCATTTGTGTTTCAAACATCTATATTCATTGAATATTGTAACAAATATAAGTGCTGTCAGGGCTTCAGCTCTGAGGTATTTTCTTCACAGATTAATACATTATTACAATGAATCAATGCAATTTGAGTATGAAGAAGGTTTCTACATGTAACACGTTTTTATTAAAGCACTGACTTAATCATGAAATGCACTACTTTTGTCTGACTTTTGCGGGTTTGTTTCTCACATTTTACTTTATTAAGACCCTACTCATTCACAGGAACAATGAAATTCATTGTATATATCATTTCATTGGTACATATTTAGTACAACTATTTTCAGAAATATAACATATTTAAAAATAAAGGATTACGAAAGATTAACTGAATTGAAATGGCAAAGTTTGTAAATTACGAACTTTGCCGTTTTCAATGGTGTATTTCTCATTGCTGATTTTGCTGGTCCAGTTATTAAGTAGGTTTTTCTAACAGTAAAATGTGAGTAACAAATCAACAACAGTTTGACCAAAGTATTGCATTTCATGACAAGTTCACTGCTTAAATACGACAGCGGCACTCATTCTTTCCAACTATTTATCTTTCACCAATGGGTTGATAATCGTAGACCTATGTGAGATAGTATCTGGAGGCTAGAAAAGGATGTGATGGTTATACTGGTGTGCGAAAACCCAGGAATCCATTGTTAGGTGCTCCAGCCACGGCGATATAACTGAAAAATGTTGAAAGTTTTGTGAAACTCTATTCAATCAATCAATCACCACTTAAATAGTAATGCATTATATGTGAACATAAACTGACATGATTTTCTCATGGAGATTTACCACTTCAAATCAAACTTATCTTTTCTTTCAGGTTGGTTTGAATCCCTCAGCCCGACCGTTTTGCCGCAGCTCTATAGCTCCCCCACCTGCAAGCCCTCGTATAAATAGAGACTTACACAGGTTATGAAATATCGGTGCTTTCTTGTTTTAGAATTAGGATGTTAAAGTGTTATTTATCATGTAGATAGATTCATTTTATTCACAGAATTTGTAATATGAAATCATATTTTAAGATAAGTTATCAACTAAAGGAGTTATAGTACAACTCCTTTTTAACTCAATGGGATGTATAAAACATCATAAATGAGCCAGTGGGAGACATTTCCAATAATTTTATAGGTAAATGGGGTGCAAACAGTTAGCAGCCTTATGAGCTATGTTAGGAAATTAGAATATCATCTGTCTGTCTACAGAGACATTGACACCTTATTTACCTACAAAGCAAAGAGTGAAGACTCAGGTCAGACTGGGCAGACAGAGTGACCGAGTCTTTATTTTTGTGCACATTTGAAATTGTTGGAAATGTCATACATTGGCTCAAATTGTAAAACCTTCTAGGGACTCTATCAAGTGTGCCAGATAAGGCATGATACCCACCATATAGAAATTTGCAAGCTGTTTGCAGATTCTACTCCACTTTGCATGTGCACTTGCATTCAAAGCGGGGCATAATTTGCAAACACTTTGCACCATTTTGTCATTCTGTTCACAGGGCTGTTTTCTGGTAGGAGTTCAAGTGTACTATCAAGTACTAATTACCAATAAGAATTGCCTTCTGAAACAATTTCAAATCGATTTTTAACACATTTGGATGTGAACAATAAATAACAGGAGGCATTGTTGGAAAACAATTAGATACTGATTTCTATGCAAGGTTCTGTGCTCATTTTTAGCATGAACTAACCTTTTATATAAACAATGTTGGTGAGCCACTGAAACCTTTTAACTGCAGCCATAATTAAGGGCAGTTACAAGGATTTTGCTTTCACCATTGATAGGCTTCTGGTAATGTACTATTTCACAATGCATTTCTTGTTTGAATTTTGACAATTCTAAAGCTTGTTTGAAAGTAAAAAAATGGAATGAGATTTTTGCCTGCTTTATAAAGATGCTTTAGCTTTACTGATATATTCTTTTAAAAGTAAGTTTGAAATGTGCTAATATTGCCAATTTTTTCTTCTTTGCATACCAAAAAAATTATCTGTTCCTGAACAATCATGTCGTCTTACATGATAGATCGATATAGTAAGAGCTCTAATAGAATCCCGGGTTTCAATAAGAATAATCGCATTTCCATTAGAAAGGGATGGGCTTTTATAACAAGCTATGCTACATCGTCAATGACTCAGTGCAGAACAGTTATAACTGCCTATAAATATATAGGCAGTTACAACTGTTTTGCACTGAGCCATTCACAGTTGTTAAGATGTTAAAAAAATTGGCCATAGGTAAACATAATTTGCGCAAAAAAAATACCATCTGATAGGGGGAAAGGTGAATAAAACCTATGTTAATTTTTTAGTGACCTTGATTTTGTGGTATGGGCCTTTGTAAGAGGCTTCAAGACTTTGTAAAAATGGTTGATTTTAACCTCCAAAAAAGGGGGATGGGGTTTTATTTAAGAATGTGGGGTCTATTCAAATTTTTACTTTATTTTAGTCTTTTGATTATGCAGCTTGTATAATACATTTAGTCTGTGTAAAATGTACACAGTTTAGCAGAAATAAATTTATGTGATAAATAGAGGGATATTGAATAAGTCTTGAATGAAAGACCGATTTTTATTAAATGACTCAAATATAAAAAGATGAAAAAGAGTTTGTTAACTCATCAACAAACAAAAACAATTTCTTTAATGAATAAATTGATTTAAAGAGTCATCTATAATCAGATACTAAGTTTTTATTTGTTTATAGTGATGAGTTTAGTTAAGGTAGTGGACCCGTAATAGATCCGCAACGTTTCGGCAGTAATGAACTTTAACAATGTTAACCGAGGTTTCATATTTTTTTTCATTAGGAAACCTTTGTTAACATTGTGAAAGATTATATGGTCCAAAATATTGCGGAATTATTACGGTTCAACTACCTTAATTTGTTATTGTAGGAACACAAATTTGATATTATATTTATAATGTCCTCGATTTTGGTAGTGTGTTGACTGTCATTCTAAAAGTCAGATCCCCGATGATGGCACTGATCCTCTCCAACTATTTGTCTACCACCAATGGGTTTATATTTGTAGACTTATGTGGGATAGCAGCTGGAGGCTAGAAAAGGATGTAATGTTTGTACTGGTGTGAGAAATATCGGGAATCAGTTGTTTAGGGCTCCAGTTGCTGTAATATAACTGAAAGATTTTTGAATGTGGTGTGAAAACCCATTTGAACAACCAAAGAAATATGAAGGTGCTGATGACCTGTACAATTAATATGAAGCTGATATGTGTCTTGATTTTGCAAATCAATTGGTCGGTGCAAAACTATTGTAAGTGCCTATAAGTGTATAAGCACTTACAACAGTTTTGCACTGAACCCTCAAAATACTAATGGTTGGTTTTTTCATTGCAAGGCTTAATGATATTTTTCAAAAAAGTTGTGTGACACAAAATTGTCTGTATTTCATTTTGATCTCATTATCTTGTGCAAGCTTATCCAAAGGCTAGACTTGTCAACAAAGAATCCAACAGTTGAACAAGCTGAAACACGAAATTACTCTGGAAACAGTCATTAAAGGAGATTTTAACTAGGACAAGCAATTTCTCTCTTTGTGACAATGTTTTCAGTCTTAATTCAAATAATATTTCTATCTCTGAACCCATTTTGAATTTTTGTCTCATGTAACATCTTGCATTTATAAGTAAGGGTTTATGGAGGATAATTATGAAATTCTCCTTCTATTGGGTTGATAATTGTAGACCTATATGTGGGATAGCAGCTGGATGCTAGGAAAGGATGTTATGGTTGCACTGGTGTGACAAATACCAGGAATCCATAGGTGCTCCAGTCACTGAAATAGGACTGCAGGATTTTTAAAATTAGCATTAAACCCCATACAAACAAATCTTCACAGTTTAGATGAATATTTGGTATTTTATTGATTCAAATTTCATATTTTATATACTTAGAATAATATAAGTTTAGCAAAATAAAATAAATTGAAATTTTTACAATGTTATTTCCTGTGTTATAATGCTGTTCGTAAAATAATGTTATTAGATTTGTTATGATGTAATTGTCATAGTAATGAAAACACACCTCCATATAATATAGACTCATTTACACAGTTATTACACTGGTATAGTGTAATAAAGCTCGTGTAAAACTGAAAATTGCGTTATTTCACTCCAGTAGTTGGAATCAAAATATAGGCTTATTTAATGCATCTGTTCTATAAATTAACTTGTCACCTTTTATATCACAAACGTTCCGATTATGAGAAGAAATCAAAAATTTGAAATTTGACCATGTAATTTCCCATGTTATAACGCTGTTTGTAAAATAATGTCATCATATGCATTTTGACGTCAATTTCATAGTCCATAATTCTATAAGCTCATTTGCATAGTTATGACACTGTAGTACATGTAGTGAAATAATACCCATGTAATATAGATAAAGTCAATGACCTCTCTCCAGTGGCCTGAATCAAATTGTAGGCTCTTTTGAGTAGTTGTTACCATAAATCAAATGCATGCCTTTTCTATCTCAAATGTACGAATTTTGAGAAGAGAGTCAAATGAAAAATTTGTATCAAAGCCAATTGTTGTTTTATAAGGGATATATAAGTTTCTATATAGAAAATATATAATATATAAACCCTTGATAAACAAGTCGTTTTAAATGAATTTTACCCCGAATTTTAACAGATCTGATATTTTAATAAAAAGTGGTTGAAGGTAGTGGATCTATAGTAGTTCTGCAACACTTTGGAACACATGATTTTTCACAATGTTGACGGAGGTCTCTAAATGCAAATCATTAGGAAACCTTGGTTAACACTGTAAAAGTTCATTACTTCCGATATGTTGTGGAATTATTACAGGTCTACTTCTTTAAAGCATGGTAAATTATGTATAAGTTTATGTTCTATGTTTTTCTCTTTCTCCTGTTTTCAACTGCTTTCATTTCTTTTTATCCTTTATATTAAATTTGACTCTTCTTTGTACTTTTGTGTGTGATACTAATGTTGGTGAAACAAGACAGATACCACTTTCAGAGATCCAGCACTTAACATTGTAGATATCATACTCAGGGCTTATTTCAAATGTCAGCTGTATCACTTTGTTAAGTCAAGACTTAACCCTTTGCTATTTAATCCCTGCTTTTTACGTGCCTGTGATTTTATGATTGAGAAAACACTGTGAAAAAAGAAGAAATTGCTTCTGACAAGCAATTTCTTCTTTTTCCACACTATTTTCTACCCTACTGAATGGTCATTTTTAGCTCGACTATTCGAAGAATAGGGGGGCTATTCCAGTCACCCGGGCGTCGGCGTAATGTTTTGGTTAAGTTTTTACGTGCAAGTGTTAAAAATCTCTGTTTCTATTAAAGCTATTGCTTTGAAACTTTGCACATGCTTCTGTGACCATATCAGCATCTAGACAAAGATTCATTACTCTGATATTGAATTTAGTGGAATTTTAACCCTTTTTGGACTTAGAAATCTTGGTTAAGTTTTTACGTGCATATGTTGTTTATCTGTAATATTTCTGTTTCTATAAAAGCAATTGCTTTGAAACTTTACACATGCTTCTGTTACCATAATATCAGCATCTAGACAAAGATTCATTACTCTGATATTGAATTTAGTGGAATTTTAACCCTTTTTGGACTTAGAAATCTTGGTTAAGTTTTTACGTGCAAATGTTGTTTATCTGTAATATTTCTGTTTCTATAAAAGCAATTGCTTTGAAACTTTACACATGCTTCTGTTACCATAATATCAGCATCTAGACAAAGATTCATTACTCTGATATTGAATTTAGTGGAATTTTAACCCTTTTCGGACTTAGTAATTCTTGGTTAAGTTTTTATGTGCAAATGTTATATTTCTGTTACATCTCTATTTCAAATAAAGCAATTGCTTTGAAACTTTTTACATGCTTCTATGACCATAATATCAGCCTTTTGACAAAGATTCATTACTCTGATAAAAACTCATTAAGTTTTTACATGCAAATGTTATACATCAGTTATATCTCTTATTCTATGAAAGCTATTGCTTTCAAACTTTGCACATGATTCAATGATCATAACAACAATTCTCTGGTATAGAATTTAGTGGATTTTTAAACCTTTTTGGACTTAGAAATTCTTGGTTAAGTTTTTACGTGCAAATGTTGTATTTCTGTAATATCTCTACTTCTACTATAGCTGTTGCTTGGAAACTTAACACATGCTTCTTTGACCATAATATTAACCCACAGAAAAAGCTTCATTACTCTGATATTTAATTTAGTGGAATTTTAACCCTTTTCAGCCTTAAAATCTTGGTTATGTTTTTATGTGCAACTGTTTTATGTTAGTTGTATCTCTGTTCCTACTAAAGCTATTGCTTTGAAACTCTGCACATGCTTCTGTGACCATAATATCAGCCTCTAGACAAAGATTCTTTTCTCTTGACTTTCATTTTATTGAAATTCCAATGTCAATATTGATTTGCTGTTACTATCCAGCAGTAGGAATAGTCGAGCTTCGCTGTCCTCCGACAGCTCTTGTTCAAATTAAATCCACTTTAAATTTTCGTCTGCAAAACCTTTGAATTTGGACAGGTCCAAAATTTCATTAAACAGGAAAGGGTTAAATCTGCTTGTGCAGTCTGATTGGTCTTAAAATGTGTCACTCTCTAGAAAGGTATGGTCTTCTGACTTTCTTATCTTAATCTTTTCTCTAATCCTATTTTCAAGAAAATATTGTGAAAAAAGAAATCCTTGCAAAGAAAGATTTCTCCTTTTCCCACAATACTTTCAAAAACTCAGGGTAGTTTTCTTTTCAAATTTCGTCCAGTTTTAATTGTTGTCTGCAAATTCTTTGAACTTGGACCAGTCTAAATTGTCATTATGTCTAGACTGCTACATGTCTTTACTTCACTCTCAAGTCAATGACTCAGTGCCAAACAGTGGTAACTGCCTATATGTTTATAGGCAGTTACAACTGTTGCGCCCCGCGGCATCAAACTGGAGGTT
Organism: Fragum whitleyi; assembly: GCA_948146395.1. NCBI lineage: Eukaryota > Metazoa > Mollusca > Bivalvia > Cardiida > Cardiidae > Fragum > Fragum whitleyi. The sequence goes on from OX411555.1 coordinate 12,285,486, forward strand.
TGAAATTTTGGATCATTTATTGGCCAGTCACAGAAAAAGAGATCACCTTGACATAGGGCAAGTGTTGACACTGATAAGACTTCTAAAACTGCATGATTTAATTGAATAGATGATGATTATATGATACAGTTAAATAACAATTTATCTTTTCATTGAGTGAACAACAAGAGCTATACTTTCACAAGTAAAAATACAGTTTTCGTTATTCACAAAATGAGAGAATTATCGGTCCTACACATCAAACACTTATTCTATGTTTCAAAGGCCAAAATGATATTTTAACAAAAATGTTAAACTGATGGAACAAATTTTCTTTAAGCACATCAATTTGCACATGTGATCTCGTTTTATGTGAAGGGCACATTTTTTTTTACTTGAGTAACATGTAAATTATAGTTGTTCTGACCTGCATTCAAATTGGAAATGTTAACTTGCTTGAATAGCAGGGTATAATTTCTAAATGATTACAAATTGAGGGATCAGCCAAAAACTGTTTTAATAAAGGAACTTGCAATAGTTTTGTGCTGACCCCTCAAAATATCTGTATCATGAAAGCAGGGCTGTTACCATAGAGGATCTATAAGGTCTTTTAAATCATTGTGTTTGTTTTAGTTTGATATTAATCACGAAAATTTTTTATGCCCATGCATCAATAGATTGTGGGCATATCGTGTGGTCAGGGCAACGCTATTGTAAGTGCCTCGATATTGGTCTGTCTGGCTGCGAAAATGTAACCTGCCAACAAAACATGTTCCTTTAAGTTCATTTCAATACTAATTGAGGAACAATGCCCATATTTGGTATTATGATTCCTTTTATCAAGCACATCATTGAATGTCAAATTCAATATCATCCAACAAGATCAGTGTCATTTATCAAAAACATCTTAACTAATAATGTTTTGAGGGCATTAGTGTTCTATGAATACTTCTTTCTAGCTTTGCTGTTATAGCAACACTAAATGTCTACCATTGCTATCACCTTGTGTTGTTTGTGTATGTTATTGTTAAAGATGTTTGCTTCATATGTTTTTCATGTGCAATGCATACTAGGGTAGATAAATCAAGAAGCATTTCCTTTAGACTTATCTATTTCTCTTTAAACTTTGTTAATACCTTTGCGTTTGCAGAATTTGCATTGTGTCACTATTGAAGACTTGCAACCTTGAATGTGTTAGTCACAAGAGCAACCCATACCACCAAGTGTGAAAACTATAAGATCATTTTGGTAGGAACTGTTTCACTTTTGACTTGAAATTTTTCACTTTCAACCAACTGCAACCAATTGAAGCATCTACATGCAGTGCTCTTGTTAAGCCTTGTCAATATCAAGTACTCTAAGCCAAGCTTTGACACCTTCAAGGGGTGTTTGTTTTATAGAATGTGATAGCTTTTATTTGTATCATAATCTTTGAGTCAGCACAGCGCCCTTATGGAAAAACTGTCCTTAGTCCTTTACAAAAACAAAGATGAAGATCAACTTCTCACGACTGCGGACTAGAAAAAGCAACCATTCACTCAAATAGGGACTATCTGGGAATTGCATTAAGACAAATAGATGAAAATATGATTGGACCCATAAGAAATGCCATCTAAGGTTATTATATTGTAAGGATAGAATGACCTTTATAGATCCTTAAAAAATGATAAAAAAATAAAAAGACTGAAATAAGTTTGCAGTCTTACTAAAGTCAAATTTTTGTATCTGTTTACTTATCTTTGACAGTTCATTAATAGACTAGTAAGCTTATTTGATGTTTATCTGTCATGCATTTCTTACATTGCAAATACTAGGCCCAGGCCTTTACCATAAAAAGCTTTTGTTGGTGGGTAACAGAAATTTCATAAATTTTTAGCTTTGTTCAAACTCAATTTATGACATTTTGGTGGCCCATTGATTAAATCCATATTAATTTTGTGTTCAACTCAATACATAGTGTGCTTTAATGAAATGATGACTTTGGAACTTAATGTTAGAAGTTACTAGCCTTTTTAGAAAAGATTATTTACTCAATGCTTTTAAATAGCATATTATTGAAGAAATAAAATAATTTCCAATAAAAATGTCTGGCTTTTGTGTTCACAATTATGTGTTCATGACTACTATCAATGAATGTTTTAGCCAATCCCCTACAAAGCATACCATCTTGGATTACATAGAAGATAATCAACTGGTTATGTCTGAAATGAAAAATATTTCACGTGAATGCATTATTAGGCGTTAAAAAAACAGTCTGAATGACAAGTTTTTTTACAGCCTAATAACGTATTCGGTTGATTATTCTTTTTATTTCATTCTCTATGACCCTTTTTGTTTCTAAAATAGGATATTTTGTCATTTTCTACCGTCCTCGACCCTTACAAATTTCGCATATTGATACAAAAGATTTTCTTTTCAATAATTTCTAGTTGCCATCTTGGATTACGCTTTAAAAATTCAAAGGTAGATGTAGATGCTTTGAAGCGAAAATAAACATTCTTCGGCCTTGTTTAAGACGAGGAACGAAATCAACTGGGGTGAATCTTACACTGTATATAGATTTAGTAGACTGGTACTACTCTCGACTCAAGTATGAAGCCAACAGGTATAAACCAATTTTTCGTCAATAGTCTAGAGACCTGTCCATGCGTGAACATTTGAGTAATATAGAAAACGAGTCTCCGCTCCGTAACAAAAGTTCATGTGAAAATTGCATTCATTCATTGATCTATGTGTTAAAGTATTACATACTGACGGAAAAAACATTAGAGTAATATAGATGATCTATTTATGTATGTTTTCTTTACGGACATTACCTTAAAAATAAACTTATACCAAAGGTAAAATGGCAACCCCTCCTGACTTGTTGTTTCCAAAGAATTCATCAGCCAATCAGAAGTGCTAGGTGCGCGTACATCATCAAATACTGAAAATCCAATACCGTGTGACTGGTTTATGATAGATGAAAGTGGGACCAGTCTATAGATTTAGGAATAACAATTTCTTCAACGATGTAAACATTGAAACACCAGGAATCTTTGGAATTGGCCTGCATACCGAGATGGGCATATTGGAAGAATTGTGCGGTCTGTGATCACTCAATCCCCTGTGATGAGCAAATGGAAGTCGATTTATGCTCGAGCTGGATTGAGTGTCGCTCAAACTGCAATGTCATCGCATTTCGAGCCTTCGGAAATAACCTTGATGTCATATAAGACAGAAACGGTCATATTAGGTGCTATTGTTTAAGATAGTGGACCCATAACAGTTCTGCAATATGAAAATAATGATAATCATTAGGTCAACATTGTGAAAGTTCTTGTGTTCCGAAATATTGCAAAAACTATTACGGGTCCACTCCCTTTGGAACCTTTTCAGGATGTTCCCTCGTTAATATTATTGTTCGTGATTGTTCTTTTTAGTTCCTGTTTTCTAAGTTCATGTTGGTTTACATTATTTTAGCTCACCTGAGCACATCGTGCTCAAGGTGAGCTTTTGTGATCATTGAATGTCCGTCGTCCGTCGTCATGCGTCAACAATGCCAATTTTCTTGTTTACACTCTAGAGGCCTCAAATTTGGAACAGTCTTCATGAAACTTGGTCTGAATGATGGCCAGGTGACAAGGATGAACCCTATTGAAAATGGGAAGGATCCAAACCATATCAAGGGAAAAGGGGCCTTAAAGACAATTTTCTTGTTTACAATCTAGAGGCCACAAATATGGCCCGATCTTCATGAAACTTGGTCAGAATGTTGGTCAGGTCACAAGGATGAACCCTTTTGAAAATGGGAAGGATCTGTGCGATATCATGGGAAAAGGGGCTATAATGACATTTTTGCTCTTATCACTCTAGAGGCCTCAAATATGGTCCAATCTTCATGAAACCTAGTCAGAATGTTTGTCAGGTTACAAGGATAAACCCCATTGAAAATGGGAAAGATCCATGTCATATCATGGGAAAAGGGACCAACTAGTGAAAATTGTCTTGTTTACAGCCTTAGAGGCCTCAAATCATAAAAGTACAATTTTGCTTGAAAATTTGATGTATTTAATTAGACAAAGAGACGAAGGTGAGCGATATAGGACCATCATGGTCCTCTTGTTTTATAATCTGCGATCCAGAAGCTTCAGTGGTGGATCCAGAAGGAGGGAGGGGGGGGGGTCAATCAACAACCCTTCTGTAGCCTTATATTTACTTTTTTGCTTCGATACTTGTTGAACCTTTGATTGAGCTTCAATGTATTATCTTAGTAGTCTGAGCTGGGACCAAGCTGCTTGAAAAAAAAAGTAGTTCCTGCAGTGAAACTGAATAGTGTTATCGTCACTAGTGACGATATCAAAATTTATTACACTCGGCAATCCAAAGATTTCACTGCTTAGTATGTAATAAAAGCCATTAAACCCCAAAAACCATGTTTTGGAGGTACAGGAGTCAGCTTGTCAGTTTGTCTCCATCAAATATCAGTCAAGATTGAAATTGGGTCAAGTGGGGTCAAATCTAAGGAAAACCTTGTGTGCACTCTAGAGGCCACATTTTCTGCCCAAATGTCTTTAGACTTAGTCAGAATGATTGTCTCCATCAATCTTATTTAAGTTTTAAACTGGGTCAAGTGGGGTCAAATCTCAGAAAAACCTTACATGCACTCTACAGGACAAATTTTTGGTCCAAATGTCTTGAGACTTGGTAAGAATATTTGTCTCCATTAATCTAGGTCAGGTTTGAAACTGGGTCAAGTGAGGTCAAATCTTAGAAAAACCTTGTGCTAACTCTAGAGGCCACATATTTGGCTCAGATGTCTTGAAAATTGGTCAGATGTTTGATTCCATGAAATCTCAGTCAAGTTCAAAAATGGTTTAAGTTGGGTCAAAAAGGAGGTCAATTTTAGGAAAATCCTTGTTTGGACTCTAGAGGACTTATATTTGTATGAAGAAATTGTCTTAGAAGAGTTCGAAAGAGGGACAAAAACGGAGACACCTCTTCAAATTTTGAAATTCTTTTAAAGTAGTACTTCAGAGGCAACATATTTGACTCAAATGTCTTGAAATGTAATTGGAATGTTTGTCTTCTTGATATCTTGGACTTTAGATGAGAAAGTCATGAATTTCAAATAAGTAGTTTTTGCACCTCTGTCATAAAATGCCTAGGGTGAGTGCTTAAGGGCCAATGGTCCTCTTGTTTTGTCTCATAATTTTCTTATTTACTATTACAGCTACAGCTTTGAAATTTACACATAACGCTTATCTGCTATTGCATGTCCTGAAGTGAAATTTATACAGTTTTGTAGCCGGTTATGTAAGCCTGTGCCTCTGAAATTTTCAGAACCCTACTATATATAGTCACTTGCTGTTTTATCACTCCCTGTAATCTGGTTTTGTCCTGAAGTTTTCTCGGTCACCAATGAAAACTGATACAGCCTTAAAATTTATACATAATGTGTATCTGCATATGAAGATGTCTACCTCCAATTTTGGGGTCCCTACTTTGATTTGTTGCTGTATTATCTCCCCTTGAACTTGTCATTTTTACTAAATGTTTATTATTCGCAGTTTATTTTTTCTCCTACACTATTGCATGTACTGAAGTAAATTTTTTACACAAAGTAGCTGGTTATGTAAGCTCGTATTTCTTAAATTTTCCGGACTCTACTATCATTACTTCCAGATTTATCTCCCTTAAACTTGTAATTCTAAGCTCCTCAGATGGAAGGCCAGCAGGCTATTGTCATGGTGGTGTGTACGGCCGTCAATGCATACGTCGGTGTGTAGACTTTTTCTTTCACCATCTTCTTCTAAACCACTGGGCAGACTTTAACTAAACTTTGAAGAAATGTTCTTTGAGTCACCCTCTCCTTAAATTGACCCCCCGATTATGGGTGTGGAAGGGCAGGGCCTATTTTCACTTGAAAATCTGTAAAAACCTTCTCTAAAATTATTTGGCGGATTTCAATGAAACTTGCCATGTAAGTTCTTAGGGTGACCCTATACCTTAACTTTTAATGGGTCGTCAAAGTGCAGTTGGTAGCGCACCGGACTGTCAATCTAGAGATCGCGGGTTCGATCCCCAATGGCGACCCTCATTCTTTTCCAACTATTTGACTCTCACCAATGGGTTGATAATCCTATGTGAGATAGCAGCTGGAGGCTTGGAAAGGGTGTGATGGTAGAACTGGTGAGAGAAATGATGGGAGTCCATTGTTAGGTGCTCCAGCTGTCATGATATAACTGAAAGATTTTTTAAAGAGGAATGACACTCCATTTTTAAAGAAACTTGCCATAGATGTTCCTTTGGTCACCCTCTACTAGAAATTATGATTAACCCCCAAATATTGGACCTGCAGGAAGGGGGCTTTTTTATGCCCCCGTATCGAGAGATCGGGAGCATATTGTTTTACTCATGTCTGTCTGTCTGTCCGTCCATCTGTCTGTCAGAAAACTTAACCAAACTTAACCTTTGCCTTTTCTCCAAAAGTATTTTACATACAAGGCTCATATTTGGCATGATGATAGATCTCAATGATCCGCATCTGCTGGTACCAAAGTCAAGGTCATGTGACAAGGTCAAGGTCATCTGTCAAGGTCAAACTTTAAAAAAAATGCTGTTCCGGGGGCATTCTTGTTTCACAAACACATCTTGTTTCACTTTTAAAATCTTCGTCTCCCCCCTCATTTTGGCGGATTTCAATGGAACTTGTCATGAATATTTTGTTCCTGAAAAAGTGTTAAGAATGGTCTCCTTATCGCAATCACCTGTGAGTTGGTAATGAGATGGGTAACCAGTATGCCAGTTAATGGTGATTGAGTATTTTGGTGCAATGTGGGCCAGACCCAGTAAAATCATTACAAAATAGTTCTAAGAGACTTCAAAGTGTTGTTTTCAGTCAGAGTAAGCTTTGATTAATGAAAGTCTGGAGATGTTTAAGTCAGAGGAGCCTTATAGGCCCTCTTTTTTTATAATTGTTGATGGAACAACAGACAGGCAAATGCTGGATATTGACTGATCACAATAGTATATCATCTGAGTGTTCTAGAACTTTTTGACTTAATCACATACAACCCAAGCTCAATGTCAGCCAGTGACCTCAACCACGATTAGAGATAAATGCTAGCTGACCCTAGCTTTATTCTGTGTCTGTTATCTTTTACCTATATGTCTGTTATCTTTTACCTATATATCATATAATTAAAGGTCATCAACACCTTGAGGTCAATGCCTGTTAAAAATTTTGGTCACCCTAGACTTTTACCCTTGACATGCTAAATAAAAAAACTTGTTTGTATGAAAGGAAAAGAGCTGAAAGCACTAGATGCAGTATTATTCAGTCAATTTTTCTCTTTGAATTTTTAAACCTTTCTGCATTACAAACAAAATCAGGTGGTAAAGACTAAGATCAGACTGCCAAAGCATTTTGGGTTCAGCATGACTTTGGTTAAGAGCCCACTGAACAACAAACATGAGTAAAGCAATACATTCCCCTTATTAAACTTGCCAACTCGACATCCCATAGCACCCATTTCCTTGCCAGATCATATTTCAAGGGAAAAGAATCTGATGTGTTTGTGAAAAGACAATGCCCCAGAAATGGATTTTTTTCAAAACTTCATCAAGTGACCTTGAAATCTGCAGATGTGTAAGGATGAGATCCATCATCATGCCAGATAATAATTCGATGGCTCAGTGCAAAACAGTTGTAACTGCCTATATGTTTATAGGCAGTTACAACTGTTTTGCACTGAGACATCAATATAAGCCTAGTATCAAGAATGGAATTTAAATTATTGTGATTGCCTTTAGTCAAACATGTGATGTCTTCATTAAACATCTTCTACTTGGTACCTAATGGGCGGATTACAACAAAACTTGGTAGAAATGTAAAGTGTGAGTCTTCTCAAAACTTGTTCTTGGAAATTTGATAGGTCCCCATGTGGGAAGATTTCAACCAAAATTTGGCAGAAATATTCCTTGGGTGACCCTTCTCAAACTTGTTGGTAGAATTTTGATTGACCCCTATGGGAATGGCAGGGCAGTTCGGGCTTATTTTATCTGTGAAATCTGTAATCTATCTACCAATGAGCAGACTTTACTGTACAAAAATGGTCAAGGTCAAATTTTCAAGGACCTTAGCTACTGGTGAAATCCTATCACCTGGTGAGTTTGTGTATGAGGTTATGATGTCCCTAGGTAAAAGCACTCAGAAAATATATAAGCAAGGTTAAAATTTTTGGTTAAAGTTTTTCTATGTCCAAAAAGGTCAAGGAGCTTGGTCTCTGGTGAAAGCCTATCATGTAGTGAGTGTGTATATGAGGTAATGATGTCCCTTGATAAAACAATCAGAAAATATGTCCATAATAGGTCAATGTCAAACTGTATAGGACTTTGGTAACCAGTGAAAGCCTATCACCTAGTGATAGTGTATATGAAGTCCCTAGGTAACAATTGTTCAAAAAAAATAAGCAAGGTTAAATATTTTAGCTCACCTGAGCACGAAGTGCTCAAGGTGAGCTATTGTGAATGTACAATGCTCGGCGTCAGTCATTCGTCGTCCACAATTTCTTTAAACATCTTCTCCTCCTAAACCAGAGGGCCAATCTTGATGAAACTTGGCAGGGATGTTCCTTGGGTCAAGCTCTACCAAAGTTGTTCAAATAAATGAAATCCAACCTTAATTTTCCCTTTACCCTTATCAAAAAGGATAAAAATCTTCAAAAATCTTCTTCTCTGAAACCAGAAGGCAGATAGCTTTCATATTTGGTATGTAGCATCGTCTAGTGGACCTCTACTAAGTTTGCTCATATCATGACCCTGGGGTCAATCGGGCTCCACCTGGGCGCAACCCTTTTTCCATAGAATGAAAGAGCGAAAATCTTTTAAAATCTTCTTTAATCGAAACCACAGGGCACATTGCTTTCATTTTTGGTATGTGGCATCATCTAGTGGGCCTCTACAAAGTTTGTTCCTATCAAGACCCTTGGGTCATATTTGGGCTCCACCAGGGCACATCCCTTTAGCTCTTCTGAGTATGATGGGTGAAAATAGGAAAACCTTCAAAAATCTTCTTCTCTGAAAACTGAAGGCAGACAGCTTTCATATTTAGTTTGTAGCATCATCTAATGGACCTTTACCAAGTTTGTTCATATCAAGACCCTTAGGTCACATTTGGGCTCCACCTAGGTGCATCCCGTTTTACATAGAATCAAAGAGCTAAAAGGCATATCTGTCTTACTCTTGGCTGAAAACATTCAATGTTAATGATCTTATGTAGAGATTATCTCCTTTTTGACATCTGCCTATTTGATTAATGTGATATCCCAGGGGTCAAAGAGAAGCAGGTGGGCGATCCAGGACCATCATGATCTTCTTGTTTGGATAAATTCCATAAAAGGTCAAGATGTCAAGGCACTTGGTCTCTGGTGTAAGCATATCACCTTGTGAAAACATGTATGAAGTAATGATGTCCCTAGGTAAAGCATTAAGAAAATATACTGAACAACAAAAATAACATATCATTTTTCAATGACAAATAATTTTACCCTGAAGTCAATCAATTTACTGATATGTCATTACTTTAGTTTGGCTGGCCACTAGGTACACAATTGTGATAAAATTTATTCCTAAACTCATACTCAGTTGAGTAAAGACACTTGAATGTGATAAACATGTTTTCTGCTTGTGCAACAGATCAAATGCATCTAACAATAATAAAGTTGGTCGAGTATTACAGCAAATAAAGGTTGTAATGAAAAACAGTGTAGACATTTATCAGATCAAGCAGTCTTTGAGTTTGGAGGCAGCGAAAAATTGAATTTCGGAACACCATTGCGCATAGTCATATTGAACTGATACATTAAATCAAGGACACTTATAAATGCCATGAGGGACAATAACTGGCCTATTGTAAGGTTAAAACATTGATTTTAACAGCTCTCGGTGCCAAACTTTGGATGCTGACACAATGAGGAGGCTGCATTATATGACCGGAAATTCTTAATCTCTATGTCACAGTTTTTCAGATTTTAGTGGACTATTGATGACAGTGAAACACAAAAATTATGAATCTGAGTCGAGTATCTAATCCTTCAGTAGCTATAGCCATATGTAACACCCCATAAGCAAGTCAATGTCTAATCTTTCACCGACACGAATTATCTCCAAAATTAGCACGTTAAATACGAGCTTGCAATGAGAGTCAAAAAACAGCACAAAACCCAAGGTTTTAAGTCAGATTGAGGCAGCACATACAGCTAATGGGTAGCCATATTGGTCTTGCTAAATTCAGAAATCCTTGTGTCAGACATTCTTTGAGTGCAATTTTGCACATGGATTCATGCGCTAGAGACTCATACAGAGCAATAGAAACCTCTAATTTCAAAATTTTTCATTTTTGGGGTTGTCGCCTTTATGAGTGTAACTGTTCAATGCGTTTGTATATGTTGTCCACACAAATCAATAATTGGTCAACGTTTATTTTGATATAACTTTTCTTTAAAACTTTATATCATGAAAAAAGTTATATCATAAAAATAAAACTAAGTGTTATTTTTGTTGTTCAGTATATAAGCAAAGTTAGTTTTTTGGTTAAAATTTTTTCAGTTAAAGTGTTTGGTTAAAGTTTTTTCAAAAGGGTCAAGGTCACTGTCTCAAGGTCATATTGACACAGGTGCTTGTCTTAAATGAAAGCCTATACCCTAATGAGTATTCATGTAAAATATATGAACCCCTGCGCGACATTTCCAACAATTTGACATCTGCCTGAGCTGCAAATATTATAACTAGAAGATTGTGGACCTGTCTACATATACTTTAAGACCTTATCTATCTACAATTCCTATAGAGAAGACTCTGGTCAGACTGTGCAGATGCACAGACTGGCCATAGACTTTGCTGTGCGCTCATTTAAAATTGTTGGAAATGTCACGCATAGGCTCATATAGCCTCTAGGATTATTATTGATAGAAATGAAAAACTTTAACCTATTGCAGCAACAACGCTGATGCCATCTTCTGAGGGTATGCCAATAGCTTCTCCGTACAGCAGCCTGTCATGATGAAATCAATAAGATTTTCAAACATTTGTAGGGAAGAAATCAATGAAAAGCTGCAAATAGATGACCCTATCTCTTTGTATTCGCCAATACATGCAGTATATTTTCTTTAAATGCAGGTGAAAGGTTACAGTCAATTGAGAACAACCTGTATCATTCAAGTTAAGATGAGATTAATGAAGAAGAGATGTTTAAGATGTTTCCCTAAATGGAAATTACTGAATTTTTTTTATAGAATTCTATATCATGTTCTCCTTTGATTATTTGGTTCTTAACTGATTTGTTTTAATTTGAATTAGTGAAAGCATTAGAATATATAATAGAAAATGGAACAATCAATTCAAGTTCACTTAAAATCTTGATCAAATGTTGACTACTGTGAACAGCACCCTGTCTGTATAAAACAGCCAATTTCACCCCTTCCCTTTGGTGGATGCTACACACAAAGACAAGGTGCCTGTAGAATTTTGTTGAATTCTGCCAATAAGTTTAATTGGTCATTTAAAGGACAGATACGCACAGAGCAGACACAGTGTCATGACAATAGCTACAACAATGCTTGTGCCTGACCCTTAGTCTAGGGTTTTGAACATCACAAATCTGCAGATACTCTATTTTGACAAAATTTCTGTCAGGTTGTTGAGCACTGTACTGCATCCCTTTTGCTAGTTTAATCAAGTAAAAAAGTTTAACTACCATCTATGTTAAGAATCTATATAAATGAAACAACATAACTAGAAAGCCTTGAATGGCTTGAGTTGCTCCACAGGCTTGAAATTCTTGTAATAGCAAATCAAAGTTTAGAATAGATTTTTAGATATTTTGGAATAATGATTTTCAAAGTTTCCACTATATAACATATAGAGAATTGACCGCCGCCCATAAAAGGCATATTTTTCATCCCATCACAATAATTTTTGGCTGCATGATAATTGGTCACCCATGGATCATACCAATGAAGTTTGATTGATATCCATCAGTAACATTCTGAGAAAATGATTTTCAAAGTTTATGACCTGATGCATGTACGGATGGACTGACGGACAAAGTGCCATGACAATAGCCCCAGTGGCCTTAAGCCAGTGGAGCTAAAAACTAAAGTGTTTATGTTGATTCACGTATAAAAGTTCACATAGCTATGAATCGTAAGAAGACTAAATTTTAAAGTAAAATTGATACAATTGAAAGCTCTAATGTTTTCGGTATTTTCATCACCTTGGTGTAGGTGGGACTTAAGCCTTGGTCATTATATTTGATTATATTGAAAATATCTTCTTGATGCTTGGCAGGTGTGTTCACCGTTACAAGTACTATCCAGTCTTACAAGGGGGATAACTCTTTAACAGTTATGCTATTTTTTCTAATGAAAGATTTTTTGCATTTTCCAGTACCTGCAGTCAATTGTTAGCACCTGTAGAGGACTCTCTGGCCTCATATTATTTCATTGTATAAAAGTTTGACCCCCATGTTTTTTTTGGTCAATTTCCCCTGAATTTGAAAAGCTAGCACAAGACCAGTTTCTATCATGCTCTTCTTTACTAAATGCCACATATTCCCTTAATATTTCTATTTTATTTCATCCATAAAAATTTGATTTCAGTGGAGATTTAATAAATGTTCTGTAATAAGAATTGCAGTTCCACATCACAGTATTTCTGTAAGCATAGTCTTGATATCATTTTCCTGATATAGAATTCATTGGGTGCTGTCCTTTAGAAGAACACAAATTCTGTCAACTCTGGTAGATTCAGGACTTTGGTCATCCACTATAATTCCTATGATCTGAAACAAAATGGGATACAGTGAGAGCATATACAAGAGGGCAAGAAATCCAAGAATTTAAAGTAACAAGAGGGAACTGGCCCTAAGGTGCTCACCTGAGATATTGTTTGTAAAGGATGCAAAAACTAATAAAAGTGTTTTACAATAATTTGTCCCAATGGCCTAGTTCCAGATCTAATTTGAGAAGAAGATCGAGGGACAAGTAATTCCTTCTCATGTTTTCTTGTTGATTCTCACACCAAAACTACCGCATCTTATCCTGACAACCAGCTGCTTCAACTCAAAATGAGAATCACAATGCATCCAATCTAAATAAATTAATAGCTCTACTGGCTGTTAGATTTCCTAACTCTTGAAAAAGACAACAAAAGCCAGTTTCAAAGCACAGTTTCCAAGCAATAGGTGAAGTAGAAACAGATATATCAGCCATAGACCTAGGCTCTTGTCAATATTCGCAGATTCCAACTTGTAATTTATCCCCTTTGACTTATGGGTGAGATAGACCTCTGTGTGAGAATAAACAGTTAAACTAAAATACTTAACCAAGAATATCTAAGTTTGAAAAGGGTTAAATTTCCACTAAATTCAATTTAAGAAAAGTCATAATCTTTGTCTAAAGGCTGATGGTATGGTAACAGAAGGATGTGAAAACTTTCAAAATTATAGGTTTAATAGAAACAGAGATTTGATAAAGTTGCCCCTAAAAACTAAACCAAAGCATTACACAGACACCAAGACCTGGGTGAACAGAATAGCCTATCCATTATACGAAAAGTCAAGCTAAAAATTCTGATTTTTATTCGAAGAGAGGTTCTTAAACATCAGTAATCCCTAAGTTATTTGCGGTATTCATGAACTTCAAAGAAATTGTTTGATGTACACTGCAGAACAAAACTTAAGGGCCAGAGAAATATTCACTTTGTATTCCTTGAAAAAACACTGCAACAATTTTGTTTTTTGCAAGAAGTGAGTTCAATATTTTGACTTTGGAGAACTGCAAACAAAATTACCAACAGAACATTTTCAAATGTAGGCGAATCGCCAAAAGTACCCCCCCCCTTTATAAAGTTGAAATCAAAGCCCTGAAGGGCCTGAAAGTCGCTTCAACAGATGTATTACTTGCTTTTTATCAGAGAAGGCTCTAAAAAAGTATTGAAGGAAATGAAATTAATATTGAATTGTAGATAACAAGAGATATTTGTCTCTTAAAAATTAGATCTATGAGCAGCAGAGTAATGGTGAAATGCGTTTCTATTAGGGACGTCAAAACCAGGTCTTGTTTGGGAAAGGGTTAAGGATTAGAACCCAATAAATTCAGATTAATTTAAATGCAAGTTAAGAATCTAATGTTCAGTTCAAATTATATCTAATTCCTGTGAGTAAGTATACAAATTAATAAAAATGCAATTTAAGATTAATAAGGAATACAATATTTCAAAATGCTGTGTAACAACAATTCAAGAAAAGTAAGGAAATATATTTCAAACTCCTGTATAAGGATGAGGTTCAAACTCCTGAGTAAGGACAAAATTCAAGGAAGAAAATAAATATGGACCACTCCAGAATATATTTCAAACTCCTGTGCAAGGATATTTCAAGACTAGAAAGCCATGAATGGCTTGAGTCGCTCCACAGGCTTGAAATTCATGTATTCAAAGTTTTGACTAGATTTTGTAGATATTTTGGGTTCTATTTATGTTGAAATGATTTTCAAAGTTTCCACTATCATAACATATAGAGAAATGACCTCCGCCAATAAAAGACATAATTTTCATCCGATTAAGATAATTTTTGGCTGCATGATAATGGATCACCCAAGGATCATACTTATGAAGTTTGATGGATATCCATCGATTACATTCTGAGAAAATGATTTTCAAAGTTTCCACTATATAACAAATAGAGAAATGACCTCCGCCCATAAAATACACATTTTTCATTAGATCACAATAATTTTTGGTAGACTGATAAAAGGTCACTCAAGGGTCATTCATGTAAAATTTTTGTTGATATCTATCACTTAGTTTTTGAGAAAATGATTTTCAAAGTTTCCACTATATAACATATAGAGAAATGACCTCCGCCCATTAAATACATATTTTTCATCCGATTACAATGATTTTTTGTAGATTGATAAAGGGTCACCCAAAGATCATTCATGTAAAATTTGGTTGATATCTATCAATTAGTTTTTGAGAAAATGATTTTCAAAGTTTCCACTATATAACAAATAGAGAAATGACCTCTGCCCATTAAATACATATTTTTCATTTGATCACAATAATTTTTGGTAGACTGATAAATGGACACCCAAGGATCAATCATGTAAAATTTGGTTGATATCTATCAGTTAGTTTCTGAGAAAATGATTTTCAAAGTTTCCACTATATAACATATAGAGAAATGACCTCCGCCCATAAAATGCATATTTTTCATCTGATCAAAATAATTTTTAATAGACTGATAAGGGGTCACCAAAGGATCAGTCATGTAAAATTTTATTGGTATCCATCAATTAGAACCTGAGAAAAGTCACTTTTTACCATATTTGGAAATTAGCCACGCCCATTAAATCCATGTTTTTCATTGGATCAAAATTTCTTGAACAACTTTGAAAGAGGGTCACCCAAGGATCATTCCTGTGAAGTTTGGTTGAAATCCATTCAGTAGTTTCTGAGGAGAAGATTTTTAAAGAAAAAGTTTACGACCGGACGCACGGACGGACGCACGACGGACACAACGCCATGACAATAGCCCCAGTGGCTTTCAGCCAGTGGAGCTAAAAAGTAAGGAAATATATTTCAAACTCCTGTATAAGGATGAGGTTCAAACTCATGAGTAAGGACAAATTTCAAGGAAGAAAATAATTATCCATCACTCCAGAATGTATTTCACACTCCTGTGCAAGAATATAAGGATATGAATCTAGGATAACAAAATTTTCAAGTGTTCCTGGTTGGGAGGGGGGAGTCATTTGGCTTTGATTAGATGATAGTTCCACTATTTTGTGATTGAATGTCTGTATGAAAAATAGGCTACATGAGGGGGTGTGGATCTGCAATTGACTTTAATCCAAAGAAAATGTCAGAATACATTTCATGAAAATTAGCCAGAATACAATTTTCAAATTCAGTAAACAGGTAATAGAAGAACTTCTTTTAATGTTCATACAACAATGAATGATTTTAGCAATACCCTCAAACAGCTGTGAATATTATTAGATCTACCTAAAGAAGACCATCAATGCTTCATTATTTTGCAAACTGAAAAGCATTAAAAATAATTTTCTCTTCTCCTCTAAATGTTTTCCCAAACTAATGTGTTGTTTTTTGGCGAGTTAAGAAATCAATGCATTCGCCGTTCTTTTTTTTCTTTATAGGGATTGTTTTGGAACCATTAATTACCCATCGCTACTGTGTTTGAAAAAAAAATCCGTTTGAAAATTATGAATGAAAACGAAAGTCGGACTTAGTAGATATCGGACATTTACATTCGTCGTTCTATCGTCATAAAGTAACCAGAGAACATTTTTCACCAGGCAATAACTTCATCAATTCACTTTCTTAGTCATTCAAGTCATGATTTTGAAACTACAATTTATTAACCCTTTACTACACAATCCAAGGTTTTAGTCACCAGAATGATCATCTAAAGGAAAACATTGGTTGAAAAGAAGGAATTGCTTGTAAAAAACATTTTCTTCTTTTATCCCAATGCTTTTGACGTTTTTTTATTCATTTTTGGAGATGGGCTCAGTAGATGACAAAACTTTTCCCGGTTCAGTTTAAAACCATTGACTAGTACAGAAGCAAGTCTTTGAAACAGTTATACCTTTTTGCTAGAAGTTAAAAAGATGTCAAAAAATGTTATTATATTTATTTAGACTTTACAAAATCTCAACATATACCGGTAAGTCTATGCCACGATTCTCTGTGCAGATGTTGTCAATTGAGAGAAAAAGTTCAGAATTGATATTCATTACAAAAGATTGTATGTTTTAACTGCATTGGTTATTTCTTTTTCTTCCGAACATTCCGAACCACCTGTCTCTTGATTTGTGTTCATTTTTTTTTACTTCAACACATGTCTGATCAGTAGGCTGATCCGGAGCTTTCCATTTTCGAAATACGTATCCGACGGAATTACCCACAATCACGCCGTCCCAGAGATTCACCGCTGGTGATAATTCATTTCGTAATTTTCCGGAACATTTCTTTAATTTTATAATTGTTTTTACTCAAATTACCGATTTTACAAAAGTAAAACAGATTCGGGACAGTTCGAAGGACACGGACTAATCATTCAGTAGTACTTGTTACGAATAAATCGGGTCGATTATGTTGTCTTACTATTGCCTTCGTCTATTTTGGGGCCCTGCTCGAATTCAATTACCGGTAAATAATTAGTGAATTAACAGCTTCAATCAAAATATTAATGGTTCACATGTTTCATTTATACATAATAATCGCCAAACCACATCGCCGGGCAGAGTCTTGATTCCATTCATTGATAGTCAAGCTCCGCCTACAAGGTCTACGAATAACCGATTACGATTGGCTGTTGGCGTCAATTAACGCCACGCCTACCGCACCTGCCTATCGGACTTCAGATATGGCTATTATCGATTTTTCACGCGACAGTTAATACATGTTATACACAGCTGAGAGGTTACAAGTCGGGATGCGTGCCTCAGAGAAACTCGTCGTCCGGTGGAATCCTTTGATAGGATTTTTTGTCGTCCGCTGAGAGAAGTTGTCGTCTCAAAGACACTACTGTCGTCTCCGAGAGCCCTGCTGGATCGATATGAGAGCGCGTCTGTATTACAGCGCATGCGCGAACTATTTTTTCGCTGCTTTTGACGAAAACCCACAATTGTATATAAAAACAAATTGTGATTATGAGGTTTTCGTTGAAAACCGATGTAATTCTTTTTCTGAAACGTGTCTGTAATACTGCGTCTGTATTACTGCGCGTAGTGCACTATTTTTTCAATGGTTTACGAAAAAACTCGTAACTGCATGTTAAACAAGGTGTGGTTACGGTGTTTTTTGTTTGTTTGTTTTTGTTTTTTGAAATTCTTTCTCTGCCTCATATGGCGTTTATGAAATATGATGTATATTTCTTCTACAACTTTCATGTGATCGCAAAATGTGGCATTATTTCGTTATGTTTATTACCATAAAGTGCGGACAAGAAATCAGAGATCTACTTTGTCTCAAAACAGAAAAACAGAAGACGGTCCATCTTTGACCTTGTTTGACCTGTCCAGAAAACTTCGTCCGGCCACAATAAGTCGCAGCGCGAGCGCAAGCGACTTAAAAACTGTTGATTTTGGTAAGCTCATGGCAGGATGTTTAAATCTTATTCTGAAAAGCATTTGATCTTTCAAGAAAACATTGAGTTGGCAGGGTTCTGTGGCACCTGTTTTAATCGCTATCTGCAACCTCTGTTAAGAAATGTAAAGAGCTGATTGACACAAGCTGGCGCACGTTCTTTTCCCCATCTGACACCAAAGGATATACAAGGGGTCAATCTATACCAACAAGTGATTTGATCGGGCACAACGGTTCATAATTATGTACCTTCATTGTGCTTATGTGGCAAAACTTCTTGAGAATTTTAGTGTGATATGGAGTCAAAAAATGACGCTGATTGATGTGATTTTGAATAACAGTCGACCATAGATGCATCCCAATAATAGCAGGAAATGAGTCTCAGTCTCGCAACCTATGGAAGCGCCCCTAGACTGTCTGACAATGGCATATGGGTGATGGACTGGTAGCGCAGAGACAAGAATTGGTGGCAGAGAAGAACCCTTCGTTCAGTATATCTAGACCGTCGGACAGGGATCGCTTATCAGGTGCACCAGTAATTTGACAATGTTCGCATAGCCGCTGAATGACAGATTGGCTTAATGTAAGTCGCCTGGACAGTTTCCTGTTTGGACAAATGTGTTGAAGCCATCTCAGAGCCTTCTCAATGTCCCATGTCCTCAGTTTGATCATTTGAAGCATGTCGAACAAAAGCCCAAATAAGCACACAGAGACCAAATGAGTGTATCATCCCGTCAAACCGTGTTAAGTTTAATCATCTGTTGCTTGTGCAAAATGCTAAAAATCTCCAACAGTACTGATTATTCAGCTAAATTTTGAAAAACTTTCGTCGAATATTTTCTGGTTGTGCCATCTTTAAAAGGGCTTTAGGAGCACTGAAGCTGGACTCCAGTGTTTGCAAAACCATGTCAGCCTATTGCCGCAGATGGTAAAGCATCAGAAAAACACAATTTGCCTTATTAGTCCCCCACCGGTTACCGGTTGGGGGACTATAGGTTTGCTCGATTCCGTCTGTCCGTCCGTCCGTCTGTCCGTCCGTCCGTCTGTCCGTCACGCTTTTGTCCGGGCTATATCTTCTAAACCATATGTGCTAGCAACTTCAAACTTGGTACACTTATAGATCTCATTGAGGAGAAGTGTCATGTTCAAGAACCGTTACTCTGCCATGCCCACTTTTTGAGTTATTGCCCTTTGTTGTTTTTAGCCTTACATTCTTGTCCGGATCATATCTCATAAACCATAAGTGCTAGCAACTTCAAACTTGATACACTTATAGATCTCATTCAGGAGAAGTGTCATGTTCAAGAACTGTTACTCTGCCACGCCCACTTTTTGAGTTATTGCCCTTTGTTGTTTTTACCCTTCCATTCTTGTCCGGATCATATCTCATAAACCATAAGTGCTAGCAACTTCAAACTTGATACACTTATAGATCTCTTTCAGGAGAAGTGTCATGTTCAAGAACTGTTACTCTGCCACGCCCACTTTTTGAGTTATTGCCCTTTGTTGTTTTTACCCTTACATTCTTGTCCGGATCATATCTCCTAAACCATAAGTGCTAGCAACTTCAAACTTTGTACACTTATAGATCTCATTGAGGCCAAGTGTCATGTTCAAGATCCATAACTCTGCCACACCCACTTTTTGAGTTATTGCCCTTTGTTGTTTTTAGCCTTACATTTTTGTCCGGATCATATCTCCTAAACCATTAGTGCTAGCAACTTCAAACTTTGTACACTTATAGATCTCATTGAGGAGAAGTGTCATGTTCAAGAACCGTTACTCTGCCATGCCCACTTTTTGAGTTATTGCCCTTTGTTGTTTTTACCCTTACATTCTTGTCCGGATCATATCTCCTAAACTATGTGTGCTAGCAACTTTAAACTTTGTACACTTATAGATCTCATTGAGGCAAAGTGTTATGTTCAAGATCCATAACTCTGCCACACCCTCTTTTTGAGTTATTGCCCTTTGTTGTTTTTACCCTTACATTATTGTGGGGATCATATCTCCTAAACTATAAGTGCTAGCAACTTAAAACTTTGTACACTTATAGATCTTATTGAGGACAAGTGCCATGTTCAAGAACTGTTATTCTGCCACGCCCACTTTTTGAGTTATTGCCCATTGTTGTTTTTACCCTTACATTTTTGTCTGGATCATATCTCCTAAACCATAAGAGCTAACAACTTCAAACTTTGTACACTGATAGATCTTATCGAGGACACATGTCATGTACAAGAACTGTTACTCTGCCATGTCCACTTTTTGAGTTATTGCCCTTTGTTGTTTTTAGTCTTACATTCTTGTCCGTATCATATCTCCTAAACTATAAGTGCTAGCAACTTTAAACTTTTACAGTTATAGATCTAGTATGTAGGAGATATATTATAAGAGAGGATTTTTTTTATCCGGTGGGGGACTCCTGTATTGCATCGCAATACGACATGCACTTGTTCATTTTCTTTCGTGGTTTGGCATAAAACTTCCGATTAAAGATATGGCAATCGGAGTCCGGCCCTTAACTTAAGTTCGGCAGTATACATAATAAGGTGGTTTTGAAAGAAACAGACTGATTTCACACCACTGCAATTTGTTTTTGTAAATTTTCAACCTTTTTGTTACCATGGCAAATAGAGTTATTGATTGAATTTCATTCATTTAACAACTAGGTAGACCTACACCCTAAGAAATCCCTACCAAGTTTCAGATTGATTGGCCCAATGGTTAAGGAGAAGATGAATTTTTTCTTAAGTTATTTTCATTATAAGATAATTCCGTAACCATGGGAACCAGAGTTTTTTTTATTGTACAATACTCTTCTTACAATTTTAATAAAGCTTCAGCTTAATTGGTCTAGTGATTTAGGAGTACTACAATTCTTTATATTATTTGCACATTTTTGGCCTTTTTGTTACCATGGAAACCTGTTTTTGATGACATTTGATTCTAAATTTCAAAAGTTTCAGTTTGCTTGGCCCAGTAGTTTAGGAGAAGAGTTTTTCCAAAGATTTACGTCTTTCTGTAACAATGGAAAGCAAGATATTTTAATAAAATCATATCCTTTTAACAAGGAACATCCCTGCCAATTTTCAGCTTGAATGGCACAGTAGATTTAGAGGAAGAATTTTTTCTAAGATATTCTGCAATTTTCCGTCTTACCATAACTATGGAACCAGAGTTTCTAAAAAAATTAAATTCTTTGAAAAACTTAGGTAGAGCTTCACTTGAGGAACATCCCTGCTAAGTTTCAGCTTTATTTGCCCAGTGGTTGAGGTGCTCTGGTGCGCTAAAAATACTCCAGGAACCATAAGTTTTCAGACATTTGGCACCATTTCATGACCTTAAACCTTCTCATGCTAAACCCTGAATATTCTCGTTTAGGCAGATGTTATAGACAAATATCAGTCTGCACATAAAGTTGCATTGAGAAATAAAGATTGTAGATTGAATTTACCCCCTCTAATCTGTACCTCTGGCGCATTAAGTGCTTTCAGCACTTTAATTTCAATGCAACTTTTGGAAAGTTTTTTTTTCTTCTTTTTTTCAGCATGATTGATTTGACAACTTGATCTTAAATATGCTTGAAGTAAATGGCCATGGCAAGGCCTCGGCCAATTGTTTGTTTGAATCGGGTTTTGCGGTGCTTTCATCAATTATTCAGTTATATTGCAGCTGCTGGAGCATCTAACAATGGATTCCTGGTATTTCTCACATCAGTACTACCATAACTTCCTTTCCAAGCATCCAGCTTTTATCTAATATAGGTCTATGATTATGAACCCATTGGTGAGAGACAAGTAGTTGGAAAGAATGAGTGCCGCCATAGGCCTTGGTCAAGTTTTGCAGAAGTTTGTCCTTCAAAGATAATGTTGACCTTATTTCCAGACTAGGCATCAATGGTCACACGCCAATGAGAGCAACCATCAAAATAAATTTGGAGGAACATTTTAACTGACTTTTGATAAAATTAGCTAAAGTTTTATTTTGATAGATGACCCTGAGCTCATGTCCTTGTCATTTGACCTTGAAATTATGTTTCCAAATTCAGTCAGGTTCAAGTATTGTGAATACAAGAGGACCATGATGGTCCTAGATCGCTCACCTGACTCTCTTTGACCCTTGAGACAAAACATCAATTAAATAGGCAGATTTCATAAAAGAGATAATTTCTACATAAAACCAACTTTCATGAAGTTTGAGCCAAAATTGTGGCCCCTAGACTGTAAACAAGCAAATGATCAGTAAGACCCCTTTTCCCGTGATATGGCATGGATCCTTCCTATTTTCAATACAGTTCATCCTTGTGACCTGACGAACATTATGACCAATTTTCATGAAGATTGGGCCATAATTGTGGCCTCTAGAGCTTAAAATCAAAGGCCTGAAAGGCCTGAATTGAAGACAGGACTGAATATTAATAATTGGAATGAAAATTGTGGCGTTTTGAGAAGATCTCTTGAGTGGGAATCAAAAATTTAAAACAATCATTGATGGTTACATATGGAAACTGCACCTTCCTAACAAATGAATATGCTTTACTTTGAAGACTCATCACTTCCAGATAAACCTATCCCTCTAGCCAATTCAAGCTTAACAAGAGGGTAACTGCCTTCATAATCGCTATTCATCCCCAAGTGTAAGTTTTCAATATCCTAAATGAAAAATATAAATTTAACCAACAGAAATATGGTGGCAATTCCTGTATTCTAAAAACTCATATGAATTATTGCAACCCTGTTTTATAAAATTGTATAGATTATCCCCAGCAATCCAATATGATCCAAATCCGATTTTCTTCCAGTCAAACTTATTAAGTGGATGTGTAAAAATCTTAAATAAAATGTTAATCCACATGACACACATTGCTTACCCCTTGATGAAGAGCTGAACATTTCATTGCCATGGTGAATATTGCCCTGAATTGAAAATTTGTTCAAATTTCTTTTACATTTATTATCTGATCCAGGATTTGACTAATTATCTCCACATAGAAGAAGCAATGAAAGTAATACCAATATTCTTATACTTTTACTAGTCAAAGTCAATACTAAGAAGAAGTATTTTCCCGTACAATAGCTGTTGCTTTTTTTATGAATACCGTTTAAGTTTCTTCCAGGAGTGAAACATTTTCTATTTTTCTATTGAGATATTTCGATCTCCATTTCAGGTTATTCTCCTTGCATATGGTCTTACTTAGTAGAAAATTATTTTTACTACAAAATAATATATAAACCTGTTAAGACAACCAACCTTTCAGGCCTTTTCCACGTTACTGCTTTTCTAGATCAAGATTCGGATTGAGTTAACCGGTGAACTATCAATTTTGACAAACTGCCAAAATGACAGATCGTTAAATGAAATCCCGAGCTACAGCATTTATCACCTTGAGTAGAATTCTTTCAAAGTCCACTCCAGAATGTTACAAAAAAATCCATTCCAGTTTCCAAAACAGTTTCTGTTATTGTCAGAAAATTGTCGAAAACAAAAGCGGAAACTCAAAACCGGGATCGCGCATGCGTGGTACTACTGTATAGGCCATTCGGAACACCACTCGGCCAATCTAACGCATTCGTCACAACTCGGCCGATTCCGTAACCTACATTTATCTGAGACTTCGGAGATCGCCCGATGATTGCCGAGTGAATATCACGATTACGATCTGTTGCCGTTTACGGATATGACCGAATGATGTTCCAAATGCTGTACAATATGGATAGACAAAACAAGCCTAATAATAAAGTAATTTGATAAGCCATCGAAATTTCTCCGTAAATCCAAGTAAAATTTCAAACCTAGGAAATTCCAAGGGTTTACGAGTTTATTCAAAAAGCCTTGTGCTATTTTAGTTTTTATCCATTTACACTACGACAGGCCCGGGAGACGGATAAATAAAGCAACCTTAAGGACACACTAACACACAATTTTACGAGAAATAGGGAGTCTAAAATGGGGAACTGAAAATAGCTTGCCAATGCTATGTATAAAAACAGTTGTAGGATGCAATTGGAGCAAATTTGGAGCAAAATAAATGCAAAAGATTGCAGCCGAAAACGCCCTAAAACAGCACCATTTACGAAAGTAAAACACGTTTCTGCAGGCAACTTCTGCATAGATCACGTGTTCACTCCCCTGAGGTCCCGGCCAGAATTTAGGCCAGCACCAAAATTTTACGGTATATTGCTACACTATTGATTATTTTTGCCGCGTTTATTTTTATGAATGGGTCTACTTTTCTGAGCGTAATGACACATGTAGGTTTGTTATAAGAATCCGATGGCGACGATCCCTATATTGAAAGACAGGTAAACCTGTCTTCAATAAAAAGAAAAGTATCCTTAAGGCCCCTTTTCCCGTGATATGGCATGGATCCTTACCATTTTCAAATGGGTTCTTCCTTGTGACCTGACGAACATTCTGACCAAGTTTCATGAAGATTGGGCCATATTTGTGGCCTCTAGAGCTTAAAAAATAAAATTATCCTTAAGGCCCCTTTTCCTGTGATATGGCATGGATCCTTCCTATTTTCAATAGGGTTCATCCTTGTGACCTAGCCAACATTCTGACCAAGTTTCATGAAGATTGGGCCATATTTGTGGCCTCAAGAGTGTTAACAAGTAAATTGTCAATAAGGCCCCTTTTCCCGTGATATGGCATGGATCCCTCCCATTTTTGATAGGGGTCATCCTTGCGACCTGACAAACATTCTGACCAAGTTTCATGAAGATTGGGCCATATTTGAGACCTATAGAGTGTAAACAAGTTAATTGTCAATAAGGCCCCTTTTCCCATGATATGGCATGGATCCCTCTCATTTTCAATAGAGTTCATCCTTGTGACCTGGCCAACATTCTGACCAAGTTTCATGAAAATTGGGCCATATTTGTGGCCTCTAGAGTGTAAACAAGAAAATTGTCAATAAGGCCCCTTTTCCCATGATATGGGATGGATCCTTCCCACTTTCCATAGGGTTCATCCTTGTGACATGGTCAACATTCTGACCAAGTTTCATGAAGATTGGATGATATTTGTGGCCTCTAGAGTGTAAACAAGTAAATTGTTGACACCGGACGACGGACAACACACGACGGACGACGCACGACGGACATTCAACGATCACAAAAGCTCACCTTGAGCACGATGTGCTCAGGTGAGCTAAAAACAGGTGGTCTAGACAAAGATCAGACTGCACATATGTGCAGGCTGATGTTTGTCTATAGCTCCTGCCAAGGCAGGAATATTCCGGGGTTCAGCAAGACAAGGATTAACCTTGGTATCTCCAGATGTGTATCAATACGATCTATCATCATACAAATAAGAGCTTTGTACCTTGATTAGCCTTGAAGTAATTGTTAATGATAAGTTTTATTATTAAGTATTGCAGACAGATGAACCAACAGAGACAGACAAGGGTTAAACAAAATGCCACAGTCTAACTAATGCAGGGGTATCAAATAGACTATTCTAAAGACAAAGATAACCAGCTCTTATTTTCTTAATATGCAAGAGGGTTAATTCATGCTTTAACACAAGAGGGCCATAGTGGCCCTTAATCGCTCACCTGAATGAACTGTCTAAATTTTTCAAAAGAAGTATGAGAAATAGAATGATGAATGACTAAGCTAAACAAAGCTGTTGCTTCTATACAACTTGAGAATCCTTTTTTACAATTCTAAGGTTGACTAACAAGGATTTTAATAATTGATTTCGTGACCTAGTTTTTGACCACAGATGACCCAAGTTCGATCTCATCCGAGATTTCATCTAGACAATCATTCTGACCAAATTTCAGGTTGATCGGTCAATAAAAGTGGCAACTAGAGTGCCTACAAGGTTTTTCTAAGATTTGACCCTGTGACCTTGTCTTTGACCCAAGTTGACCCAATTTCAAAGTCATTCGAGATTTTACCAAGACAATCATTCTGACCAAATTTCAGGTTGAACGGGCAAAAAATGTGGCCTCTAGAGTGCATACAAGGTTTTTCTTAGATTTGACCCCGTGACCTAGTTTTTGACCCAAGTTGACCCAATTTCGAACTCGACTGAGATTTCATCAAGACAATAATTCTGACCAAAATTCAGGTTGAACGGGCAATAAATGTGGCTTCTAGAGTGCATACAAGGTTTTTCTAAGATTTGACCCTATGACCTAGTTTTTGACCCCAGTTGACCGAATTTTAAACTCGTCTGAGATTTTATCAAGACAATCATTCTGACCAAATTTCAGGTTGATCGGGCAAAAAATGTGGCCTCTAGAGTGCATACAAGGTTTTTCTTAGATTTGACCCCTTGACCTTGTTTTTGACCCCAGTTGACCGAATTTTAAACTCGTCTGAGATTTTATCAAGACAATCATTCTAACCAAAATTCATGTTGAACGGGCAAAAAATGTGGCCTCGAGAGTGCATACAAAGATTTTCTAAGATTTGACCCTATGACCTAGTTTTTGACCCCAGTTGACCGAATTTTAAACTCGTCTGAGATTTTATCAAGACAATCATTCTAACCAAAATTCAGGTTGATCGGTCAATAAAAGTGGCTTCTAGAGTGCATACAAGGTTTTTCTAAGATTTGACCCTGTGACCTTGTCTTTGACCCAAGTTGACCCAATTTCAAACACATCCGAGATTTTACCAAGACAATCATTCTGACCAAATTTCAGGTTGAACGGGCAAAAAATGTGGCCTCTAGAGTGCATACAAGGTTTTTCTTAGATTTGACCCCGTGACCTAGTTTTTGACCCAAGTTGACCCAATTTCGAACTCGACTGAGATTTCATCAAGACAATAATTCTGACCAAAATTCATGTTGAACGGGCAATAAATGTGGCTTCTAGAGTGCATACAAGGTTTTTCTAAGATTTGACCCTATGACCTAGTTTTTGACCCCAGTTGACCGAATTTTAAACTCGTCTGAGATTTTATCAAGACAATCATTCTGACCAAATTTCAGGTTGATCGGGCAAAAAATGTGGCCTCTAGAGTGCATACAAGGTTTTTCTTAGATTTGACCCCTTGACCTTGTTTTTGACCCCAGTTGAACGAATTTTAAACTCGCCTGAGATTTTATCAAGACAATCATTCTGACCAAAATTCATGTTGAACGGGCAAAAAATGTGGCCTCGAGAGTGCATACAAAGATTTTCTAATATTTGACCCTATGACCTAGTTTTTGACCCCAGTTGACCCAATTTCGAACTCGACCCAGATATCATCAAGACAATCATTCTGACCAAAATTCAGGTTGATCGGGCAATAAATGTGGCTTCTAGAGTGCATACAAGGTTTTTCTAAGATTTGACCCTATGACCTAGTTTTTGACCCCAGTTGACCGAATTTTAAACTCGTCTGAGATTTTATCAAGACAATCATTCTGACCCAATTTTAGGTTGATCAGGCAAAAAATGTGGCTTCTAGAGTGCATACAAGGTTTTTCTAAGATTTGACCCTATGACCTAGTTTTTGACCCCAGTTGACCGAATTTTAAACTCGTCTGAGATTTTATCAAGACAATCATTCTGACCAAATTTCAGGTTGATCGGGCAAAAAATGTGGCCTCTAGAGTGCATACAAGGTTTTTCTTAGATTTGACCCCTTGACCTTGTTTTTGACCCCAGTTGACCGAATTTTAAACTCGTCTGAGATTTTATCAAGACAATCATTCTAACCAAAATTCATGTTGAACGGGCAAAAAATGTGGCCTCGAGAGTGCATACAAAGATTTTCTAAGATTTGACCCTATGACCTAGTTTTTGACCCCAGTTGACCGAATTTTAAACTCGTCTGAGATTTTATCAAGACAATCATTCTAACCAAAATTCAGGTTGATCGGTCAATAAAAGTGGCAACTAGAGTGCCTACAAGGTTTTTCTAAGATTTGACCCTGTGACCTTGTCTTTGACCCAAGTTGACCCAATTTCAAACTCATCCGAGATTTTACCAAGACAATCATTCTGACCAAATTTCAGGTTGAACGGGCAAAAAATGTGGCCTCTAGAGTGCATACAAGGTTTTTCTTAGATTTGACCCCGTGACCTAGTTTTTGACCCAAGTTGACCCAATTTCGAACTCGACTGAGATTTCATCAAGACAATAATTCTGACCAAAATTCATGTTGAACGGGCAATAAATGTGGCTTCTAGAGTGCATACAAGGTTTTTCTAAGATTTGACCCTATGACCTAGTTTTTGACCCCAGTTGACCGAATTTTAAACTCGTCTGAGATTTTATCAAGACAATCATTCTGACCAAATTTCAGGTTGATCGGGCAAAAAATGTGGCCTCTAGAGTGCATACAAGGTTTTTCTTAGATTTGACCCCTTGACCTTGTTTTTGACCCCAGTTGAACGAATTTTAAACTCGCCTGAGATTTTATCAAGACAATCATTCTGACCAAAATTCATGTTGAACGGGCAAAAAATGTGGCCTCGAGAGTGCATACAAAGATTTTCTAATATTTGACCCTATGACCTAGTTTTTGACCCCAGTTGACCCAATTTCGAACTCGACCCAGATATCATCAAGACAATCATTCTGACCAAAATTCAGGTTGATCGGGCAATAAATGTGGCTTCTAGAGTGCATACAAGGTTTTTCTAAGATTTGACCCTATGACCTAGTTTTTGACCCCAGTTGACCGAATTTTAAACTCGTCTGAGATTTTATCAAGACAATCATTCTGACCCAATTTTAGGTTGATCAGGCAAAAAATGTGGCTTCTAGAGTGCATACAAGGTTTTTCTAAGATTTGACCCTATGACCTAGTTTTTGACCCCAGTTGACCGAATTTTAAACTCGTCTGAGATTTTATCAAGACAATCATTCTGACCAAATTTCAGGTTGATCGGGCAAAAAATGTGGCCTCTAGAGTGCATACAAGGTTTTTCTTAGATTTGACCCCTTGACCTTGTTTTTGACCCCAGTTGACCGAATTTTAAACTCGTCTGAGATTTTATCAAGACAATCATTCTGACCAAAATTCATGTTGAACGGGCAAAAAATGTGGCATTGAGAGTGCATACAAAGATTTTCTAAGATTTGACCCTATGACCTAGTTTTTGACCCCAGTTGACCCAATTTCGAACTCGACCGAGATATCATCAAGACAATCATTCTGACCAAAATTCAGGTTGATCGGGCAATAAATGTGGCTTCTAGAGTGCATACAAGGTTTTTCTAAGATTTGACCCTATGACCTAGTTTTTGACCCCAGTTGACCGAATTTTAAACTCATCTGAGATTTTATCAAGACAATTATTCTAACCCAATTTTAGGTTGATCGGGCAAAAAATGTGGCTTCTAGAGTGCATACAAGGTTTTTCTAAGATTTGACCCTATGACCTAGTTTTTGACCCCAGTTGATCGAATTTTAAACTCGTCTGAGATTTTATCAAGACAATCATTCTGACCAAATTTCAGGTTGATCGGGCAAAAAATGTGGCCTCTAGAGTGCATACAAGGTTTTTCTTAGATTTGACCCCTTGACCTTGTTTTTGACCCTAGTTGACCGAATTTTAAACTCGTCTGAGATTTTATCAAGACAATCATTCTGACCAAAATTCATGTTGAACGGGCAAAAAATGTGGCCTCGAGAGTGCATACAAAGATTTTCTAAGATTTGACCCTATGACCTAGTTTTTGACCCCAGTTGACCCAATTTCGAACTCGACCGAGATATCATCAAGACAATCATTCTGACCAAAATTCAGGTTGATCGGGCAATAAATGTGGCTTCTAGAGTGCATACAAGGTTTTTCTAAGATTTGACCCTATGACCTAGTTTTTGACCCCAGTTGACCCAATTTCAAAGTCGTCCGAGATTTTATCAAGACAATCATTCTGACCCAATTTTAGGTTGATCGGGCAAAAAATGTGGCTTCTAGAGTGCATACAAGGTTTTTCTAAGATTTGGCCCTGTGACCTAGTTTTTGACCCCAGTTGACCCAATTTCGAACTCGTCCAAGATTTTATCAAGACAATCATTCTGACCAAATTTCAGGTTGATCGGGCAAAAAATGTGGCCTCTAGAGTGCATACAAGGTAAATGTTGACGACACACGACGGACGACGGACGACGAACGACGGACGACGGACATCCACCTAACCCCAAAAGCTCACCTTGAGCACTTCGTGCTCAGGTGAGCTAAAAATGGGGGAGAATGTCAATGTTAAATAATTTCAGCCTGTGCACGAGATTTCCAACAATGTCAAATATGCGCAAAGCAAAGACTCTGGCCAGCCTGTGCATCCGCACAGTTTGACCAGAGTCTTCACTATGCATTTGGTAAATAGAAAAGGTATCAAAGTATCAGTTGACCATCAGGTAATTTTAAAATTACCGCATGTGGCTGTCAACACTACTCAATGTTTGCACCCCACGAATGTTTCAAATTGTTGGAAATGTCAAGTACACATGCTTTGTTGTCCTCTAAACTTGCATGTTCTTCTCTAATTGCTGTGGTGGGATTTTAGTCCATATTGACCATACCTACTGCTTTTCTGGAATATAATTTCTCCTTATAATACTTGTATAAAATGTTGGTTTTCAGTTGCTATTCATTAAGGTGTATGTTAACAGCTGAAATAAATGGTTTACCAGTTATAAGTAAATTATTATGCCATTAGCACATAGCTTTATCCTCAAAATGTCCTCTATCAGAAGAGCTAAAGCAATGACGATATTTTTGTCAGGACCTCTGTCCATAAATAATTCTTCTTTACTCAATTCACTTGAAACTTTCACAGAATAATTGAAGCGTTTTTAGAAAAGTTATTTCTTGATACCCTTGCAAACAATTTGCAGAGGTATCAAGATAGAATACCCATACATGTGCTGAAAACAAAAGGGTAAAAAAGACTCCATAACAAAAAGATTGTTAACAAGATGTGTTTGTGAAACACGAATGCCCCCGGAACAGCATTTTTTTTAAAGTTTGACCTTGACAGATGACCTTGACCTTGTCACATGACCTTGACTTTGGTACAAGCAGATGCGGATCATTGAGATCTATCATCATGCCAAATATGAGCCTTGTATGTCAAATACTTTTGGAGAAAAGGCAAAGGTTAAGTTTGGTTAAGTTTTCGGACAGACAGACGGACCGAAAGGCAGACGGACATGAGTAAAACAATATGCCCGATACGGGGGCATGAAAATATGAACCCTGAAAGTCTTGCAAACAAATGATTTAGAGGTGATAAGGTATTCTTTTAAGAACTACCAGTTATTTCTAACTAGTTTACAGCCAGTTCCTCCTCATAAAGGGCAC
This sequence comes from Fragum whitleyi, assembly GCA_948146395.1. Lineage (NCBI taxonomy): Eukaryota > Metazoa > Mollusca > Bivalvia > Cardiida > Cardiidae > Fragum > Fragum whitleyi. The sequence continues at coordinate 12,316,888 of OX411555.1, forward strand.
TATTCTCTCTGGAATACATGCATGATTGCATTCTAAAGCGCTCACTCATTTTTTATTTTTTCAATGTAATTATATGTACTTACTCTGTCAAAAAATCTTGGGACTGACAATTTATAAATCCTGTATACCTACCTTTTTTTCCAATCTATTTTGCATTTTTTTTTTTTTACAATTTTGCTTGATTACCAAAGACAAACTTTTGATAATTTTGCCTGTCAAGCAAACATATCACAATTTTGCTTGAGTACCCTCCTTTTGACAATTTTGCTCATCTGGCAAGCTTTTAACAATTTTGCTTCTATACCTACCTTTTGATTATTTTGCTAGTTTATCCTACTTGCCTTTTGGAAAGTTTTCTTTCTAGCAAGCTTTTGACAATTTTGCTTGAGTTCCTACCATTTGACAATTTTGCTTGTATACTGTGCCTACCTTTTGACAATTTTGCTTGTGTACCATACCTACCTTTTGACAATTTTGCTTGTGTTCCTAACATTTGACAATTTTGCTTGTCTAGCATGCTTTTGACAATTTTGTTTGTGTACCTTCCTTTTGACAATTTTGCTTGTGTACCTACCTTTTGACAATTTTGCATGTGTACCTATCTTTTGACAATTTTGCTTGTTTAGCAAGCTTTGGACAATTTTGCCTGTATACCTACCTTTAGACAATTTTGCTTGTTTAGCAACAAGCTTTTGACAATTTTGGGGATATGGATGCAATAAGACCAAACAAGTTTGACTCATTTGGAAAGGATTGACACTTTCGAGGCATTTGGGGGTCCGGAAGAGGACCCGATAGGAAAGATAGAAAGAGAGAAAAGTCTGTAAAGAGGAGGTCGAAGAGTCGACAGTAAACCTGGTTAGTCATGATTATGTCTACATGATTGGCTCTAGATGCTGCTTACATGACCAGACCTCAAGATAGAGGGAGTTGCTTCCTTTTCAAAAAATTGCATTTCAATTTTTTCAAACCATACACAATGTAGTTGGTACTCGAAGAAATGCCTTGAATTCATGATGAAAACATTCAAGACCTTTTAAAAATTGTTCCCTGCCTTGTGTGTATTTTAGCATGCAAAGCAGGGTACAATTTTTTAAAGTTTGCACACCTTTTTACATCCAGAACACACCACGGATTCTTACAAGTACCAGGAACATTGAATTTTCACAAACACTATGTTGTTTGTTCTAGGTATAATTGCATCAATGACACAGTTCTACTCAAGACAAACAACATGGAGTTTCAAAACAGAAATAACAAATTTGGATGTGATAACTCCCCCTCATCTAGAAATCGGTTTACAATATTCACAAGTCTGTACATTAGACAATAATATATTATAGAATGAAACTCTGCTTTATCACATGATTGCCAACGTTTTCTTCTTCAAACAATTCAGATCGCGAGACCATAATGTCATAAAGTCTTAAATGTCTTTGTAGCACAATTGTGTGTAGCAGGTTTTGTTGTGGAAAACAACATAAGTAATACATGAACAATGAATCACAGATGTGCCCACGCCTGGGCGAGATCATTAAAACATTGGTCAGTCATAAACGGGACAGTTTTTGTCTTTTGTGCGCTATTTTTCATTTAGCCAATCAAGCCTTTTATGGCCAAATTTTAATCTTAAATCACTTAAAAAGACTTATAATCACACTTTTGCATTAAAACATGTCCAGCACACATTTCACAACGAACATCATCTCTTACTAATTAAAACTATTCTGTTCATTCCATATGCACTCCTTCAAAATTATACTAGGTTTGCTGGCTATTTTATAACCAATCGAAACCATGCAATCAGTCCTTGATTTGTTCCAGTGATGCTCCTGTTTCATCTACATCTGTAGATCATGAATGAGAATGTCCCTGATACATTCTTGGTCTCGAGATGATCTGTTATCTCCCTGAATTGGTTCATTGGTAGCATATTTAATGTAACAGTTCAAATGCACAAATGTTGAACACGATTATGGCACAGTTACATGCATCATGTAACAGCTCTACAAGATTTCTGATATTATCCATTGCTTTTCTCTATGTCCAAAACATTTATACACAGCTGTATTGTAATGCTGCCACATACATATATATCTTATTGGTGATCACACAATTTGAATTCTTAAAATGAAATGTAAGTATACATCTAACTTTATATTTCTCAATAAAACACAACTCTTTCACCACAGATTAAATTGCAATAGCTAGAATAAGATGGTCCTTTTTCAAGTTCATGATGCACAACCATGCAGTCTGACTTAAACAAAGATCATCTACAAATTGAAAACCCCTTGCTAAAAGGTGTTAAGTGCCTATACCCTGAAAGACATTTTGCTTAAGAAACATGAAATAACTTTTCTTTGGCAGTGAAAGAGTTGGTTTTTCAAAAAGCATAGTTTTGATTTATCTCCATGACACCAAAAATGGGTGTCAATCAAGAACTCAACAAAAGGCAATTTCATTTTGGATATCCATTCAAAAATGATATTGCTCCAACTTTTGAGTGAAAACAAGGTTAAATAACAGTTTTTGCATTGCACATTCTAAATGGAGACAATCTTTTTCTATTCTTGGTTTTTCATTGACTATTTACATTATTTTACAGAATTGACATAAAAGGTGACATTTTGCTAATAATTTTCAATTGTTTATCATAATTTTAAAAGTTGTTAAATCATTAATCATACAGAAGAACTTCAATTATTTCAATTTAGATTCACAGAGAATAAACTTTGAGGGTGAAATATCAAACAGAAAAGTATTTCCTTGTTCTTAAAATATGGATAACCAAGAATCAAAAGTTCTTTTCAATCAGACAGGACAGTTTTGTCAATCAATTCATCAGATTCCCATATACCAAATTGTTTTCAAAAAACCAAGAATAGTGCAGTATTTGCAGCAAGACTTCCATGAGGCAACTTGAAAGTTGCCAGATAGAAAATAAATGCCCTATATTCAATGTGAGGAGTATAAAATGGCAAAAATGGCTTTGGTAAAATTATACAAAATAGTTTGCAGTTCATATTTTCAAATCCAAACCCTGATAAATCAAGCAACAAAGATCCCCACCCCCTTCCCATATCTGCATAATATTGAAGGCTCAGTGCGAAACAGTTGTAACTCCCTATAAACATATAGGGAGTCACAACTGTTTTGCGCTACCTTCCATTGTGCCATTTTTACCATAACCCTGATAATCAACCAATTACATATTGTTTTCAAATCCATGTCTAATTTGGTTGTTGTGAATTCATCATCAAATATAACACATTTGTTTAAAATAAAAAAGAAATATTCTATTTAAAATAAGTTGAATATTAAGCAGAGTAAAATTCAATTCAAGGATAGCCCTGAATCAAAGCAACACTGACAGTAATATTAGTCAACACATTAATTAATAATAATTCTTCTCATAACATTAACATCATTTTGAGGGTTTAGCACAAAGCATTTTGTAAGTGCCTATCAATATATAGGCAGTTTAACAAGTTTTTCATTTAAGCCCCCATTTTGTCCCATTTCTTGGTAACATGCATTGACAAATATTCAGAGTGGGTTTAGATAACTCGGGCATGTCATTCTAAATTTGTAGCTTATTTGTTACTTTTCTCGATAAAACCATTGTTGGTACACATCAGAACTAACTCATTGACAGAGGTAATTCAAATGAATATCAGCAATTCAGGATTTAGAGAAAAATTGAGAACTTTTCTCTCAAACTTAAAATTACCCCCTCTATCTGACCCAATCCACCATTTTATAGTGATTTAGAATTAAATCTATTCTGAAATATTTAGTGACTATGAGGTAATCACTTGAATAGTCAATTTCTGAAAATTCACATGAGTACCCACAACCTAAATCTTTCTTTTCATCTGAAGTCACTACCTTCATAGTTCTTCTATAACATGAAATTAAGAATGCATAAAGCATATTAAAGCAACACTGCCTCACTTATAACTATTATCAAATTCAATTGCATGCACATTTGAGTTGAATTTTTGAAAAGTGTACAAAGCAAGCAATAAAAAAGCTTGGTTAAGATTAAGGAAAGGCAGTCTTTCACAATTCATGAAGTTTGTCATTAACTAAAAAATGTACTGAATAGTAGTAAATATTAATTGATACAGAGAAAACCATGTAGGTAATCAAACTCGATCCACATAATCAAGAGAAGGGACAAGCAGTATACAAGTTTCACAAATCCTACAATAAATGATATCGAATGTGTATAAATATCCTCACATGCTATTACATGTACAAAAATTAGAAACCAAACTAAATTGAAATGGCATTTCAAAATTTACATTTTAATTTTTATTCAGGTAGTAAAGAGTTAAATCAATATGGATTCAGTTTTAAAGTATAATTCAATCATAGTTGCAAGACTTCATTAGGCTCTATGCCCTATTATTGGCACCATTCTGCACCTTTCTTTTGAAATTTATTTAATTTACGAAACTTGTATGGTATGTAACAATAAAACAACACAAACATGGTAACATAAATTTCAGCACAAAATCTTTTATACATAATTGATTGCGTCCACATAAGAGATAGCTTTAGCCGTACTTTCTAAACAAATGCATCACTTCATTTCTTAATTCTTTTTGGGCAAGACACTTTAAAGTAATTCATTACTGATGAGGGAAATAGAAGGATTCAAAGGTGGATTTTTTTTGTCTGTCTATGATATTTAATAAAAAGTATTAGCTGTACTTTTTTCTTTGAATGGAGATGATTTACAATATTTATTTTTTGAAAAAAGTGAAAAGTATGAATTTATTTTTTTTTTCTTTTGTTACTGTTTATGTAGCCATGTGATATTGAAGAACCCTTTAGACCATGAAGTTTCATATATACTTGCAAAACTATTGAGAGTCAAAATACAGTCAAAACAGAACTCTTAAATCTTTATGTATTGACTAAGTACATATGCAATTATGGAATCAAGGGTCCTCTCTTACTCAAATAAAATAGCTAAATGGCTTGGAGGTGTATACCAGTATATTGTAAATGAGCATTCTATTACGACTAGCAAATATTGCGTGATGAAAGCAAAAATGGAATACAATCAAAATAAGTTCTAGCACACAATGGATGTACAAATTCATGTCCCAATACTGTGGACAAATATACAATTCATTTATTTCCTTACATCATAGCACAGAACTTTACAAGTTCAAAATACAATCGACATAGAACTATCATAGCTAGACTTAACAAAAGAGTATCACATATCAAAACATGCATTCTCATAGGTGTACTTATACAAACTCATAAATGCACCATTCTAAAAACAGAGTTTCATTAAAACCCTAAAAAAATAAACATAAAAAATATTTGTATATACAAATATTTGGCAAAATCTTCTGTACAAACATATTGCACTAGCTTTTTCAGGAATATCTTAGCAGCATCTGAGCTTGTTAATAATTCAAATTTTAACAATAAAATATCCTATGGTAGACATAACCACAAGTAACCAGAAAGAGTGCAGTAAAATATGATATTTGGGACAAGTCATATTGAAATATTTCACGCATATCTTCTCATATTATAGATAATTTGTAATGAACACCAAACAGAAACTATTTGGAAATTAGGTAACGATCAATTGCTCTAAGTTTATTATCCTAGAAAACTCTAGGTACAGAAAAGCACGGAGAAAAGATGTTAACTGTCTGCCTTTTCACCAATGAAAATCCAAATAATCAAGATTTATGGTAATATTAGTATTTCTTATTTGAGTTTTAGATATGAAGCCAAAATGTTCATACATTACAACTTTCAAAATTATAGAAACTAAATGCCATGATGCATTAGCTAATCCAATGTAACTTGTCCCTCTTAATATTTGCTAGACAATCAAACAGAAATGTTTTTTTAGCCAGTGTAAAGACAGAAAGAACATGACAGATTTACAATCCAATATTTTAAACATACAAGATGAAAGATGATTTAATCATGATGAATAATGAATATGAAAACATAACTCATGAATTCTGTAATGAATTGACATGAAACAATTTGTAATACTGATTCATGAGAAATGTTAAAAAAAAAAAAAAAGACTAAAAGTTGGAATGAACTTTCTTCGTTTCTTGGTTTAAAACTATTGAGCAGCTACTTTCAGCAACATCTTGATATGACTGGACATGTCACTTGAAGCTGGTTCTGTGATTGGGCTAAAACTCATCCAGTGAGATGGAGGTTTTGGCAACAATTCTGGTGAAGGAGGCTCACTGAACTTGGCACCAGCATATGCATTTCCCTCTGGTGAAGGGGATCTCGACATGCAACTGTAGCTCTCTCTCTGGGCCAAGGCAAACCTTGGCACCTGTATTGTCATCTCGTTGGAATATGTTGGGCTCATTCTGAAATATATGAAGACATATATCCTTAGTTCATAGAACATCAAATTTTATATTCACAATAGTATCAGAGATAGTGTATTAAATGGTCATTTGAGGAATAGCTAATACTTTATTTTTAATAAATATAATTATGTTCTCTGTGCGTATACATTGTAGTTCCCAAAGTTGGTTTTCACACAACAGAGTTTCGTTCAAATTTTGTATAATTGATGATATTCCTTACTGTATTTATACCTATTTTTTTAAAGATGTATTTTTTGTCTTTTGATAATTTCTTATCGAAGTTGTAATTAAGATTCTAAAAATGAACCTTAAATTTTAATTAAACTTTTCAAATGTCTGATTCATACATAAATTTCGGGTGCATAGGAAGACCGAATTACACCTTAAATCCGAATTACACTGAATTTAATTACAAAAATAGGTTAAAATGTGGTCCCTATTCTATTGTAAGCACTAGTCATTAAGGAATGTTAAGTACTCTAAATCATGTGTAATATGCGGGCTATGTTTTATTGGAATGTTTTACTCCCATATGTTTGTTTGAAGTCACCGAATTTCACCTACGACCCGTTTCTACTGCAACTACTGCATTCTATAAACAGTGCGCAAATATAAACTGTCTAAGGTTTCATTTATAATTTAAATGACTGATTTAATTTAATACATAATAAATGTAATGTTACACTGCATTAAAAGTAATTCGGTTTATACCTTACTCCATTGTTGCCAGGAAAAGTGTAATTCGTTTTTTTGTTCATCCTCTTAGCCTATAATTTATCAGGTGAAATTCGATGATCTCAAAAGAAATTCTCGATTCAAACATTTTAATCAACATCTCCTCAAATTTCTTTTTTTTCCAATACAGAATTATCTCAAAATAAAACATAGTATCTTTGCATTTTTGTACTGTACTTTGGTGAAATTTGGCTTGATACAGTGTAATTCTGATTCCAGGTGCAATTTGTTTTTTCTATGCACCGATAAATTTCCTACCCTAATTAGGATACCTTTCGGGTTTTTTTTTTTCAAAAAAATCCTGAATAAATGGTCGCAAATGAGAAGGCTCTGGCTTTAAATGAAATAGGGCAGAGTAAGACTTTCAGCAGTTGAAAATGGGCCAAGTTGACCAGTCACCGGTATTATAGGCAGGTGCGCATCCTTTACCCTTCTTTCCAAAATTGAAGAATACTTTTATAAGAAAAAATGTAAACAAAATCTATCAACACCCGACAACCTCTGATGAAAGGTGTCCTGTCAACTCGGCCTGTTAAAAACTTGGCCCACGTAAAACTCGGCCTGTATATAACTAATATAGTGTTTAGCCTAGTAATAGGCCAAGTTATTCTCAGCCTAGTAAACGGATATATAAGCCCACTTATCAGATAGTTAATCAATATGTGCAATGTACTCATAAAGGAGGTGCAAATTCAAAGTTGATGACTAAAATCATGTTCATATTTAATACGCTTGTCATCTTCTTTTGTGCTTAGAAAAAAAAAAATGAAAATTTGAATAAAAGGTGAATTAAGTATATAATTATATCTATTTTATCTCATATTTACACAAATGCCATATAGTAGTAAGATAACATTATTATTATTAAAAATCTTTTTAACGAGTGATTATTAATCTAAAAAAGCACATAAGGTCTCAAAAATATTCACATTACATTGTCATACATGTACCTATAAGATATATAAACAGGCCGAGTAGAAGGGCCCAGTTATTCACAGGCCGAGTTGACTATGAACCCTGATGAAATTAGAAAACATTTTAATTTTGTGTAATTATATGGATCGATCCACCGTATAAAAATAACCTATCATACCTCTCATCACAACTCTTTGGAGATGGTGTCCCTCTTGAACTAGAACCACTACTGTTGAATCTTGGTCTTCTGTTTCCCTTCTTTCCTTCTTTGTTCTTCATGTTTCCTGACCAAGTCATACTGTGACGTCACAAGGTCGTAAACAAGCTTCTAAATAAGACTAGCTTTATCTGTTCGAGCTGCCTTCAATTGATAACTAATGTGTTCGATTCAGTATTTAGTTTAACTAGATACCTTTCCTATTACAATAAGTTAAATCGCCGTCTGAATATTAGAGATCACAGCTTTTCTCTCTTGTCAGTCTTCTTTCTCTGTTTTGGTTCGAAAAAAAACAGACGGATTAAACTAGCTTAAGCTTCTATGTTTAATTCTCTGTCACTTTTGAAACTTCTGATGAGATGTATTTGAGATCCAACTTGCAGGCAAAATCAAAAATGTTTCGAATGATAGGTAGAATTTGAAGTTAAGAATTTCACAAAATTTAATATGCGTCTTTCTTTTCTCACATCTTTTATCGCACTAGCAAAACAAGGAATGCGCACCAATGAAACGACAGTATTTTGTCATGTGATAGATTTGGCCAACCAAGATTTGTCTATTTTTGGATGATCACATCACCTTTTCCACTTTAAATAAGAACGGGTCTTGTTTACTTTTAATATATTTCCTTTATTTAAATTCTTTTTTTACCGATGTAGAAAACTGTATTTTCTTGATATTGTTAAATTATCTTTTTTCTTTGGATCAGGGAAGTGACGTCATTTTAATGAAGGGGAATCCTTAATGACTTCCGGTGTTGGAGGATGGCTGAAAATCAATTTAAGCAGCAAATCTTTTATTGAAAACATACCCATGGTTTACTGATAAGATTCCCGAGGCTCCAATAAATTATCTTCCTTTTAAAATTTTGGTAAGTTTTTCTGTATCACTTTATTCAAAAGTAATCTAACATAATTAATTTGGCACCCACAGTTTAAGAAAGATATTGACTCTTTGGAAAGGGTGCAAAAACGTGCAACAAAACTTGTGAGTGCGGTTCGTCACCTTCCATATCTGGAGAGACTTGAGTCTTTGAAAATTCCATCATTGGCTTATCGGCGATTTCGAGGAGACATGATAGAGGTATTTAAATTATTGAATGGGAAAGAAGGTATTGAGTACAGAATTTTTTTGAAAAAAGTCTGAACAATAACACCAGAGGCAACAGTTTAAAGTTAATAACAAAATCATGCAGGAAAGATATCAGGAAAACTTTTTCTCTGTGCGGGTAGTTGCGGAATGGAATTTACTCCCAGAAGGTTTATGATGGTTGGCCCAGTTTTCGTGGTATTAATACTTCACAGGGAACTCTCGGATGACAAAAACAAGTCAGTGCTACAAAAATCATAAAAAACACTTGAAAATATTTGTTATTTTATAATTTACCTACATCTTTGTCAATTGCGTGTTATTTTTTACATTGGAAGCCATTTTGGATAAGCTGTTGACCCCTGACGTCATCGGCATTGAGGCTCCAGAGTTCGTGGGTAGTTCAATAAGTCAATAACAAATTCCTTGTTTCTAAATTTTCCTCCAAAAACTAGACACTTCTTAAATCAAGCATTCCTTGTGAATGATTAAAGGATGTTTCAAAAAGATTACAGTGGCTGATATAATAATAACAGAGTTCTGCCCAGGCCGCGCCATTGCGCGAATGCCGCAAAAAGATTGAAGACGGCGCGGAAAAAATCAAACAAATGGGCCAAACGGCGCGCTGAAATTTTTACATACAGCGTCGTCAGAAAGACGACTTCCGGTACATCCCGTAGCGATTTAGCCTACACCAAAACAAAAATCAATATGGTACCCCGCGCCATACTGTTGAATGGATACCTCGTTATCGGAAATTAAAGATTTGTCGGGAACCATTCCTTGTTTACATGTTTTTGAGCAATGGATCAAACTAAAAGGTGTCATAGTACAATTTTTGTCCTTTCATGCATGGAAATTGACCAAAACAGAGAAAGTTTATGATAAAGTTGATTCGTCTGAACCCGGACCGAGTCCTCAGCGCGCCGTGGATAGGCTTAATTTCCACCCAATGTCGCAGATTCTCGAGAAATCAGTCTCGGTAAAAAGTTCGCTTGGCAAACAGTCGCACGCCTCGGAATGAATATATCGGCCAATCGGAAAAATAAAGAGGCCCGGATTTTTCATTACACAGTGATTTGATTTGTGTAACTGTTTAGACAACAAAGAGAAATATAAGTTGAACATAATTGTGACCTGTCAACACGTCATAAGCAACTCGACCAAATTATAACCCCAGCCTAAATTAATGTTATTATAATTCATTATCTTTGAAGTATAATTATTTAATCATATTTATTCAACTGCCAATGACCATTGTGTCTTAAAAAAAGGAATACTTTTACATCTGGTGCATGTAAACACAACAGATCAGTATGCTTATGTGTTAATCTGCAAGTAAAGTAAAAGGTTAAAAAGCCTAATAGTCCAGTATGCTTACTTATCTTTAAATGATGACACAATCCTGGCTGGCTTACCTTTTGTTATTGTAATTATTTGTAAGGCCCCACAATTTCTGAAATGGCCCACTTTTTCTAAACCCAATGGGCCATTTGGCCCCACTGATTTGATTCCTGGGCAGATCCCTGATAATAAGATCATCTCAAGTACCTCTGCCTATTTGATTCATTGCTTAAATTCTAAGTCTGTCACCTTCTTACCATTTTATGCTGCATTTTCTTTCTTTTCTTGATTAGAAGCGAATGAAGTTGGTGAAGGGTGATCGTTGACGCAGGAAAGCACGAACGACAAAATTATAGCGTGTGGACGTCGCATGCTTAAGAATGACGTAAGATTATCCTGAATACCACGAATTTAGGGTCCTCCACAAAAACTGGGCAAATTACCATACAGTCAAAACGGCCCAAAGTCAAAATGGCCCATAGTCAAAACGGCCCTTAATTTGGTCAAAACGGCCCAAATCAGTTTTGGCAATCGGTCAAAACGGCCCATGCATTTAATTTGCTTTATATCTCTGCCGATGTAAAATAAATGTTTATTATAGATCGAGAAAAATGGTTTGCATGAACTTAAAATCTTATGCAGGCCTATTTCTTTTACCAATGTGTGGCATTAAATAGGCAGAACTGATTAGACAATTTGGCGCAATCGTTGACATTAATCTAATACGTTATAATAAGAAAACAAGTTAGCCACATAATTTCAAAGAGTTATTTGAGAGAAAATTTCTATTTGGGCCGTTTTGACCAAATTATGGGCCGTTTTGACCAAAATGTGGGCTGTTTTGACTCTGGGCCGTTTTGACTTTGGGCCGTTTTGACTTGCACCCCTCCCAGAAGTAGTAGTAACGGCACCGTCTTTAAACTGTTTTAAGAACCGCCTGGATAAATACATGGGAAATGCCATATACGCCACCTATCCGGATAAGAAGTGGGTTTCAAATCATGAGGGGGTTATAGAAGACGTCGAGTCTTTCGACCCTGATCAACAGAAGATGTAAGATCCCAGTTCTTTCATTGCTTGCTTAAGCAAGTATCAGACATCAAACGGATGACTTGAGTCTAAACTTGGTAACAAAAATTTCGCTAGTTAAAACCTGTTGTAAAATTGGGTTCATACCTCAGCTTTAATACAGCTGCCGTCCTGGAAAGCTTTACAGTCAAGCCAGTCCCTCGCAAAACCAGCCCCTTGTCATGATGATGAAAGTAAACAAATAGATACTATATATTTGGACATTAAAAAGGCCTTCGACTCAGTGCCACATCAAAGACTTTTGCTGAAATTGAACAACTACGGTTTTCAAGGTGAGGTTTTAAAATGGATAGAAGACTTTCTAAAGGATAGACGTCAAAGAGTGGTTATGAATGGAAAGTTCTCTGATTGGCAAGCAGTTACTTCAGGAATTCCACAAGGATCCGTGTTAGGACCTGTACTTTTCATTATTTATATGAATGATATGCCAGACAAATAGAATCATTTTGCAAGATCTTTGCCGATGACACAAAGATATATTCAGCTATTGACTAAAGAGAAGACCAGCAGAAGCTACAATCAGATTTAATGAAACTCAGTGAATGGAGCAGACTATGGCTAATGGAATTCTCTGTCCAGAAATGCAAGGCCATTCAATTTTGGAATGTTAAGTTTGACTGAATATCAAATGATGAACAGTAATGGAAACTTGCAAAATCTTCCAAATGATACTAAGGAGAAAGGCATATGGTTTGAAAACAATCTCAAATTTGACACTCATATAACAAATACAGTGAATAGAGCAAACAAGTTAATAGGATTGATTAAACGGACATTCAAGTCATTAGATATGGACTCCTACCTGATATTGTACAAGACTCTTGTAAGATCAGTGATAGACTATAGTGGAACTGTGTACAATCCCCAACCAAAAAAGAATATCCAGTTGTTAGAAAATGTCCAGAGGCGTGCTACACGTATTGTCCCAGAACTCAAAGGATTAAACTATCAGCAAAGACTGAAAAAACTTAATTTGTCAACTTAATATTTTTCGGAGAAAGTGCTATGACTTTATACAGTTATTCAGAATCATTCATGGGTAAGATGATATTAGACCAGAGAATTTTTTGAATTTAACGACAACTGCACCAGAGGACACTTATTCAGAATCATCAAACCAAGATGTGAAAAATCATTCAGACTTAATAGTTTTCCTGCTAGATGTATTAATCAGTGGAATAGTTTAGATGAAAATATAGTGTGCAGTGACTCAGTTCTATCATTCAAAACCAAATTGGACAAATTTTTAATGCCAAACAACTTTGATTTGGCTAGTATATATTAACCAGAACCGGACGAGTAAAATTTATACAAGTAGAGGAGGAGTATACAAACAAAGAAAGTTACAGACTCCAAAGAATCAAATGTCGGCTGTGCAAATCAGTCAAACCCAATTATGAATTTTCTATTGGTCAAACCAGCCCCCAAAACTAACCACAAAATATTAAAAAAAAACAATTAAGCACTATGAAGTGTGTTATCTAAGGATAAAGAAACACAATGAAAAGTGATATTTACTTATATATTTAAAAACCTATATCTCAAACATGTAACCAAAAAATATTCAACAAAACAAGAAGCAAGATCTATTATTTATATCTGAGATTCAAGGAAAACGTCATTTAAATTGACCACAGGTGTTTTACGAATTTACCTAATTAAGGACGTGAATTAACTCCACATGTGCAAAAAATTGATATTCAGCATTAAGCTTGCCAAAGCAAGTCACATGTAAGGCGCGGGGTATTAGACTGTTGCTATAACAATCAGTCTACTATTACACATTCTACCGGGTTAGCGCCACATCATTCTGCTTCTATCGTTACTCGTGTTGGGCATTCGGGTTCATATCACAGTCGATAATTGGGTTGTAGTTGGAAGAGTAAATCACTTAATGATCAATTGTACAATCGTTTTCTTAGAAATTCATAATATAGCACTCCCAGTTAAAGCTATTGACCTAAAGACTCTTTCTGCAGATTTTTTCTACACACTTCATGGTTCAGCATGAAACAGTTGTAACTGGGTCTAAACATATTTATAGGCAGTTACAACTGTTTCACGCTGAGCCATCAAACTGATGTCAGTTTGGAAAACAATTTTTAATTGCTTTCATTTATGTGTAAGGAACTGAATAATAGAATATGAAATTTCTTAGGCGATTATCACAACCAAAAGCCAAAACCAACTATTTATTGTTTACAATAGATTAATCTGCTCATTACTAGTCCATTGATCTCAATAAGCAGACATCAACGTAATTTGCGTCCAGAATTTCTGAAATAACGCCAAGAAAATCAGACCAGGGCGTAAAAAAACGTCCAGGATTTGAGGAAAACGTCCTGTAATTTGATCCCTGACGTTTTAAGAATTTTACCTAATAAAGTAAGTCCATGATTGCAAAAAGTTGATATTCAACACGCACATACACAGGAGTTATAGACTGTCGCTATAACAACCAGTCTATGATTACGCAATTTTGCCAGGTTAGCAAAGCTTCATTACCGCCTCTATCATTACCTTACTTTGTCGGATGCAGATCGCGAGGGAAGATCTCCTTTGAATTTTGAAAAATACAAATTAGTAAATCCAAAATGAAAAAAAAGACGCTATCGGAAAACATTTCCGAAAGGTTAATCGGCTGTCCTTGTTTAAAAAGGCGTATTCTGAGCCAGGGGAAATGCCGATGACATCATTTAAATTGTCTGCAAAAACATGTCGGACAAGAGATTCGAAATGACAGATTTCTTATCTTCAATTTTTAGGATAATTCTGGGTAAGACTTATTAAGTTAGGATACAATTAACTGCTGGTACATTTATTTGCTCAATACCTAGAACCTTTGGCATCCTTGGAACGACAAGGCAAGAAAAATGAAGCTACACTGATTTTTGTGGGCTCAATTTCCATATTAGCGCTGGATACCAAAACATCATAACTACAATCTGAGTAAGCTTCCATAAAAATTCAATAAGACGTAAAACAAATTCCTGAAATTCCCATTGGAATTACAAAAATTCTTGAAATTGGTCCTTATTGACAGCACTGCTTGTCCTTACCTTTCTTTATCGGATTCACTTTGATATTGGATAAAACAAAATTTCAAATCAGTGGAATATTTATAAGATCAAACGTAATACACATAGCTCTGGCAGATAACATTACGAAACATCACTCTCTAAAAATTTAAGAATCTACTAGTAATTCCGAAATGAAAAAAGACGCTACCTGAATACAATCCCAAAAGGTCATTTGGCTCAGCCGCTGTCCTTGCTTATAACAATATCTTTGGAGAACACGGGGAAATCCTGATGGAGTCATTTAAATTGTCTGCAACAACAATGTCTGACAAGAGATTTGAAAAGACGATGTTTTTTTGTCTTCACTTATTCGAGTAATTATACAGATTGAATAAGTTTAGATTCAACAGCCAGTACATTCATTAGCTCATTACCTAGATTTTTCGCCACCCATGGAACGACAGGGTGAGAAAAATGAAGCTGCATTAATTTCTGCAAATCTCTTGATACCAAAATATAGTAACTGCAATTTGAGTAAGCCGTATTTTCTAGGCCCACCGCGCAAGATGCATCTATTCTAAGATGCATTAACAAACCTTGGTCTTAGATGATTATCTACTTACTAATAGAATCTTAACTGAATACTTTTCATGCAATAAATTAATGAATTTTTGTAAATCTGTTAGGCATGAAGTGTCAGTGGAGCAATACTGGCCCTCATAGAGTAATAAATAAAAGTATTGGAAATGCTCTTTTTAGCTCACCTGAGCACGAAGTGCTCAAGGTGAGCTTTTGTGGTCGCATGATGTCCGTCGTGCGTCGTGTGTCGTCAACATTTACCTTGTAGGCACTCTAGAGGCCACATTTTTTGCCCAATCAACCTGAAATTTGGTCAGAATGATTGTCTTGATGAAATCTCGGACAAGTTTGAAATTGGGTCAAGTGGGGTCAAAAATGAGGTCACGGGGTCAAATCTTAGAAAAACCTTGTAGACACTCTAGAAGCCATATTTTTTGCCCAATCAACCTGAAATTTGGCCAGAATGATGGTCTTGATGAAATCTCGGACAAGTTCGAAATTGGGTCAAGTGGGGTCAAAAATGAGGTCACGGGGTCAAATCTTAGAAAAACCTTGTAGACACTCTAGAAGCCATATTTTTTGCCCAATCGACCTGAAATTTGGCCAGAATGATTGTCTTGATGAAATCTCGCACAAGTTTGAAATTGGGTCAAGTGGGGTCAAAAATGAGGTCACGGGGTCAATTCTTAGAAAAACCTTGTAGACACTCTAGAGGCCACATTTTTTGCCCAATCAACCTGAAATTTGGTCAGAATCATTGTCTTGATGAAATCTCAGACAAGTTCGAAATTGGGTCAAGTGGGGTCAAAAATGAGGTCACGGGGTCAATTCTTAGAAAAACCTTGTAAACAATCTAGAAGCCATATTTTGTGCCCAATCAACCTGAAATTTGGTCAGAATGATTGCCTTTATGAAATCTCAGACAAGTTCGAAATTGGGTCAAGTGGGGTCAAAAATGAGGTCACAGGGTCAATTCTTAGAAAAACCTTGTAGACACTCTAGTGGCCATATTTTTTGCCCAATTAACCTGAAATTTTGTCAGTATGATCATCTTGATGAAATCTCGGACAAGTTCGAATTTGGGTCAAGTGGGGTCAAAAATGAGGTCACATGATCAAATTTTAGAAAAACCTTGTAAGCAGTGTAGAGGCATCATTTTTGCCCAATCGACCTGAAATTTGGTAAGAATTCTTCATCCTTTCTAAATCTACTTTAAACTATTTTTCGACAGTTCATTCAGGTGAGCGATTTAGGGCCACTATGGCCCTCTTGTTTTGTCATAACTTGACACAAGTTGACATGTTGAAAACTATATGACCATAATGTACAGACCTGAAGCACTTGCAACAGGGTATCTTCCCTGGTCAACGGGGATGTGTTTTTAGTGCTCAAGGTGAGCTTTTGTGATCATTGAATGTCGGTCGTGCGGTATGTGTTGTTGGTTGTCATGAGTCAACAATTTAAGAGTTTACACTCGAGAGGCCACAAATATTGCCCAATCTTCTTGAACTTGGTCAGAATGTTCGTCAGGTCACAAGGATGAACCCTATTGAAAATGGGAAGGATCCATGCCATATCACGGGAAAAGGGACCTTAATGACAATTTTTAGCTCCACTGGCTGAAAGCCACTGGGGCTGTTGTCATGGCGTTGTGTCCGTTGTGTGTCCGTCTGTCCGTAAGTGCGTCTGGTCATTAACTTTTTCTTTAAAAATCTTCTCCTAAGAAACTACTGGATGAATTTCAACCAAACTTCACAGGAATGATTCTTTGGTGACCCTCTTTCAAAGTTGTTAAAGAAATTTTGATCCAATGAAAAATATGGATTAAAGGGGCGTGGCTAATTTCCAAATATGGTAAAAAGTGAGTTTTCTCAGATTCTAATTGATGGATACACATCAAATTTTAGATGAATGATTCTTAGGTGACCCTCTATCAGTCTACAAAAAATTATTGTGATCAGATGTAAAATATGCATTTTATGGGCGGAGGTCATTTCTCTATATGTTATATAGTGGAAACTTTCAAAATCATTCTCTCAGAATGTAACTCATGGATATCATGAATAAACCTTGAGTGACCCTTTATCAGTCTACCAAAAATTATTGTGATCGGATGAAAAATATGCATTTTTTGGGCAGAGGTCATTTTTCTGTATGTTATATTGCGGAAGCTTTGAAAATCATTTTCTCAGAATCTAATTGTTGGATATCAACCAAATTTCACTGTATGATCCTTGAGTGACCCTTTATCAGTCTACCAAAAATTATTATGATCAGATGAAATAAATGTATTTTATAGGTGGAGGTCATTTCTCTATATGTTAAAAATCGGAAACTTTCAAAATCATTTTCTCTGAAATGTAACAGATGGAAATCAACCCAATTTCACTGGGAAAAAATATGTATTTTATGGGCGGATGTCATTTCTCTTTATGTTATATAGTTGAGCCTTTGAAAATTATTTTCAGCATCAGTAGAACCCAAAATATCAAAAAATCTAGTCAAAACTTTTATTTGCTTTTTAAAGAGTTTCAAGCCTGCGGAGTGACTCAAGCCATTCATGGCTTTCTAGTCTTGTTTACACTCTAGAGGCCACAAATATGGCCCAATCTTCATGAAACTTAGGCAGAATATTTGCCAGGTCACGAAGATGAATCCTATCGAAAATTGGAAGGATCCAAGCAATATTACGGGAAAAAGGCCTTAATGACAATTTTCTTGTTTATACTCAAGAGGCTACATATATGGCCCAAAAATTTTGGTCAGAATGTTGGTCAGGTCACAAAGATGAAGCCTACTATTGAAAATTGGAAGCATCCTTGCCATATCACAGGAAAGTGGACCTTAATGACAATTTTCTTGTTAACGCTCTAGAGGCCACAAATATTGCCCAATGTTTTTGAAACTAGGTCAGCATGTTGACAAGATCACAAGAATTAAACCTTTTGAAAGCTGGAAGGTTCCATTCCATATCATGGGAAAAGGGGCCTGTATAAAAAACTTTTGTTTACACTCTAGAGACCACAAATTTGGTGCAATCTTCATGAAACTTGGTCAGATTGTTCGTAAGTATGCAAGGATAATCCTTTTTGAAAATGGAAAGGATCCATGCCATATCACGGGGGAAAAAGGGCCTAAATGACAATTTTCTTCTTCACTCCAGAGAGGCATTAACAACAGTGGCCCAATCTATGTGAAATTTGGTCAGAATATGTATAAGGTCACAAAGATGAAGCCTATAGAAAATTCGAAAGATCCCTGCCATTTCTCATTACAATGGGGCCTTGATGAAGATTTTTTTTTCACTCTAGTTTTATTACATTTGCCTTTGTTCAAATAAAGTCTGTTAAGGCCTTTTAACAAAAAAAAGAACAACAAAGGATTTACCATTTACAGTTACCATTTTGGCAAATTGTCATTGATCAAGGAGTCAGGGAAGAGGGGCGACTGTTGAGCGGCAAAATCTCGTATTTAGTGGCCACCATAGACAGTTTTAACTGTACATTTTAAACTCACCTGTGCATGAAGTGCTCAAGGGGAGCTTTTGTGATCGTCCAATGTTTTCCATGGTATTGATCTTATTATTCTTGTTGACATCTGCCTATTTAATTAATGTGATGTCCAGGGGGTAAAATAGACCCAGGTGAGCGATCTAGGACCATCATGGTCTCTTGTTACTTGTGTGTTACTTTTCTTTATTTTAGGTAGCAAGTGCCAACAAAAGCCATGCCAATTGCATCCCCACAAAACGATGCCCAGCTCCTTCAACTAATCCTCCAGTCTAAGCCACATGGCGTTGCTGGCCCTCTGCCACAGTCCCAGCTGGTTGCCAACTTCAGCAATGAAGGTGGGGCCTGTGGAACCGACCTTGGTCACATGACCACAGCTGGTGCCCAGGTTGAAGATGATCCCCAGCACCACTTCAGTACACACAGTCCTCCAATCATCAACTTGAGTCCAAATCTGAGTCCAACTAATGAAAACCAGAGGACATCTCCATTCTATGATCTTCGAGAAAGCACTAGAAGAAGAGTGTGGCATGGTAAGTTCATTCAGATCATGGCTCGGACTTTTCCATAAACTGGAAAGTACCTAGGACAGAAATGTGGTAATTTGGGCTCATTTTGGGGGCAATTCAGTTTCTGATGGTGCTTTGGTAAATAAGCTTGAAGGAAAAACATGTTTATTAATGCTTTATGATTGTTTGTTGACATCTTTTGTGTATATTATAATTTGATGACAAAATGCAGTAAAACACTGCTTTATGTTATCATATTACTATATGTCCACCTTTATTCTTTCATTGATTTGTTTACTGCAATGTCTTCCTTAGTGGGATAGTTGGTAATTGTGGCGTCACACATGCCAAGTGACCCTCTTTCATGGCTGTGCCATTATTATTCCTGAGGTCTATTCCCTAGAATTGCCAAGGGTTCCAATTGATGATAAGTTAACATTGTTGGTATTATTACCTTAGTATTAAGTGCAAGATAGGGCTTGTTTGACCCTTTACTGGGTGTTGACCCTCAAAAATCTGAACATATAATTTATAGCCCTTAAAATTTTCTGTCAGGGTGTCATTTTGATCCCTTGAATTTTCAGTATTACATCTTGATACTTCTTAAAATTATTATTGTATTAGGATTGTTTCCCTCATATGAATCTTTTTAGTTAAACTATTCATAGAATAGGGGGACTATTCCCGTCACCTGGGCCACAGCATTGGCTCTGGCGTTGGCGTTGACGTAACTCCAGTTAGGTCTTTACGTGCACATGTTAAAAATCTCTGTTTCTGCTAAAGCTATTGCTTTGAAACTTTTCACATACTTCTGTGACCATAATATCAGCCTCAAGAAAAAGATTCCTTACTCTGATATTGAATTTAGTGGAATTTTAACCCTTTTTGGATTTAGAAATTCTTGGTTTAGTTTTTATGTGCAACTGTTGTATATCAGTAATATCTGTTTCTACTCAAGATTTTGCCTAAAAAATTGCACGGTTGGCACATGCTTCTTTGACCATAATTTTAGCCTCTAGACATAGGTTTATTACTTTGATATCTTTTTTATACGCCGCCGGAGGCTGACGTATATTGGCGTCATCTTCTCCGTCTGTCCATCCGTTCGTCCGTCCATCCGTCAGTACGTCCGTCCACTTTTCTTGTCAACGCAACTCCTCCTAAACTTCTGGCTGGATCTTCTTGAAACTTGGTCAATGTTATCCCCTCAATTGGTAGATGTGCATGAAGGAAGGATTTTTGGGTTCGTTGATTTTTGCCTGAGTTATGCCCCTTGATAACTTAATCTCTGGGTCCACTTTTCTTGTCAACGCAACTCCTCCTAAGTTTCTGGCTGGATCTTCTTGAAACTTGGTCAATGTTATCACCTCAATTGGTAGATTTGCATGAAGGAAGGATTTTTTTATCGGTTCGTTGATTTTTGCCTGAGTTATGCCCCTTGATAACTTAGTCTCTGGGTCCACTTTTCTTGTCAACGCAACTCCTCCTAAGTTTCTGGCTGGATCTTCTTGAAACTTGGTCAATGTAATCACCTCAATTGGTAGCTGTGCATGAAGGAAGGATTTTACGGTTCGTTGATTTTTGCCTGAGTTATGCCCCTTGATAACTTAGTCTCTGGGTCCACTTTTCTTGTCAACGCAACTCCTCCTAGGTTTCTGACTGGATCTTCTTGAAACTTGGTCAATGTTATCACCTCAATTGGTAGATGTGCATGAAGGAAGGATTTTATGGTTCGTTGATTTTTGCCTGAGTTATGCCCCTTAAAAACTTAGTCTCTGGGTCCATTTTTCTTGTCAACGCAACTCCTCCTAAGTTTCTGGCTGGATCTTCTTGAAACTTGGTCAATGTTATCACCTCAATTGGTAGATGTGCATGAAGGAAGGATTTTATGGTTCGGTGATTTTTGCCTGAGTTATGCCCCTTAATAACTTAGTCTCTGGGGCTTATTGCCTCAGTTATGCCCCCTTAAAATTTTGTCTCTGGGGCTTATTGAAATTGCAGCCTTGTGAATGCAACTCTTCCTAAGTTTCTGGCTGGATCTAAATGAAACTTGGTTGATGTTATAACTGAAATTGATAGATGAGCATAAAGTAAGGATTTTATGGTTCATTAATTTTACCCTAAATTATGCTCCCTTAAAACTTAGTAGCTAGGGCTTATTGAAATTGCAGCCTTTTGAACACAACTCCTCCTTACTTTTTTGTCTTTATTTAAATGATACTTGGTCAATGTCATGACCATAATTTGTAGATGTACATGGATCAAGGATTTTATGGCTCATTTATTTCCCTGAAATGTGCCCCCTTAAAACTTAGTGCCTGGGGCTTATTGAAATTGCAGCCTTGTGAAGGCAACTCCTCCAAACTTTTTGTCTTGATTTAAATGAAATTTTCAATTTGGTTCTGTCAAATTAAGTAGTGTCTACAATTATTTTTGTGAAACAGCAGCAAAGTGGCGGCGTATTTTGTGACGATGGCACTCTTGTTCAGACATAGAAAGTCTTGATAAAGTTTTTATGTGTGTCTGTTGTATATCAGTTATATCTCTGTTTTTAGCTCACCTGAGCACGAAGTGCTCAAGGTGAGCTTTTGTGGTCGCGTGATGTCCGTCGTCCGTCGCGCGTCGTGTGTCGTCAACATTTACCTTGTAGACACTCTAGAGGCCACATTTTTTTCCCAATCAACCTGAAATTTGGTCAGAATGATTGTCTTGATGAAATCTCGGACAAGTTCGAAATTGGGTCAAGTGGGGTCAAAAATGAGGTCACGGGGTCAAATCTTAGAAAAACCTTGTAGACACTCTAGGAGCCATATTTTGTGCCCAATCAACCTGAAATTTGGTCCAATTGATTGTTTTGATGAAATCTTGGACAAGTTCGAAATTGGGTCAAGTGGGGTCAAAAATGAGGTCACAGGGTCAATTCTTAGAAAAACCTTGTAGACACTCTAGAAGCCATATTTTTTGCCCAATCAAGCTGAAATTTGGTCAGAATGATTGTCTTGAAAAAATCTCGGACAAGTTCGAAATTGGGTCAAGTGGGGTCAAAAATGAGATCACAGGGTCAATTCTTAGAAAAACCTTGTAGACACTCTAGAGGCCACATTTTTTGCCCAATCAGCCTGAAATTTGGTCAGAATGATTGTCTTGATGAAATCTCGGACAAGTTCGAAATTGGGTCAAGTGGGGTCAAAAATGAGGTCACGGGGTCAAATCTTAGAAAAACCTTGTAGACACTCTAGAAGCCATATTTTGTGCCCAATCAACCTGAAATTTGGTCAGAATGATTGTCTTGATAAAATCTAGGACAAGTTCAAAATTGGGTCAAGTGGGGTCAAAAATGAGGTCACAGGGTCAATTCTTAGAAAAACCTTGTAGACACTCTAGAGGCCATATTTTTTGCCCAATCAACCTGAAATTTGGTCAGAATGATCATCTTGATGAAATCTCGGACAAGTTCGAAATTGGGTCAAGTGGGGTCAAAAATGAGGTCACGGGTCAAATTTTAGAAAAAACCTTGTAGACACTCTAGAAGCCATATTTTGTGCCCAATCAACCTGAAATTTGGTCAGAATTATTGTCGTGATGAAATCTCACACAAGTTCGAAATTGGGTCAAGTGGGGTCACAAATGAGGTCACGGGTCAATTCTTAGAAAAACCTTGTAGACACTCTAGAGGCCACTTTTTTTGCCCAATCAACCTGAAATTTGGTCAGAATGATTGTCTTGATGAAATCTTTGTCAAGTTCAAAATTGGGTCGAGTGGGGTCAAAAATGAGGTCACAGGGTCAAATATTTGAAAAACCTTGTAGACACTCTAAAAGCCATATTTTTTGCCTGATCAACCTGAAAATTGGTCAGAATGATCATCTTGATGAAATCCTGGTCAATTTTGAAATTTGGTCAAGTGGGGTCAAAAATGAGGTCACGGGGTCAAATCTTAGAAAAACCTTGTAAGCAGTGTAGAGGCATCATTTTTGCCCAATCAACCTGAAATTTGGTAAGAATTCTTCATCCTTTCTAAATCTTCTTTAAACTATTTTCGACAGTTCATTCAGGTGAGCGATTTAGGGCCACTATGGCCCTCTTGTTACTTAAGCTGTTGCTTGGAAATTTTGGTCATGCTTTTGTGACCGTTATATCAGCCCTTGGACAAAGATTCATAACCCTGATATCTTATTTTTTGGAATTTTAGCCCTTTTCGGACTTGAAAATTCTTGGTTAACTGATGTAATATTTGTAATATCTCTGTTTCTACTTAAACTTTTGCTTGGTAACTTTGTACATGATTCTGCGACTAATATCATCATCTAGAGATTCATTACTCTTGACATTCATTTAAATATTTTCCAATGTTGATATTGGAATAGTCTAGCTTTGCTGTCCTCCTACAGCTCTTGTTATAATATGAAGTAGACAATTAAGTCAATCAGCATAAATAAAAAAAATATTGTGCAAGTAATAGGAAAGCGGTAAGTAATAGGATGTGCAGATGAAATATGGCTATTTTGATATGCAGTAAAAACATGCTTTAAGCTTTTTATAGGGCCACCCAAAACGGTCATTTAAGAGTCATACAATTAGTTTTTCCTAATATGCCTTAGGTCAAGGTCATGACTGAAGCAGGGCTTTTGCTAGCTTTTAAAATTTGGGAGTTATTGACCTCTTGGGAGTCAAAGCCGTTTTTACAGGGGTCAAAAAAGGACAAAATGTGATAACTTATCACTCTTTAAAAGTAGTCTATATAACGGAAACAACATATATAATAAAGTGTAGACACACTTTATTGTCAATGGTGTTTCATTAATATAGATCTTTTTTAATAATTTGAAGAAAACAGTTGATTTATAACATCTTTTATATTGCATAGGCTGCACCACTGAAAATTCAGTGGGACAAAATGACCCCCTGCAGGAAATTTTTGAGGGTCAAACTGGAAGTTTTGGGAGTCAAGACCCTTGTTAATGGGTCAATCACGAGCCTTGCTGAAGGTCAAAATAGTCACAAATAAAAACTTATTTGTGGGGGCATCCATGTCTTTGACACATTTCTAGTTTTAAATACTTCTATAAAAGGATAAGATATTATCAACTATTGGTATTGACTTTTTTCACAAAAATATTTTTATAGTAATAAAGACCTCATGTAAACTTCTTCCAACCATTATTAGTAGATTCAGGCCTGTTGGGCATATTAGACTCTCAAGTACATCTTGGTTCTTATTCTTCCAAGGAAGATTGTTCCTTCAGAGAAGAAATAACATCCCTTAGTTCAATAATATCCACTGACCAATCAATACTCTTGATAAGCTGCAGGCTGTTAGTTGGAAGACTGCTTGATCCAATATTTCAAATGATTGGCCTGTGTGTGAGAGTAGAATCGAATATTTCCGGGTTAAACCTTTTCCTGACGCAAACTTTCTGCCCTTATAGTTGAGAATAATTTGCATTCAGTATCATAGTAATCAATTATTTTCAGCAAAAAGTCTTAACCCAGCAGCCTTGTTATTATCCCCCGCCGTTTTCGGCGAAGTTGATATAGTAATGCTCTCCCTCCGTCATTCCGGTTCCGTCATTCCGTCATTCCGTCCTTCCGTCACTAAACTTGTCCGGAGCATATCTCCTAAAGTATAATAGCTATCATCTTGAAACTTTATGGGTGGATAGATCTTATGGAGGAGAAGTGCAGTGCACAAGAACTACAACTCTTGCTTGCATAATTTTGGAGTTATTGCCCTTTGTTATTTTAAAGACTTAGATTTTGTTCGGAGCATATCTCCTAAAGTATAATACCTATCAACTTAAAACTTTATGGATGGATAGATCTCATGGAGGAGAAGTGCAGTGCACAAGAACTACAACTCTTGCTTGCATAATTTTGGAGTTATTGCCCTTTGTTATTTTTAAGACTTAGATTTGTCCGGAGCATATCTCCTAAAGTATAATAGCTATCAACTTGAAACTTTATGGGTGGATAGATCTCATGAAGGAGAAGTGCAGTGCACAAGAACTACAACTCTTGCTTGCATAATTTTGGAGTAATTGCCCTTTGTTATTTTTAAGACTTAGATTTTGTCCGGAGCATATCTCCTAAAGTTTAAAAGCTATCAACTTGAAACTTTATGGGTGGATAGATCTCATGGAGGAGAAGTGCAGTGCACAAGAACTACAACTCTTGCTTGCATAATTTTGGAGTTATTGCCCTTTGTTAGTCCCCTACCGGTGTTCACACCGGAGGGGACTATAGGTTTGCCCTCCGTCTGTCCGTCCGTCCGTCTGTCCGCTCAAATCTGGATCCCGCGATAACTTAATAACTAAGCAAGCGTTTTTGATGAAAGTTGGTATATGACTAGATGGCAATGTGTAGATTATGCACATCATTTTATTTTTGTTTTTCGACCTAAATTGAGGTTGCTATGGTTACAGAAATAGTGAAAATATGGCCAAAAATGGGATCCTGCGATAAGATAATAACTAAGCAAGCTAGTTTGATGAGACTTGGTATATGACTATATGGCAATGTGTAGATTATGCACATCATTTTATTTTTGTTTTTAGACTAAAATTGTTGTTGCTATGGTTACGGAAATAGTGAAAATATGGCAAAAAATATTGGATCCTGCGATAAGTTAATAAGTAAGCAAGCTAATTTGATGAGACTTGGTATATGACTAGATGGCAATGTGTAGATTATGCACATCATTTTATCTTTGTTCTTTGACAAAAAGTGCGGTTGCTATGGTAACGGAAATAGTGAAAATATGGCAAAAAATGGATCCTGCAATAACTTAATAACTAAGCAAGCTAACTTGATGAAACCTGTTTAAAATGTAAAAATATTTATAAGCCATGTTAGTCAGGGTGGTGATACAGCAGTATTAATCACCTCCAGTGAAAGTTCTCATTTCTTACCAACAAGACTGAAGAAAAACATCTTGGATCAGACAAGGTAACTGTTATTGATACTATTTCTTGCATCTGTCTATTGCTTGCATGAATTGTATAGTGGGCACAGCAGAGACAACAACTCATGTAAGTCTTGTTTAACCCTTTAACAAGACCTGGTTTTGACGTCCCTGATAGAATTGGCGTGGGAAAACATTGAGACAAACAAAGCCGGTAGGGGACTTATGCCCATGTCCAACATGGCTCTTGTTATTTTTAAGACTTAGATTTGTCCGGAGCATATCTCCTTAAGTATAATAGCTATCAACTTGAAACTTTATGGGTGGATAGATCTCATAAAGGAAAAGTGCATTGCACAAGAACTGCAACTCTGGCTTGCATAATTTTGGGTTATTGCCCTTTGTTATTTTTAGCTCAACTGAGCACGAAGTGCTCATGTGAGCTATTGTGATCACCCTTCATCCGGCGTCCGTCTGTCGGTCGTCGGTCGTCGTCCGGCGTCCGTCAACAATTTCTTTAAACGACATCTCCTCCTAAACTACTTGGCCAATTTACACCAAATTTTACAGAAATGTTGCTTAGGTGGTCCCCTTCAAAAATAGCTAAAAGAATTGAAATCCATGAAAAACTCTGGTTGCTATGGCAACAAACAGTGAAATTTTAAGAAAATCTTTAAAATTCTTCTTCTTCTCAACCAGTAGTCCTACAGACTTAAAACTTGGCATGGATGATCAGTTCATAGACCTGAATTAAAATAGCTAAAATCATATCTTTTGGGCCACCAGGTGCGGAGCACCAGGGGGGAGGGGGTAGTACTTTGGGTAAATTTTGTAATCTTTAACCTTCTTCTTCTTTGGAACCAGGAGCCCTACAGACTTGAAAATTGGCATGGATGATCAGCTCATAGACCTGAATAAAAATAGCTAAAACCATATCTGTTGGGCTGCCAGGTGCGGAGCACCAGGGGGGAGGGGGTAGTACTTTTGTGAAAATTTTGTAATCTTTAACCTTCTTCTTCTGATGAACTAGGAGCCTGACAGATTTGAATATTGGCATGGATGATCAGCATATGGACCTTTATAAAAAATAGCTAGAACCATGACTGTAGATTCACCAGGTGCGAAGCACCAGGGGGGAGAGGGTAGTACTTTTGTGAAAATTTTGTAATCTTTAACCTTCTTCTTCTTCTG
This sequence comes from Fragum whitleyi, assembly GCA_948146395.1. Lineage (NCBI taxonomy): Eukaryota > Metazoa > Mollusca > Bivalvia > Cardiida > Cardiidae > Fragum > Fragum whitleyi. The sequence goes on from OX411555.1 coordinate 12,344,369, forward strand.
AACCACAAGCCCTACAGACTTGAAAATTGGCATGGAGGATCAGCTCATAGATGTTAATAAAAATAGCTAAAATCATGACTGTAATGCCACCAGGGGCGGAGCACCAGGGGGGAGAGGGTAGTACCTTTGTGAAAATTTTGTAACTTTAACCTTCATCTTCTAATGAACCAGGAGCCCTACAGACTTCAATATTGGCATGGATGATAAGCATATGGATCTTAAATAAAATAGCTAAAAGCATGAATGTAGGGCCACCAGATGCGGAGCATTAGGGGGGAGGGGGTAGTACTTTGGATCAATTTTGAAATCTTTAACCTTATTCTTCTCCTGGATCAGGAATCCTACAGACTTGAAAAATGTAATGGGTGATCAATATATTGACATTAATAAAAATAGCTAAAATCATGACTGTAGGGTCACCAGGTGCTGAGTGTCTTGGGGAGGGGGTAGTACTTTGGATCATTTTTGAAATCTTTAAACTTCTTCTAATGAACCAGGAGTCCTACAGACTTGAATATTGGTATGAATGATCAGCGTATGGAAATTAATTGAATTAGCTAAAATCATGACTGTAGATTCACCAGGTGCAGAGCATCTTGGGGGAGGGGGAGTGCTTTGTTGAGAATTTTGAATCCCTACAGCCTTTATATTTGACATGGATTGATCAACTCATTAAAGAAAACTTTGAAAGTCTCAGACTCAGCCTGTATATCTGGCATAGATTAGCTGATCACAGACCTTTTATGAAAAAAGCTTAAATAAATAATGACCAGGGGAGGAGCAGAGGGGGGGGAGGATTATTTCAAATGTTATCTGATTGAATAAGTGAAAATCTCTTTTTCTGTGGTTGCATGGACATACCTAGGTAATGAAGCTTTTTTCTCAGGTGAGCGACCCAGGGCCAACGGCCCTCTTGTTAAAGCTTAGATTTTGTCCGGAGCATATCTCCTAAAGTATTAAAGCTATCAACTTGAAACTTTATGGGAGGATAGATCTCAAGGAAGAGAAGTGCAGTGCACAAGAACTATAACTCTGGCTAGTATAATTTTGGAGTTATTGCCCTTTGTTATTTTTAAGACTTAGATTTTGTCCGGAGCATATCTCTTAAAGTATAATAGCTATCAACTTAAAACTTCATGGGTGGATAGATCTCATGAAAGAGAAGTGCAGTGCACAAGAACTACAACTCTTGCTTGCAAAATTTTGGAGTTATTGCCCTTTGTTATTTTTAAGACTTAGATTTTGTCTGGAGCATATCTCTTAAAGTTCAAAAGCTATCAACTTGAAACTTTATGGGTGGATAGATCTCATGGAGGAGAAGTGCAGTGCACAAGAACTACAACTCTTGCTTGCATAATTTTGGAGTTATTGCCCTTTGTTATTTTTAAGACTTAGATTTTGTCCGGAGCATATCTCCTTAAGTATAATAGTTATCAACTTGAAACTTTATGGGTGGATAGATCTCATAAAGGAAAAGTGCATTGCACAAGAACTGCAACTCTGGCTTGCATAATTTTGAGTTATTGCCCTTTGTTATTTTTAAGACTTGGATTTTGTCCGGAGCATATCTCCTAAAGTATTAAAGCTATCAACTTGAAACTTTATGGGTGGATAGATCTCATGGAGGAGGAGTGCAGTGCACAATAACTTTAACTCTGGCTTGCATAATTTTGGAGTTATTGCCCTTTGTTATTTTAAAGATTAAGAATTTGTAGGGGCTTAATTTCTTAAAGAACCCTTTATCTATTAGGCTTCAGTTTACTATCAAGCTTTCTGGGCGGGGGATGGCCATGTCCGACATGGCTCTTGTGTGGGTTGAAAACCTGTGCAAATCTGCATCAAAATCAAAGTGCTGAAATCACTAGTGTGCTCATTTTGAATCAGTGCTTATTTGAATTGTAATTTTACTTTAACACTTTCCTGTTTTATAAAATTTTGGACCTGTCCAAACTCAAAGGTTTTGCAGACGAAAATTTAAAGTGCATTTAATTTAAAAAAAATACCATTTAGTAGGGTAGAAAATAGTGTGGAAAAAGAAGAAATTGCTTGTCAGAAGCAATTTCTTTTTTTTTCACAATGTTTTCTAAATCATAAAACACAGGCACGTAAAAAGCAGGGATTAAACAGCAAAGGGTTAAACTTTCCAACTTTGAAAAAGATACACAGGGCTTGTGCTAGTGTTTGAAATGAAGGGAGTCATTGACTCCATAACCATGAAAATTGGGGGTCAAAACTGGTTTGAAGAGGGGTCTAAATAACTAAATTTGCAAATCATGGGAAGAGTTTTGCAGGTTTAAGATTCAATTGACCTTTTCTTGTAAATGTATGAAGAAAGTAATGACTTAGTAAAATTTTAGATAGTGTTCAAGGTTCATGATTGAAAATTTGAAAGATAAAACCAAATTTGAACCCTTAAAAATTTCTCTCAAGAGGGTAAAAATGTCCCCCTAGGATGAAAATTTAAAGGTCAAAACTGGGATATTTTCAGATTTTAGGGGGTCATAACCCTGTTCAGAGGGTCAAACACAAGCCCTGATACAAAAGTGCTCTACCAAAACAGTTTGTATAACTAGAAACCTATCTTTAAACTCACTGCTAGCTTTATCAAATCAAAGCACTGAAAGTACTGATGGTGAACGAACCTGATGGCATTCTAGAGTGATATATTGAATTCAATTAGAAAAGAGATATTATGAATGTAAAAAAAGGGGGGAGGAATTGTCTCGACAAAATTTCCATTATCCGGAAATTTCACTGCAAATTCAAAGAAAGGGAGAGAGAGGAAAAATCCTGTTAGAAAAATATTTGTTAGAATATGAGTTGTTTCTCTGTGAAAACTTCTTTTACACACTTGAAATAGGTACATTTATTAATTAAACATAATTGGAGAAAACGATTTAATCCTATCTCAAACTGTCTTCAACCTATATCCAATGTTGTTTGTTTTTACAAAAGTATTTGTTATCATGTTTTAGCTTATTCCAAGTAAATTTGTTTTATTTTTTTTTTATCTATCTTTGTTTCGTCTCAGAGGATGAAAAGGTCTTTGAGTACCAACCAAAGAAACACCTATGAATATCAGTCAGTCCTGAACTTTACTCATTGTTTTAAGTTATGATTTGTTAACTTATTAATAGTATTTTGAACCATAACCTGAGAGATTCATTTTTATCATATCTGAAGCCAAATTCACTTCCGTGGTTGACACTTTTGTCATTATTCACTTTTATAAAACTGCAGGATGAGAAATATTTAGGTATAGGTTAAAGGAGGTCGAGTGCCCTATTAGTATAATTCATAGATAATTTCTGTTTAAGGTTTAGAAATTGAAGTATAACTTTTTATATTTAATAATTGCTTCATAGTAAATTGCATACTAAAAGTCTTTATAAATATTATTTTTGTAACGTAATTTTTACATCAAAAGCGAATAAGAATCTTATTTAAGAAGTTTTCTTTTTGAAAGGGAGATAATAATTGCATGACTTTGTCTATGACTATGTTTAAGTATAATACAATGTTTTTATGCCCCCGTATCGAAAGATCGGGGGCATATTGTTTTACCGTTGTCCGTCTGTCCTTCTGTCTGTCCGTCCGTCCGTCCGTCTGTCTGTCTGTCTGTCTGCAAAAGTTAACCAAAAAACTTAACATTGCCAATATCTTCAAGCCTATTCAAGATACAAGGCTCATATTTGGCATGATGAAAGATCTCGATGATCCACATCTGCTGATACCAAAGTCAAGGTCATGTGACAAGGTCAAGGTCATCTGTCAAGGTCAAATAACTCAAAAAGTTAACCAAAAAACTTAACATTGCCAATATTTTCGAGACTATTCAAGATACAAGGCTCATATTTGGCATGATGATAGATCTCAATGATCTGCATCTGCTGATACCAAAGTCAAGGTCATGTGACTAGGTCAAGGTCATCTGTCAAGGTCAAATAACCCAAAAAGTTAACCCAGAAACTTAACATTGCCAATATCTTCAAGCCTATTCAAGATACAAGGCTCATATTTGGGATGATGATTGATCTCAATGATCCACATCTGCTGGTTCTAAAGTCAAGGTCATGTGACAAGGTCAAGGTCATCTGTCAAGGTCAAATAACTCAAAAAACTTAACATTGCCAATATCTTTTCCTTTTCAAGATACAAGGCCAATATTTGAGATGATGATAGATCTCAATGATCTGCATCTGCTGATACCAAAGTCAAGGTCATGTGACAAGGTCAAGGTCATCTGTCAAGATCAACATTTTGAGAAATAAAATGATGTTTCGGGGGCATTGTGTTTCACAAACACATCTTGTTTTCTTCCCGACTTTCTTCCCAATTAGAATTGAGAATTTTATAATTTACCTTCAAGAGTTTGGATGCTTGAAAAATCACTCACTATCGATATCTTATTACAGTTTTGCGGCTGATATTAGACTTTTCTGCTCTGAGCTAGTTTTTGCTTAAACTGTAGTTAACCAATTCTAAACGTATTTTGGGAAGGATGGAGCTAGTTTTTATTCATCGATTAAGATTTTTATGATTTCTGTAAAAAACGCAACGACTTTTCTAGAATAATTTAACAACTAAACCCGCCTGTCGGAATGTAAACAAGTGCATGACGGATCTGGTATCTAGGGTTGAATATTTAGCTATCATTTATTCAATTTTCAAAAAGAATTTTGAATTGATATGGTTTTACAGATTGAAAAAATGCAAAGTAGAATGGCCCCAATGAAATATCTTCCGTGCTTGCCGCATTTGGTATTCGACATTATTCGCTTCTGAGACAGACGAATACGAAACGTTTTCGCTGGGAATAAGTTCACCGAAAATTCGAGTGTATCCTTACAGCCCTACTTCAGCCAACGCAATTTTACAGAAAAATCTTAATAGCGGCGTTCATCTCTATTCAATTAAAAGGTACAAGAAAGGTTGTACACGTAAAGCACATGTCGAATCATTCTTAAAACCCGTCTCGAGACTGACTGTCGCTAGTTGAAAAGTTATGTAAAACCGCGTTACCGTTTCTAATGACGCAAGGTGTCTTGATGTGCCATTCGTCTGAACTCGGCCGATTCCTGTAACCTACATTTAAATTGGAGCCGTCGGAGATCGCCCGAGTATTGCCGAATGTAAGTTCAAGAGGACATGACCTAAATAAACACGTATTTCCGGCTAATTACTACAAGTTGCACCAGCGAAGGCTTGGGTCAAAAACATAGTATCTGTCTCTACGGTGTTTAGACACAAACTTTGTTTTTGCTTTAAACTCTCGACAAGCTTACGCCGATCAAAAATTCCCTTGATAAACATTGCAAGATCATTTTGTGTTTTTCAAGGCGAATTTTCATTATCTTCACTTGATGAAGAATAATAGTACTATGCCATTAAAGAAAGAAATAGTGATTTTGCGGAGAAAAATATTGAAAGATACTAAATTGAATTTTAAGAGGCGCTACTTTATTTCAAATGTATTAACATCCAACAGGATTTTCCTGGCATACTTATAACACTGGTGAACGACGTTCGTTCACCAAATATAAAAAGGTTGCTAGGCAACTAAAGTGATTTGACTACAAACCAGAACCCACAGCAAACATTTTTAAAAATTCATACCATGAAATAAAAAAGAATATTTGTTATTCATAAATCCTACTCGTCAGATGATTAAATATCCAAACAAAATGAAAATTATGAGATTTTTGTAAAATTATTACTGTTGAGTATGTGAGTATTTCCGCATACTAATCATAACTACTATAGCATATGCCATATCAGTGGCACCCAAATAAGACAGTTAATTGTAAAGTTACAATGGGTTAGTTCAAGGATAGGTGACAAAATAACTGCTGAGATCTGCCATGGTTCTTCAATATGTAGCCGCTGCTATAGTGCTGTTGGTAGCGGAACGGACTGTCAATCTAGAGGTCCCGGGTTCGATCCCTGACAGTGGCACTCATTCTTTCCATCTATTTGTCTTCTACCAATGGGTTGAAGATCGTAGACCTATGTGGAATAGCAGCTTGAGGCTAGGAAAGGATGTAATGGTGGTACTGGTGTGAGAAATACAAGGAACCCATCGTCACAGCCGCTGCAATTTAACTGAAAAATTGTTGAACCCTGTGTTATACTCCATTCAATCAATCAATCTTTAAAATGCTGGATGTAAAGCACACAGGCCTGGGTTTAATGACTTACCAGAAAGTCAATTAGGTTGTTAGTGTGCCAGTCTGGGAATCGAACCCACAATGTCAAACTTAAATAGTTGTGAAGTCAGTTGCTCTTTGCTGACTTCGATAATGGTCAAGTCTTCTGCCATTTTCATTAGCTATGCTTGTCACTTGTAAAAGTTGCCTGCCCATTGTCACAAGCATCCCCAAGCAAGCACAACATTCAAGATAGGAAAGCACTTAAATTGCTCGGTCGAAACAGTTGCAACTGCTTATATGTTTATAAACAGTTACAACTGTTTTGCAGTTTGCACTGAGACATCCATTTGCTAATGTTTGTGGGCGCTTTCCTTTCACAAACTTTTGTATCATTTAACAGTATTTTAACACTTCACTGGAGGTAGACATATAGTGGTACAATTTCTCTTGCTGTCTGTCTTCATGCACAGTCTACAGACATACAGATGGATTCTTACTAGCTTAACTCCTAAAATTGGGTACAGATTTGCTTGATACTTAATTGTACACAAAATGTTCCCACCATCTGACCACAGGCATATTGTTGCCATTTTGCGATATCATGCTGCTTCATGGAAAAATTTTCCTGTAGCAGTGTATCTTGTAACAACAGCTCTCTTCAGGGTTTTAGTACGGCATCAACTAAAACGGGGTCAAAAAGGACACAATCATTGCGAGACTTTGGGGTCCTTTCCTAAAGTTTGGGAGACCCTGCTTTTGATGTAGACTTTATCTTATAAGCAATAATCTTTTTTAATGGGAATTCAGAGATATATTCCTAGTAAAACCTAGAGTTAGTGTTTAGTATTTTTGAATATTTGATGTTCGTTTCGAAAACAATATATGATGGCTTTCATTTATTTATTAGAACTGATTAGTCAGTAATGAAATTTCTTATTCGATTATCACAATCAGAAGCCCAAACCAACTGACTACTGATCATTGTCTATTAATCTGCCCATCACCAGTTATAACCCTTCTATCTTTTGTAGGAGCCGGATAACAATATTACACTGCTATCTGTTGTAGGGGAGGGATAATAATCACACACCAAGTTAACACAGTAATAAATGAGTTATCTAGCTTTATCACAAAAGGCTGGGAAACCGCCAGGTTGAGATAAAGTTTCGAGAGAATCAATATTAATCAACCTTCCAATTCTCAACATATATCATAGACAGTTGAATAGGTACCTAAAGAAAGCATTATGTTAGTTAAAAATCGAATCAGACTTTACACAATGCTTTTTTGTGGCTCACCTGAGCACAAAGTGCTCATGATGAGCTTTTGCGATCTAGGATATATTATGTCTTTATCGGCTATGGGACAAGTTCGAAATAAGGCCTTGTTGATAATAAAAACCCAATAAAGGTCACATGGTCAAATTTTTGAAAACCTTGTGTGCACTCTAAAAGGCCATTTCTTTTGCCCAAGTGGGATGAAACTTCATCAGAAAGTTTGTCTAGGTCATAACTGGGAGGAAATAAAAATTTGGTGAAGTTGGGTCTAAAAGGATATGAAGAGGACAAATTTTAGAAAAGCCTTGTATGCCACAGTTTTGGTTCAAATGTCTGGTTACATGATTTCTTGAATAAGTTGGAAATTGGGTCAAGTGGGGTCAAAAACTAGGTCATGGGATTAAATCTAAGAAAATCCTTGTGTGCATTATACAGGTCATTTTGTACAATATGCTCATGTAGAATTGTTAAGAATATTACACAAATCTTCAAATATTTCAACATTACAATTTTGAAAGAGGGTTTATTGCAAGACTGTACTAAGTGTATATACAGTGTATATACACTTAGTACATGTTTGCGCTAAACCCCCGTTATACAAAAAATGCATATTTTAGTACCAAGGCATTTCTTAGCTAACCTCTATTGATCTTTGTTCATGTCCGATTATGTTTCTAAGGGCCAATGACCTGTCAAGTGAAGGTGTTGATAGCATTGGGAACACCACTTGGCCGGTCTCACGATCAACCTCGGATGTACATTGACAGACTATTTTTGAAAATTATAGGAAACTCTTGGAAGAACTCGATGACGTCAGTTAAAATGGTGTTAGCCCTCGAAACTTTGAGTGAAAACATTCGACGTCGTCAATGCTACTCATTTTAGTCACCAATGTCAAGCCATCGTATCCTGATATAAATTCCTTAGATTCTTAAGTAACAGCTGAAAAATCTTAATTTTTGAGAATGATTCGTCATTCTCAAAAATTAAGATTTTTCAGCCGTCATTTACTGTAAAAGATATAAATCTACAGTGCTTATTTTTTTACACTGTTTCCGCCTAACAAAATGCACGATTTCATTACATACCCATCCGCCTTACATACGTCCGAGGCATGTTGCAGTTTACGGAAATGGCCGAGTTATGTTCCGAATGGTGTTGATAGTTGTAGATTCAGAAAATCTGTTGAGTGTGTTCCTAGTAAGCCTGCACAATCCCAAAATTCTGTCTAGGATTGAAACCCTACGCGCTACCCAGTTGGTCCCTTTTTACCTGGTGGATCACATTTTATAATTGGTACCTTGCTTTGCATGTGTGCATTATTTTTAAAGGATTGTTCAAGTTTTTGCATCCTTAACTCAGGGATGCACTTTTTCTATTCAGATGTTCCTTCGAGAATCTTTCTTTCCCGACGGAGGCACTCATCCTTTCTGACTATTTCTCTCCCACCAATGGGTTGATAATTGTAGACCTATGTTGGAAAGCAGCTGAAGGCTAGGAAAGGATGCAATGGTGGTACTGGTATGAGAAATATCAGGAATCCATTTATGTGCTCCACCTGCTGCTATATAACTGAAAGATTGTTGAAAGCTGCGTAAAACTCCATTCAAACAAACAAATCAAGAATCTTTCTACATAAAACTATTGTTAAAGCATATAAAAAGCTGAGGAAGTACATTTAATTTATTCAAGCTGGTATTTACACAGCTGCAGGCTTGGAAGGCTATATAATATATTCAAGGAGCAAAAATGTTCATGAGACTATCTCGAGTTTCAGAGATCTTTACTTGGTCATTTGTTTGTGCAAATGGCCAGAGCAAACTTACAAATGGTTTAGGCTAACACCTAGGGAACAAAAATAAAAAAAAATTATCAAATTCTGTTCATTCAATTTTAGTGTAGGTTTCATGAAAATTTATATAAATTGTTACTTTTCAAGCTTTGATAGACATTTTGGCAAACCTAGGACAAAAATTGGGTTTAGAAAACAGTGCATCAAATTGAGGGCTTAGTGCAAAAGGGTTGTAACTCCCTATTTACATATAGGGAGTTACAACTGTTTTGCGCTGAGCAATCAAAATGTGAAAATGTGAAAAATTCTGTAACATAGTTCTAGAAGTAGCGCTGTTTGAGTATATGCCATCTGTCAAGGATCAACACTTCATTTCACAATTCTTTCTACCCTATGCAATTTTATTCTTGTCACGTTGAGCCCGAAATATTCCTTCTTTGGCAAGAGGTATAGATAAAATTCATGCGCAGTCTGATCTTATTCTAAGATTACTTGATTTTCCTAGAAATGAATACTGACTCACAATTAGTACATCCAATGTTTTCAGGACATTGATTTAAATGCAGTTTTACCAAGATTTTTATACAGTATAATAAGGGCTAGACATTTCAAATAGATCTACCACTCTTTTAAATTTTTTACAATTGAAAATTTTTTCAGATGAAGGCTTCAAATCAAAATTTTTTCTAAGCTGAAAACTTAGAAAGAATTAAGAAAAAAGTGTGTGAAGACTTATTCAAAGCCTTTGTTCACCTACTTTAAGGGCTTAAGTTTGTGGGGGTAAAGGCGATTACTAATTTTGTCAACAGTGATGGCTCAAGGGCTTTGCAGAGACCACAAATTTTCAAGTTTCTTTGTCCCTGGGCTTTGGAATTTCTCCAGGTTGTGAAAATAATTACACACCATGATTGTAAAACCCAATGCTGTAAAAATGTTTTCCCATTACCCATGAGTAAGTCCCTCGCCCAATCAAAGGGCCCAGAGCCCCATAAAAGCTCTCAAGTGGCTGGAGAATAAGAAAACATCAAAGTGTCACCCCCACATATTTTGATGTAATCTGGGCAGGGTGAACTATAAATAGCCCAGGTAAACATGGGCTATCCCAGTATGATAATCAGGACAATGTATTTACAGTTCACAAAGTTTGTTCCAATACACTTTTACTTATTGTCAGAGGACATTATCAGAGGAAAACTTTTTAGACACATCCACATTAATTAAACCCTTATCCCAGGGGTGTGAAATTCCCATGCCTGACATGTCTGACATGGGCTTTTCTACCTGTGGAAAAGTACATTTTGTAAGTCCACTTGTCAATGGATAAGTTAATATGGGGGCAAATCTTGGTATAGCGCTATATAGATCAAAGAGATTAATAAGCTTATTCTTTGTACCAAAGAGTAGAAAACGCTGCTTTTAATAAAGAAATTTTCTTCTTTAAAAACAATGTTTTCTCAAAATTTTCTATTCTACTTTTTGCGGACAAGTACATTTTAATCCTGGACAAAATCACCCTTAACTTGTCCATGGACAAGTATAGAGAATCCGTATTTCCACACCCCTGCTTATTCTGTTGAATTTTGACAGTTTCTAACAAAATTACACTTTAACCAGTATGGCTCAAGTTTTCTAGATGGTTTATCAAGTTAATGCTTGCAAAAAATAAATTTTCTGTAATGCATTGGGGCATAAGTGTTCCTCAAACTAGAATTGGATGATTAGTTTCTAAAATTTAAAAACCCTATCGAAAAAAAGGATAAAAAATTTTGGGATAATTTGTCATGATGAGTTATTAAATTTAGAATTTCAAATGCCATAGACAACAGAAAGTGTTTCAAAACTACATTGAAAAGCTTTATATCTAATTAATTTCCAACATATGTGTGTACACATGCACTTAATCCATGCAGATCCGTTAAGATCATGTAATAGATTATTTTTATGTAAATGAATAAATAATCTAAAAAAAATTAAGCTTTAATGCTTGGCAACCATTTTATTGGATTGTTTAGTTTGTTGGAAGGTATTGTATGAACCTGCCTGTAGGATTGCAAATTACAGTGTACTGGTTAATAAATTCTATACTCAGTGTGCAAATTATAGGCTGGTGGTGGTGTGTGTTGGATGTCCAAGCCCTGTGAAACTGGCTGCCAACTTTAATCTTTTTGGTTGTAACGTTAAATTATGCATAATTTGTGTTCACAATAAAGCCAATACTCGCTGGCTTATTCACTGTAGCCATAATCTTTTCATATAAGTGTAGACTTAGTGTGGACAGAGAGTTTTAACACATTTCTACCTTGGAAAATATGTGTTGTGGTAAATCTATTCTTAAGGATTATTTTTGTGTCATTCTTCATAGCTTTCCTGCTTGAATATAACTTTTCAAGGATTTATATATATTATAAACTAGAGTGCCTTAAATATTATTCAGAAAGATGTATATGATTTTCCCAGGTAAATTCAACTTGACTAGACTTTACACCTAAAACCTTATCTTCCTGTTGAGTCATTTTAGATATCAACATATATTTCTATTCATAATTCTTTTTTAAGACTAAATGTTAACTTTCTTTTGATGTCACAGTTTAATCATGTATAAATTATTAAAGTATCAATATGATAATTAAACTCAACCTGCAAATTATTATAGTATCATAGCTCCGTATTAGCGTTAATTTGGTGTGCTACGGTATTAATTGTTGGAGTGCCAGCCATAATATGGTAATTGGAAGAGTCCAATTTCAAATCATTAGGTCTTCGTTTGATTTTCATGATTTTAAGGGACACTAACATGCAGGTATTGCAAGTCAGAGACTCTCAAATTAGTGACTAGGACTCTCGTAGCTATCTGAAGTAGGTCTATAGGGATGTGGAAATACAAATTTTCTCCACTTGTCCATGGACAAGTAAAAGTTAATGTCCTACTTGTCCAGGACCAAAATGAAGTTGGCCATAAAAATTGATATATTGATAAATGTTGAGAAAGCATTGTTTTAATGAAGAAAATGCTGTAAGCCAGCATTTTCTTCATTAAAGACAATGACTGTTTTCTACCCTTTGATACAAACATTGGAATGACTTTTTATCCTCCGCCGATGAAATCATCGGGGGGGGGGGGGGGGGGGGGGGGGGGGGGGGTATTGTTTTTGCCATGTCCGTCCGTCTTTCCTTCCTTCTGTCCGTCCACTATTTCTTGAAAACTATAGACCGGATTTCAATGAAACTTGGCACACAGCTTCACTACAATAAGGACATGCACATATTGTCGGGGTTACCAGGTTTCGATTGCCGAATTTAGAGTTACTGCCCCTGACTGTTTAAGCCATTTACATAGAGAGTGATATTGGTTTCCGCGCTTTTTCTTGAAAATTGTAGACCAGATTTTAATGAAACTTGGCACACAGCTTCACTACAATGAGGACATGTGCATATCCTCGGGTTTACCAGGTTCGACCGTCGATTTTAGAGTTACTTCCCCTGACTGTTTAAGCCATATACATAGAGAGTGATATTCGTTTCCGCGCTATTTCTTGAAAACTATAGACCGGATTTCAATGAAACTTGGCACACAGCTTCACTACAATGAGGACATGCACATATTGTCGGGGTTACCAGGTTTCGATTGCCGAATTTATAGTTACTTCCCCTGACTGTTTAAGCCATATACATGCAGAGTGATATTCGTTTCCGCGCTATTTCTTGAAAAGTATAGACCGGATTTCAATGAAACTTGGCACACAGCTTCACTACAATGAGGACATGCGCATATTGTCGGGGTTACCAGGTTTCGATTGCCGAATTTATAGTTACTTCCCCTGACTGTTTAAGCCATATACATGCAGAGTGATATTCGTTTCTGCGCTATTTCTTGAAAAGTATAGACCGGATTTCAATGAAACTTGGCACACAGCTTCACTACAATGAGGTCATGTGCATATCGTCCGGGTAACCGGGTTCGATAGCCGAGTTTAGAGTTACTGCCCCTGACTGTTTAAGCCATATACATAAAGAGTGATATTCGTTTCCGCGCTATTTCTTGAAAACTATAGGTTGATGACCTGTACCTAAGTTTGATATTAACTCCATTGACAATGAAAATATGTTCGATGGGGGATATCAATTCAACAAATTTGCTTGTTTTATCCGAGGTCTTTTTAGAACTGTTGTAAGATTTGCTCTGGTATTTACTTGTCCACGGACAAGTGGCCTAGAAAGATGTACTCGCCCTCAAATGGAAAAGCCCATGTTGGACAAGTTGGGCATGGGAATTCCACACCCCTGGTCTATAGAGCATCTGGGGTCAACTTCAGGTAATAGTTGAAGACTATTTCAGTGCCAAATATTCTAATAATTCTTAACCTTAATACTGAGTATACCTCTAAATTAAAAAAGCTGCCGTCATAGCACAGTTTGTAGCGCGTTTGACAGAGGTCCCTGGTTCCATCCCAGACAGCGGCACTCATTCTTTTAGACTATTTGTCTCTCACTGATGGGTTGGTAATCGTAGACCTATGTGAGATAGCAGCTTGAGGCTGGGAAAGAATGTGATGGTTGTACTGGTGAGAGAAATATCAGGAATTCAGGTGCTCCAGCAATATAACAGTAATATAACTGAAAAAAATGTTGATAGCGGCTTTAAACTCCATCAATCAATCAATCAACCTTAATTCTGGAAATATCTCTAAATTCAAAATAAAAACAAGATGATTACATAAATAAATAGTCTACATCTAAAGCAGGGACTCTCAAACTTAAGAAAGGACCCCTAAGATCCCATTTATTGAGTCTTTTAGACCCTGAATTTAGTTGAAGCAGGACTAAAACCCTGAATTCTATCTGAATCAAGTATTGTTTCAATCATTTCGTTGGTACAGTGCAAAACAGTTGAAATTGCCTATAAACATTTTGGCAGTTACAACTGTTTCACACTGAGCCATTTATTTGTCTTCTGGTTATTGGTGTATTCATCATATTAAAATAAGTAGGACAATCTGCTGGATGCTTATGAAAATTGCTGCTGAACTGATGTGGGAAATATCAGGGATTAATGGTTAGCTGCTCAAGCCACTGCTATTTGACTGTAATAGTCTGTTAAAATTTACATTCAAATTCTTTTTAAACAAAAGTATTAATTGTTCATGACTTTTGTCCTTTAATCAACATTTCCCTTTTTCATTTCAGATGCCCAGCGAGAGGGCCAACAACAAATACATCACCATCCATCATACTTTATAACAGATGATGTCAGTGCACACAAGGTACAATTTTCTTGAGTATAAATATGTCATGCAATTAGGAGGAAAAAGGTCGAAATAAAGGAGATATTTTGCACAAAATGCTTTTAGAGTTATTCCCCTTGATGTGATTTGCTGTTATGATGAATGCATTCAGTTAAATGAGGTATCACAAATTGACAGTTTTTGCATAATCCAAAAGATGCTACCATGGCTATATTGCAATAACTTGGGTTTGCTCCAAAAACAGCTTAGCTAGATACTAGTTGATTTATGAATATCAAGGCAAAGGAAAGTGGTGCAAAAATGTACCTGAATACAATTTACTGGTTCTTTTAACTTTGGCTCTCACTGGTTTTGTTTGTGTGTCTGGTTTTGGTTGGATTTGTTTGGAATATATGTATTACCAGGCTGCTCCCTGCTTATCAGTTTTTAATATGGGAATATATTTATTTCATCTCTGCCAGGGATAAGACAGTGACTCTCAGATAAGAGGGAGTTATTCCCACTAGAATAAGTAAATCATTACCCTGTATGTATCCTGAAGTTATCCTCATATTTAAAAATGTATTTATGTCTAGGCCTGTAGAGCCAATCAGGCCCTAAAGCACCTCTACTTTTGTCTGGGCTTGGGTTAAACCGTTTGGTATATTAATATTCCCACGCTGCTCCCTGCTTGTCAGTTTTAATATGGGAATATTTTTTTCATCTCTGCCAGAGATAAGACAGAAACTGTAAGATAAGTGGAATTATTTCCACTAGAATAAGTAAACCATTACCCTGTATGTATCCTGAAATTATTCTAAAATTGAAACACAGGAGCTTGTGCATGCCACCTCGGGCAATTAGACATTAGTGTGAAGCGAAAACATTGAGCAGCTGAGATGGCCACAAAGTGAATTTAAAAGGTTGCCTGACTGTCTCACCCATTGTCATGGGATAAAATCATGGCAAAATAGCATAATTTAAAACCAAAGTTCTGAAAGTGCTGATTGCATTTATGGTGATTCAGAATTGGTTGAGAAAAAAAATTAAATTTCTAAACTTCTCTGGGTAAAAAAGAAAAACATGTAGTATAGAGTTATATCGGAGCAAACATTTGTCCTGGATGATTTTAGTGCATAACTCCTGCCAAAATAGGAACATTCCGGGTTCAGCATGATAGGGGTTAAGACACTTTGACACCTTATCTATCTACAAATGGCAGAGTAAAGACTCTGGTCAGACTGTGCAGTTGCACAGGCTGGCCAGTGTCTTTGCTTTGCCCAGATTTGAAATTGTTACAAATGCTCCAACAACCAAAATATTGTATCTACAGCTTTATTAGTCCCCTACCGGTGTTCACACCGGAGGGGACTATAGGTTTGCCCTCCGTCTGTCCGTCCGTCTGTCCGTCCGTCTGTCCGTCCGTCCGTCCGTCTGTCCGTCCGTCCGTCCGTCTGTCCGCTCAAATCTTGATCCCGCGATAACTTAATAACTAAGCAAGCGTTTTTGATGAAAGTTGGTATATGACTAGATGGCAATGTGTAGATTATGCACATCATTTTATTTTTGTTTTTCGACTTAAATTGAGGTTGCTATGGTTACAGAAATAGTGAAAATATGGCCAAAAATGGGATCCTGCGATAAGATAATAACTAAGCAAGCTAGAATGATGAGACTTGGTATATGACTATATGGCAATGTGTAGATTATGCACATCATTTTATTTTTGTTTTTAGACTAAAATTGTTGTTGCTATGGTTACGGAAATAGTGAAAATATGGCAAAAAATATTGGATCCTGCGATAAGTTAATAAGTAAGCAAGCTAATTTGATGAGACTTGGTATATGACTAGATGGCAATGTGTAGATTATGCACATCATTTTATCTTTGTTCTTTGACAAAAAGTGCGGTTGCTATGGTAACAGAAATAGTGAAAATATGGCAAAAAATGGATCCTGCAATAATTTAATAACTAAGCAAGCTAACTTGATGAAACCTGTTTTAAAATGTAAAAAAAATTATAAGCCATGTTAGTCAGGGTGGTGATGCAGCAGTATTAATCACCTCCAGTGAAAGTTCTCATTTCTTACCAACAAGACTGAAGAAAAACATCTTGGATCAGACAAGGTAACTGTTATTGATACTATTTCTTGCATCTGTCTATTGCTTCCATGAATTGTATAGTGGGCACAGCAGAGACAACAACCCATGTAAGTCTTGTTTAACCCTTTAACAAGACCTGGTTTTGACGTCCCTGATAGAATTGGCGTGGGAAAACATTGAGACAAACAAAGCCGGTAGGGGACTTATGCCCATGTCCAACATGGCTCTTGTTGACATATAGAGACTAGAGTCCTTTTACTCCAGTGTTAAGGACGGGGGCATTGGACTTAAAGGGTCTTGGGATTCAATTCCAGCTGGCTTATAAAAATCATGTTAAGCATAAAAATTAACCCGATGTTGCTACTCTTGAAACATAAATGATACTCTTGTATCTATCTAGGTTAATCGAAAAATAAAAGAAAGAAAAAAAAGAATTCCATATTTTTGCAACAGAACTGGCAATAATAAGACTTGGTGCTCTGTTTTCCAGGAATTACCAGCAATTCTGTGTGGCTTTTGGCCCCCTTTTTCCTCATATTAAATCATTCTATGCTGTTCTGCTAAACAGGGCCCTCAATTGTAAGTACAAAAACTGTTGACCCAACCCAGTCTCATGCAGTTGGTGCACACTGACCATAGTGAATGCGAGTCAAAAATCGTAATTATACTTTACTTTGTTTTCATGTTTGGATTAGATCTACTCCCATAGAATCCAATCACGTAAGTGTTGCCATCATGACGCAGTTCGTAGTGTATCAGACTTGATCTTCAAGCATGGGGTGACAGATTCGATCCCCGTGGCTTTGCATTTTTTTTCAGCCATTTGTTTCCAATAAATCCATGGATAATGCATAAACCTTCTTGGGATATCAGCTTTGGGCTAGAAAAGTAATATGTAAAACATTGTAGTTGTACTAGTGTGAAATATATACTGAGCCACAAAAGAAATGTCACATTTATTATTTGTAGAAAATAGTAAATATTATGCGACATAAAAAAGTTGACATTAAATTCAGCAAGTCCAAGAAAAAGAAAAAACACCCCTTTGTTCAAGTTTTTTCTTGGCTATTTAAATTGGTTGAGCATAGCTTTTGTACTCTGTATTAGATGGGAAGAATTTTTCAGTAGAATTTTGCAAAAATCAATTGTTCCCTATGGTCGTGAGTAGGAACTTGTATTAAAATTGCCCAAAAAAGTATTGATTATTGATGACAATTTTCATAAGAAAGCCTCTGAGATTACTTACCAGATCAGAGATAAATGCATTTTAACATTTCTTGCACAGGGATCAGGTATGCTTTTTGCACCCAATCAGAGTCCACATCGCCAACCACTGCTTAGATTTTAATAGGTTTGGTTTCTCTATACCTTTAGGGTCCTATGTTTTGAACATGGCATAGATGAACATATTGCCATTATCTCAACTATCACTACCATTGGTGTTTTACATCAATTCAGAAAATGACTGTTTACAGAAAGCCCAAAAATAATCCTTTTCATCAAAAGATTTCTGTATGGAATTGAATAAAATAGTTCTAGGGTGTCGTTTCTTTTGTGGTTAAGTATATTAGGAATCCATTGTTTCTGCATTAGACTGGAAAACTGTTAAAAGTGCTGTTAAACCCCATGCAAACAAACCGATCACTCAAGGTAATCTGTTGCCAAATATTGAGCATTGACTGTCACCCACAACAACTTGGAGCATTTTAGAATGGACAAATCTTGAGGATATTCCATAGCTGAAGTTCGATCAAAGTTATTCTTATGTTTAAAATGTTCAATTATTTTTGCCACATTGCTGTTAAAAAAAGAAAGCCAAATTTGTAGAAGACTTTTTTTGATAGCAATGGCAAATTCAAGAAATATGTTGCTACCTATGATTTTCAGTGTAAAGCTTTATCTTTGATCATATCACTCAGTGTTCTATGATCAATCACTATTGACTGTGTATTTGGTAAAAGGTAAAGCATGCAAAAAGGCGAATGACTCAGGATTGCAAAGAAATGGGTAACAAAAGGAAAGCTTTAGATTAAATCAGGTTGATTGACTAATCTTTACCTTTGTTCCCAATTTGTCATGGGCTATATAGCATTATCCTAAACACAAATTCTTTAAAAAATCTTTGAATAAGCTTCATTAAGTTTACCCTTTATGGATAATGCGGCTATCAAATTTAACCCTTGTCATGCTGAATAAAGAATATTGGAAAAATTGCAACAAAATCAAAGTGCTGAAAGCTCTGGATGCACTAAATGTGTTAAGGTATTCATTTTGAAAATTAAATTTTTTAGCTTTTTTGGTTTCAAAAAAGGAAAACAGGTGGTATGGACAAAGATCAGACTGCACACATGACAAGGGTTAAGATGTATCATTTTGGGAAAAGAGGTAGAGCGTCAGCCTCTTGACCTTAAGGGCCTGAGTTTGATTCCCGAGAGCGGCTATCAATCTTGGTTCTTTCATTGGCTCACACATTCCGTGTGAGTACTGTACTGGTGAATTTTCTAGGAAACAGAATTATGAAGGATTAACCTAAGTTGGAAGAACTTTTTTTTCAATGGATGTGAAATAAATAGGTTTAAAACTATGGAAATAATTGGTAGTGCAATATTTATAGAAACAGTTTAAACCTCATTTAGTCGAAGAAATTGCCCAAAATCTGATATTCATAGTGCTTTTATGTTAACAGTTATTTACATTAGTTTTGCACTCAACAAAAAATAGAAATACAGTATGTAAGTCTGTCAGGTAATAATGAAGTTTCCCATCCCTTAAACCAAATTTAAACCTTGTCATGCTGAACCCAGAATATTCCTACTTGGCAGGAGTTATAGACAAAGATCTGTCTGCACATATGTGCAATCTGATCTTAGTCTATTTCACCTGATTTTTAGCCCCACTTGCTGAAGGCCAGCAAGCTATTGTCATGGCAGGGTGTCTGTTGTGCGCATGTGCATGTGTAAACTTTTCTTTAAACGTCTTCTTCTCCTAAACCAATGGGTGGATTTTGACGAAACTTGGCCAGAATGTTCCTTTGGTGACCCTCTTGTAAAGTTGTTAAAGAAATTTGGATTGACCCCTGTGGCAACCTCAAATGTAATACGACGCTAAATGTAATAAACTTTTTTATTACATTTGGCGTTGTTACATTTAGCGTCGGGGTCAACACCAAATGTAATAACGCCAAATGTAATAAAATTATTTTCCTCCATCATCGTATCAAACTAACCAAATACAAGTGGAAGTTTAGTTTGGAAATATTACGAATGGCAGTGGGGGCATGAGGATATATTTTTTTCGATGAATTTGCATATGAATTGTGACAATGTTTCTGTGTGATTTCTTCAATGCCCAATACCTAGATAATGAAATCAAATTTTATTACATTTGGCTTTGTTACATTTAGCGTCGGGGTCAACGCCAAATGTAATAACGCCAAATGTAATAAAATTATTTTCCTCCATCATCATATCAAACTAACCAAATACAAGTGGAAGTTTAGTTTGGAAATATTACGAATGGCAGTGGGGGGCATGAGGATATATTTTTTTTGATGAATTTGCATATGAACTGTGGCAATGTTTCTGTATGATTTCTTCAATGCCCAATACCTAGATAATGAAATCAAATTTTATTACATTTGGCGTTGTTACATTTAGCGTCGGGGTCAACGCCAAATGTAATAACGCCAAATGTAATAAAATTATTTTCCTCCATCATCGTATCAAACTAACTTAGTACAAGTGTAGGTTTAATTTGGAAATATTTTGAATGGCAGTGGGGGCATGATTGTGGCAACCTCAAATGTAATACGACGCTAAATGTAATAAACTTTTTTATTACATTTGGCTTTGTTACATTTAGCGTCGGGGTCAACGCCAAATGTAATAACGCCAAATGTAATAAAATTATTTTCCTCCATCATCGTATCAAACTAACCAAATACAAGTGGAAGTTTAGTTTGGAAATATTACGAATGGCAGTGGGGGCATGAGGATATATTTTTTTTCGATGAATTTGCATATGAATTGTGACAATGTTTCTGTGTGATTTCTTCAATGCCCAATACCTAGATAATGAAATCAAATTTTATTACATTTGGCGTTGTTACATTTAGCGTCGGGGTCAACGCCAAATGCAATAAAATTATTTTCCTCCATCATCGTATCAAACTAACTTAGTACAAGTGTAGGTTTAATTTGGAAATATTTTGAAACATTGTCAGAATTCATATGCACATTCATCGAAAAAAAATATATACATCATCATGCCCCCACTGCCATTCAAAATATTTCCAATGTAAAACCTACACTTGTACTAAGTTAGTTTGATACGGTGATGGAGGAAAATAATTTTATTACATTTGGCGTTATTACATTTGGCGTTGACCGGACGCTAAATGTTACAACGCCAAATGTAATAAAATTTGATTTCATTATCTAGGTATTGGGCATTGAAGAAATCACACAGAAACATTGTCACAATTCATATGCAAATTCATCGAAAAAAATATATGCTCATGCCCCCACTGCCATTCGTAATATTTCCAAAGTAAACTTCCACTTGTATTTGGTTAGTTTGATACGATGATGGAGGAAAATAATTTTATTACATTTGGCGTTATTACATTTGGCGTTGACCCCGACGCTAATTGTAACAATGCCAAATGTAATAAAAAAGTTTATTACATTTAGCGTCGTATTACATTTGAGGTTGCCACACATGATGATGTATATATGTTTTTTTTTGATGAATGTGCATATGAATTCTGACAATGTTTCTGTTTGATTTCTTCAATCCCCAATACCCTTATAATGAAATCAAACTTTATTACATTTCTTCAACGCGTTTTTTTTCGATGAATATGCATATGAATTCTGACAATGTTTCTGTTTGATTTCTTCAATCCCCAATACCCAAATAATGAAATCATACTTTATTACATTTGGCGTTATTACATTTGGCGTTGACGCCGACGCTAAATGTTACAACGCCAAATGTAATAAAAAAGTTTATTACATTTAGCGTCGTATTACATTTGAGGTTGCCACAACCCCCAAATGAGGGCGTGGCAGGGTGGGGATTATTTCGACACCGAAATCTTTGAACAACATCTCCTCCTGACCCATTGGGCTGATTTCAATGAAACTTTACCAGAATGTTCCTTGGATGACCCTCTTCTTAAGTTGTTCAAGAAATTTGGATTGGACGAGATCCACTGGATTAATAAAATTCAGGTGAGCGGTTTAGGGTCATTCTGGTACTCTTGTTTCAAAGTGATATCTTAAATAATTTTCTTCCTTGTAATTTTGCATATTTGTTAAATAAGTTCATTTCTTCATAAGTCATTAGAAAAAGTCAGTATTCCTTCTGAATGTTAACTTTCATTACCTTCTATTTTCAATATCTCTCTTTCAAATCTTGAGATTTTTAAGCCAGTGGAGCGATACAAGCCCTCTTGGGCCTCTTGTCCTTTTTACTCTAAGAGACTTTCAATTTTGACCAGTCTAATAGGTCTCATGAAAAAATTGTAACCAAGTTGGAAAAAAACTAAAACCCTTATCCTGCTGAATTTTGATTTTGTTTCAAATAAATCACCAAATTCGTGACAGTTTCAACATGTCTAGCTCTGTTTTGTCCCACAATAATTCAATATGAAGCAGGAAGTGAAGGCTAAGATCAGACTGCACAGTTGTGCAGGCTGATCTTAGTCTTTACTTTCTGTCGAAATTTCATTTACATCAGGAAAATGTCAAGAACAAAATTGGGGGGTTAAGGAGTAAGGGCCTGCCAATTTTACATAACAGAGGCTCAGGAAAAATGTCTATACATAAAACTCTTCAAAGGTGAAAACCTGAGGAGGTAGTTTCAATGTGGTAACTAGAGCAGAAACCCACTCTACAACTTCAAATTTGCGAGATAATTTTCAAACCTACTGGCGCCTGTGGTCGGACCTTTCAATATCGAGTGTGTACCTCTCAGTTAGGCTTTGAACCTGGCCAATCCTTTGCGAATAAGGTGTTTGTGGTTTTTGGCTAGCTTTTGAGAGCTATTGTAGTTTTGTAAAAGTAACCACATTGTGTGTTTTTTCAAGGGAATGAAAGGGTTGTTAGTTTTCCTTTATCCATTTTCCCTCCATGTTAATTTCACTGATTCACAGACAAAAGTTATAAAGCTACCTGTATCTTTAAAAAATTATCGCCAGTTTAACACTTTCCTGTTTTACAAAATTTTGGACCTGTCCAAATTCAAAGGTATTGCAGATGAAAACTTTAAGTGGATTTAATTTGAAAAATAACCATTCAGTAGGGAAGAAAATAGTGTGGAAAAAGAAGAAATTGCTTGTCAGAAGCAATTTCTTCTTTTTTCACAATGTTTTCTCAACCATAAAATCACAGGCACGTAAAAAGCAGCGATTAAACAGCAAAGGGTTAATTCTTAAACCTGGTAACTGCAGTATGAATCAAGCTGTAGCTACAATGGTTTGGAATGAAACTGACAATATGTATTATCTTTCTACGCTATCTTGCAGAATATCTCAGGGGTGTGGAATTCCCATGTCCAACTTGTCCCACATGATTTTTTTCTTCCTTTTGACAAATACTTTTTTCTGTCATTTGTCTGTGGACAAGTGAAAACAAGTACAGATATCAGTATGGTATTAAAATATAAGAGATTGATTATTATAATGATAATATCAAAGGATTGAAAACTGTTTTAAATGCAGAAAATGCTGTAGCTCAGCATTTTCTTCTTTTAAAAAAAATGTTTTTTCAACATTGATTGATATTCTTTTTGGATGAAATATTATTTTTGATGAGGGACAAGTAGAAAATCATTTATTACTTGTACGGGGACAAGTAGAGAAATTCTGTATTTCCACATCCCTATATCTCACCAAAAAAACTATCGAAATGGGCATCCAGGTGCCCTCTACTGGATCCAATCTCTTTTTCAAATGATTAATAATTGCCTTACCAGGCGGTTCCTTTTCCCGTGATGGATTGAAAAATCCTTTATCATTATGTCAACCCTTCTCATGCCATTAACAGCTAATTTTGATTTACATATTTAGCTTTTGCAGACATTATAGACTAGGATCTGCCTTCACAAACGCACATTCTGATCTTAGCCATCATGTTCTTAGTTTAAATTACACTACCTTTTGCTTCTAAATTATTGTGAGAAAGATACCTTGTTGAAATATATCATTTTTAGCTCCACTGGCCGAAAGGCCAGCGGGCTATTGTCATGGCGAGGTGTCCGTCGTCCGTGCGTCCGTCCGTGCGTCCGTCTGTGCGTCCATCCGTAAACTTTTACTTTAAAAATCTTCTCCTCATAAACTACTGGATGGATTCCAATCAAATTTCACAGGAATGTTCCTTGGGTGACCCTCTATCAGATTCCTTCAAAGATTTTTAATCGGTTGAAAATCATGGCTGTAGTGGGCGTGGCTAATTTCCATATATGGTAATAGGTGGCTTTTCTCAGAAACTAATTGATGGATATTTACCTAACTTCACATGAATTATCCTTGAGGGGTCCTCTATCAGCCTACAAAAAATCATTGTGATCAGATGAAAAATATGTATTTTATGGGCGGAGGTCATTTCTATATATGTTATATAGTGAAAACTTTGAAAATCATTTTCTCAGAATCTAATTGATAGATATCAACCAAATTTTACATGAATGATACTTGAGGGGTCCTCTATCAGTATAGAAAAAATTATTGTGATCGGATGAAAAATGTGTATTTTATGGGCGGAGGTCATTTCTATATATATTATATAGTGAAAACTTTGAAAATCATTTTCTCAGAACCTAATAGATAGATATAAACCAAATTTTACATGAATGATACTTGAGTGACCCTTTTTCAGTATAGCAAAAATTATTGTGATCCGATAAAAAATATATATTTTATGTGCGGAGGTCATTTCCCTATATGTTATATAGTGTAAACTTTGAAAATAATTTTCTCAGAACCTAATAGATAGATATCAACCAAAAATATTGTGATCAGATCAAAAATATGTCTTTTATGGGCAGAGGTCATTTCTTCATATATAGGGTAAAACAAACTATCCTGAAAGGTTAAACAGATGGGTTAGATATCATGGAAATTTTATTTCTGTGAAGTTGTATCAGTCTGCAAAAAAATATTTGATTAGATGAACAGCATATTTTTTTTATTGGTAGAGGGTATTATATCATATAAAGTGAATATTTGATCACCCTTTTGGTATCTTCTCAATGATGAATTTTTCTAGACTTGTTAAATTTAATAGGTGTAATGATTATAGATTAGAAGGAACAAAACCTTTGTTGAAATTCAAATGTATAGAATCATTAGTTGAAATAAGTAGCCTGAGAATACCCACTCAGAATTGGTGAGTTTAGTTGAACGAAGGGTGAATCTGCACATAGTGTAAAATGATGTTCTGACCTCCTGACATTCAGAGTGGGGTAGAAAGAGTTGAGTTTACTGCACTCTAAGGCATTGTGCAGATTAAAATAAATATATATTGGATTGAATATTTTACTTCTTACTATCATTAGTTAGAATTTTGTTTTGATGACAAACAATTGTGAAGTAAAATCTTTTAGTAGTGTTTAATTAAAAGTGGAAAGATCTACAATCAAAATTTTGCAGACCAACACCAGTATATTGTGCAGTAACATTCTGTTAGTTTTGAAATTCTTATATTTGGATTTTAACAAAATATCACTAGAATGATCCTTGGGTGACCCATTATCAGACTGCACAAAATTATTGTGATTAAATGAAAAATATTTGTGTAACAGATAGAGGTCAATTTTGTTATTCACTGATCATGAGTTTTTTATGCAGAAATATTTCAGCATATGACCCTTATTTACTTGAAATAAACATTCACTCATTCATTCACTTCAATTCTCATTTAAACAGCTTTATCATCCTCTAATAGTCATTATTTGGATATTCAGGCCTGTGGAGCGAATCAGGCGCTCAAGCGCCTCTAGTTCTCAAATCTTCTCAAAAAAAAAAACCAACATAAATTCTGCAAGATAAAGGTTATCTCTAAATTTTAGTCATTTGGTGAAGGGCTAAAGTGGGCTAGGGTTTTGAATAGTTAAGACATTTGTCATTAAAACTTCAGTGCACAAGTAACCCTCGAGGGTAGCGATATCGGTAGTTGTCAAGTTTTAGGGTTTCCTGTAATTTGGAAACAAAGCTCCCTCAATGGCTATTGTTGTGCCCCCTTTTGGGGACAGGAAATCTGCACCCACAGAGGAAACACCTTCATACACTGGCTGTTTTGTTTGCAAGCCTTAGCTTTTTCCCGCCTTTATTTCTCAGTTTTTCGATTTTCTGTAAGATAATAAAAATATCAGGGCTCAAAAGTCAAAGAAAGTAGATAGCTTTTACAAAATCCAAAGGATTAGTGCTCTTTAAAACCAAAATGCAAATGGACACCTTGTTATATTTGTATTTGAATTTCTTCAATATGCATGACCTGTCTTGCTAAAAGGACTTCCCGGTGTACAGGCAGACAAAATGCTGCTAAATCTTGATGATTTTACCCCACTTTGCATGCAATAGCATGTGCAAAGCGGGGTAAAATCGGCAAACAGTTTGCACTGTTTTGTCATCCTGAACACAGGTTTGATCTTGAGGGACCTCTATAATGTGGTTCGGAGACAAAAACTTTGTAACTACAACGTGAATAAAAGTGAGTAACGAGGGTATGGTCGAATATTTGTGATAAGATGAATATTTGAAAAAGGGTTTAGATTTAGCATAATACTGATATAGGATTTCCAAAATAATGGTGAAAGGAAGAAAGAATAACCACGCAAAGATCAGGGCTCAAGGTTATAAAACTTTTCTCAAGCTCAACTGAGAATTTTCTCAAATTTCAAATTTGAATAAATGTATGAAAACAAAAGATAATTTCAATAAGTTGTTATTTATAACAACTTATTAATATCATCTTTTATGTTTGTACATTAAAATGAGTATTTAAACAGAATTACGGCTCTAATCTCGAATTGAAATTTGAGAAAATATTTTATTGAGAATGAGAAGAGTTTTATAACCTTGGGCCCTGACTGCACATTGTTTCAGACTGATCAGTGATCAGGGTCTATACTTGCTGCCAAAACCTTGACCACTGTAGGAAAATACTTTGAGAGGGGTAAAAATTGTTTTGGTTACAATTTGAAAAAAAAAAGTCAGGAAAAACTTCAGTCAAGGGTTTGTTAGCATACAGATGCTTGAATCAATACTCTGCCAGCAAGCCTCCAGATAAACCAGATTGATCATGTTGCCGTAGCTGGGGTAAAAATTGTGGCGTAGAAAACTGAATATTTCATGGGAAACAGCTGGGGGAATACATACTGGCCCCTATCAAACTTAACCCATTACTAGACAACTAAGTTTTTAATCGAAATTAAAACAAAAACAAAAAAAAATGATACAGACCACATTTCACCATGTTTGTGATATGAGAGAAGTGCTGTTGAAAGCGGTATTTAACACCATACTCATCTTGCTTAACTCTTATCTTGCTGTATTGAAATTTTATTTCAAACAAATTGCCAACTTTTAACTAGCCTGGCTTGAGTTTTTGATACTATGATTAAGTAAGAAGTGTTTAAGCTAAGACCAGACAGTAATTTATACTGTCTGCAAAGCTTTAAATGTAGAGCAGGAATATCAATGGCTTAGCGCAAAACAGTTGTAACTGCCTATTAGCCATTGATATTCTGTGAACAGAATGAGAGGGCTACAACTTCTATAGAAAATCTTAGAATAATGTCAGGGTTGTGAAATTCCCATGGCTGACTTGTCTGACACGGGCTTTTCCACTTGTGGGTGAGTACATTTTTCTAGGCCACTTATCCGTGGACAAGTAAATACCAGAGCAAATTTTGGCATAGTACTACAAAGATCTAGGAGAAAAGTCATCCTCATGCTTGTATCAAAGGTTAGAAAACATTGTCTTTAATGAAGAAAATGTTTAACCAAGAAAATGCTGGGTTACAGCATTTTCTTCATTAAAAATAATGTTCACTCAATATTTATCAGTACATTTTTTGGCGGACAAGTTCATTTTGATCCTGGACAAGTAGGAAATTGACTTTTACATGTACATGGACCAATTGAGAGATTTTGTATTTCCACACCTCTGATAATGTGACTAAAACAAAAATTCTTGGCTGAACCATTGGAGCCCTATGATTGGGAATAAGAAATCCTGGGTATCAGTGCAATACTAAAAGTGTAAGTGCCTACATATTCATTGGCACTTACAATAGTTTTGCACTGAAATCACAAATTTTGAAACTTGAAAGGCACCCTTGTTTCGATTTCAATTCAGTGCTGAATAATATAATGAAGTTTGGACTGTTCCATTTGATAAATTCGTTTATTCGACATTGATTATTTGAGCCCTGGCAGCACCCTGATCGTGGTATCAGGTTTTCTCTGATCCCCACACTGACTTGCCGTGTGTTACAGGCGGTAGCAGATCAATAGGCAAGCTGCTGATACTGGATGCCATATTGATTATGGAGTTTTCCTATAAAGTTTGTATCGGAGGATTCATAGTACAAAATCAAACTGAACTGCGGTTTCAAATTCAGTTCTAAAGGCTGAGTTTTCCTACAATTTTTGCACTGAGGGACTACATTACATGTGTCAAACTGAACTTGATTCTATGAAGTTGAAGTTTTGACCTTATAACATGCAATGTTATCATAAACTTGGCAAAAAGTAGGAATAGAAAACGTAGAAAAAGAAGAAATTGCTTTTAAAAAGCAATTTCTTCTTTTCACACAATGTATTCTTTCAAATATTGCCTGACTTTACCTTGAGTCAGACTATCATTCAAAAGGTCCTCTGTTCAATCCCAGAAGGCGGTTTTCATCATTTCTGACTATTTGTCTACCACCAATGGGTTGATAATCATTTATCTATGTGGAATAGCAGCTTGAGGCTAGGAAAGGATGTAATGGTTACACAGTGGTGTGAGAAATACTAGGAATCCATTGTTAGGTGCTCGAACTGCTCTGATATAACAGGAAGATTGTTGAAAGCGGCATAAAACTGTTTAATCAAACAAGCCTTTTGTAACTAGTGTCAATGACTTGTTAACCCTTTCCCCCACAGTTCAAGGATTTAAGATTCTAGTGCTATCATACTTCATAAAATATCGTGGAAAAGAAGGAGGAAAAAGAATTAGAAAAAGAAAATTTCCTTAAAACTTCAATTATTACAGAACTGGTTTAGTTGATGTTCAGATGGTGGTTCATGGAAAATTGTTTATACTGATACAAAATGCATAAACAAACTTTGACCTAGAGATCAGAACTGTTTATCAAACAAATCCTGGTTGCTAACTTGTTTCATAGATTCATCAAGAAAGAAGATTACAGATACATGTTTGGATATGAAAAGAAAAAAGTGTGAAATAAAAAAATGCAAATTTAATCAGTAATCCATTGCAAGGCAAAATTTTGGCCAAGTCTAAATATAAAAAGCCAAGCATAGTTTGAATACCAGGAAACCATTGTATGGTGCTCCAGCTGCTGCCATATAACTGAAAGATTGTTGAAAGTAGCCCATTTACACAAACAACCAAACAAGTCAGACCAGATGACATGTCCAAATCAAAGCACTGAAAGTACTGATGGTGAACGAACCTGATGGCATTCTAGAATTATATATTGAATTCAATTAGATAAGAGAAACTATGAATGTAAAAATAATTTTAAAAAAAGGGGGGGAGGAATTGTCTTGACAAAATTTCCGTTATTCGGAAATTTCAATGCAAATTCAAAGAAAGGGAAAGATGGGGAAAATCCTGTAAAAAAAAAAATGTTAGAATATGAGTTGTTACTTTGTGAAAATTTCTTTTACACACTTGAAATAGGTACATTTATTAATTAAACATAAATGGAGAGAACGTTTTAATCCTATCTAAAACTGTCTTCAATCTATATCCAATGGTGTTTGTTTTTACAAAAGTAATTGTTATCATGTTTAAGCTTATTTCAAGTAAATTGTTGTATTTGTTTTAACTTTTTTTTTATCTATCTTTTTTCCTTCTCAGAGGATGAAAAGGTCTTTGAGTACCAACCAAAGAAACACCTATGAATATCAGTTAGTCCTGAACTGTACTCATTGTTTAAAGTTATGATTTGTTAATTTATTATAGTATTTTGAACAATAACCTGAGAGATTCATTTTTATCATATCTGAAGCCAAAACCACTTCCGTTGTTGACACTTATGTCGTTATTCAATTTTATAACACTGCAGGATGAGAAATATTTAGGTATAGGTTAAAGTGTGTATTTCCGTCTATTTATCGTCTCTACCGTAGCGTATGCCCATATGAGCGAAGCCCCCAGAGGACGGTTAGTTGTTACGGGGGATAGTGCAAGGGTACATGACGAATCTACTGCTGAGATCCGCCATGGTTCATTAACGTGCTCGGTGTAAAGCACCGTCTCACGGGGCCTCGGTTTAACGTCTCATCCGAAAGACAAGTAGTTTTTGTTAGTATACCAGCCCGGGAACCGAACCCACGCGGTCGAACTTCAATGGTTTTGAAGTCCGGTGCTCTACCAACTGAGCTAATCGTGCTGGTCGTATAGGTTAAAGTGTGTGTTTGTAGGATTTAGGTCCCTCCGTGCTCTAGGCATATATGGAAAGGACCATGCGAGAGAAAGAAGCGGATACGAGGAGATCCGGGTTCTTACGCCCCTAGCTCTTCTACGAAAAGACCTCCTTGGTTCTTTTTTGTGCCCAGTGTAAAGCACCGATATTCGCGAAGCTACCTCTGGGTTTCCTACCAGTTTACTTCTAGTTGAAATTCCTGCCTGGGTTGGGATTCGAGTGTAGGTTAAAGGAGGTCTAGTGCCTTATTAGTATAATTCATAGATAATTTCTGTTTAAGGTTTAGAAATTAAAGTATATTAAATAATTGCTTCATAGTAAATTGCATACTTACAGTCTTTATAAATATTATTTTTGTAACGTAATTTCCACGTCAAAAGCGGATAAGAATCTTATTTAAGAAGTTTATTTTTTTAAAGGGAGGTAATAATTGCATGAACAAATAGTTTAAGTATAATACCCTGTTTTTTTCCTCCCGACTTTCCTCCCAATAAGAATTGAGAATCCTTACAATTGTCGGTTTATTTTTTGCACGAGAACCTATTGTTTACATTCAAGAGTTTGGATGCTTGTAAAATCACTCACTATAGATATCTTATTACAGTATTGCGGCTGATATTAGACTTTTCTTCTCGGAGCTAGTTTTTTCTTAAACTGTAGTTAACCAATTCTAAACGTATTTTGGAAAAGATGGGACCAGTTTTTATTCATCGATTAAGATTTTTATGATTTCTGTAAAAAACGCAATGACTTTTCCGAATAATTTAACAACTAAACCCGCCTGTCGAATTGTAAACAAGTGCATGACGGATCTGGTCCCCCCCTTGACCACGGCAATATATACTCGTCAATTGGAGTGGTATCTAGGGTTGAATATTTAGCTATCATTTATTTAATTTTCAAATAGAATTTTGAATTGATATGGTTTTACAGATTGAAATGAAACACGAATGCCCCCCTAAACAGCATTTTTTAAAGTTTGACATTGACAGATGACCTTGACCTTGTCACATGACCTTGACCTTGTCACATGACCTTGACTTTGGTTTACAGCTTTGAATGTCAAATACTTTTGGAGAAAAGTCAAAGGTTAAGTTTTCGGGTTAAGTTTTTCGGACAGACGGACGGACGGACAGACAGACGGACGGACAGACGGATAGACAGACAAACAAACGGACATGAGAAAAACAATATACCCCCGATCTTTCGATACGGGGGCATAAAAATGCAAAGTAGAATGGCCCCAATGAAATATCTCCCGTGCCTGTCGCATTTGGTATTCGGCAATATTCGCTTCTGAGATAGACGAATACGAAACGTTTTCGCTGGGAATAAGCCCTACTTCAGCCAACGCAATTTTACAGAAAAATCTTAATAGCGACGTTCACCCCTATTCAAATAAAAGATACAAGAAAGGTTGTACATGTAAAACACATGTCGAATCATTCTTAAAACCCGTCTCGAGACTGACTGTCGCTAGTTGAAAAGTTATGTAAAACCGCATTCTAATGACACAAGGTGTCTTGATGTGTCATTCGTCTCAACTCGGCCTATTCCTGTAACCTACATTTAACTCGGAGCCGTCGGAGATCGCCCGAGTATTGCCGAATGTAAGTTCAAGAGGACACGACCTAGATAAACACGTATTTCCGGCTAATTACTACAAGTTGCACCAGCGAAGGCTTGGGTCAAAAACATAGTATCTGTCTCTTCGGTGTTTAGACACAAACTTTGTTTTTGCTTTAAACTCTCGACAAGCTTACGCCGATCAAAAATTCCCTTGATAAACATTGCAAGATCATATTGTGTTTTTCGAGGTGAATTTTCATTATCATCACTTGATAAAGAAAACTAGAAACACGCCATTAAAGAAATAAAAAGTGATTTTGCGGAGAAAAATGTTGAAAGATACTAAATTGAATTTTAAGAGGCGCTACTTTATTTCAAATGTATTAACATCCAACAGGATTTTCCCGACATGGTATATAACACTGGTGAACGACGTTCGTTCACCAAAAATTGGTCTAAAATGAAAACATTAAATTCAGCTAAATAAGTTGGTTACAGGTTAATTTTGGTAAACGGAAAGAAATTAACAGAAAAAAAGTAACAGAAAAAAAGTAACAATTTTGGCTAGGAAAAAAAGTATCAGGAAAGAAAGTAACACCCTATTAATTAATATCAAATAATGACAATAATTCTTACTTTTTTATTTCTAAATTAGGTCTTTTTGTATCTTGTATCTTCTAGTGTCATTTACATAAATTATGAAATAAAACTTGAATTTTGACATAGAATTTGAGATATATAGATTAAACAATACATTGTTGTACCACCCTGTCAAAATTGAATTTCGTCCATCAAATTGGCAATGGTCAATTTTGTCTTAGAGTTTCATATATATTTTATCTTGAGAAAGAAAAATGTTGAATCTTTTCGTTCCTTGTCCACAAGAAAAGTTCAGGAAAAAATGATAATTAGATGAGTTTTCTTTTTATTGATTAGAAATGTTTTATTGCAGTCATTTTGGACTTATTGGTGAATTAAAATTTGTAAAACAGGCCATGATAATTAAGAAAATCTTTTTCATAAGGAAACAATACTGAAACTGGAAGAAATTGATAACTTTTCTAACAATAACATCTATGAAAAAAGCATTTGAAGCTGCAACGAAAACAATAAAAAAATTAAACCCTAAGATAACCCTGATAAGCATTACTATGCCAACTGTGTAAAAAGTCACACCTTAGATCCCACACAAGTGTATTTTGACAAGTTTATCAAATAATGACACCAATAGGTGTTTAAGTCTTTTCTCTTTTTTTAAAAAATACATCATCACAATTTTTTGCATTAAATTAAAAAAAAAAAAAAAGAATTAATTTATTGTTATTATTTTATCATTTAAATAAACATCAAAATATCCTTTTCATTCAGGTTTATAATATGGTAGTACAATGCTACTTTTACTTAAAACTGTTACTTTTTTTCCCGTTTCTTTTTTTCCTGTTACTTTTTCTCCGTTACTTTTTTTCCTGTTACTTTCTTTCCTACAATCGTTAATTTTGGCTTCACTTTTCATTTGAAAGGTCAAGGGTTAGAGTTTTCCAATATCTTAAACTTTCTGGGCCAATAAAGGGATAAGGTAAAGGGTTAATAATGATTTATCTTCTTTATCATGCCCTACCCTAAAGCATATTGTGTAGGCTAGGATTGGACAGTTAAGATGATTAGTGTAATTTTGCCCTGTGGGCTTAACTCAACTACCAGTATGAAGAAACCCTTATAGCCTTAGTCACTGTTTGCCTCTGTCAGTCAGAGTAAATAATTGGGGGAGTGGGGCATTTCAGTGGCTCAAGATACTTAATGTACTTTGAATTCAGACTTTTAAATTTTTGAAATTTCTAGCTCAAATCTTATTTTGAGGGTACTCATTTCAATCGTCTCTTCGAGACGATTCAAATGAGTACCCACAACATAGGGATTTGTAGAGAAAGAACAAAACTAAAACGCCATTTTCCTGTTATCCCAAGCTCTCTAGGCCATGACAAATATTGAGTGTATGCCATGGTATGGGAGTGTGTAAATGAACGAAGTTTGCCTCAGTTACACACTCAATCGTCAATTGTGGACTAGGAAAAATCGGTGGATTACACTTGTGTTGATTTATTTTTTTCCCTGAATTTAGTGAATGGAGTATGGATTTTAATGAAGTTTTGATGATGTTGTCCAAGGTATGAAGAATTTTATCAGATATGGGTGTTTTGTTTTAAACCCTTAACCATAGAAAACTAGTTTATTAGGGCAAGAATGTGGGACAAATAGACCAGTCCTTTGCTCTCAAGAGATTGGCCCCTAGATTTCCCTTCAGAATTTGTTTCACCTTGTTGCCTATATCAGCATTTTAACAAAAAATTATGTTTCATCTGATTTTAAAGCTTTTTGCACCTTCTTTGTAATTCTAGATGTAGAGGGAAAAGAATTAATAGATACACATTCTTACTGAAAGGGGGGGAAAAAACAAACACGAGACTTAATAAATTTTCTGGCTATGTTAACTCATATCTCAAATGATGTGAAAGAAGTGTTAAAATGTTCAATACTGAAGTTCTTTTTCTGAATTGCCAAAATGCTCTGGAATGTTTCAACCAAAATAAAGCTAAAGTGGGGTAGAATGACCATTCTAGTGAGAAAAAGATTTTACAATGAAAGCTTGGTGTATGATTTGTGCATTAGTGTGTCTGTTAGTATGTCCATCTGACTGATTTAGCCTTGATAATTACTCAAACCTTTATGGATGGATTTTGAATAAATTTGCCATTATTGCTCTATATCAAGAGTAGATGTCCTATTTGAAAGAAATTTTCAAGGTAAATGTCCCAGCTCAAGGTCAAATGCCAAATCCTAGTAGCAGTTGTCCTACGACAACCACCTATTTATGTGATAGGCCACTTTGATATATTTGGAATAGATTGACCTAAGCAACCATATTTAAAACTTACAATTTATCATTTCAGAGTGAAAGTCCAAGTCGTAAACGACGGAAGACCTCAACGAGTATCGTAGATCTGACAAATACCTCCCCCAGTCCTCCACCACATGGATATCCGTGCGACCCTTTGTCCGAGAGTCTCCGACAGCGACGGAGGAATCCCAGCCAGCGTCGTCCATCAGGCGAGAGAGCACATACACCCAGAGCTAGGAGAAGGTTCGTTTCCTTGATTATAATCCATTTTGATGGTTCATTGGGTTCAGAGCTGGCACATATTGATGGCTCAGTGTAAAATAGTTGTAACTGCCTATATATTTATATGCAGTTACAGCTGTTTTGCTCTGAGCCATCAACATACTTTCTCACATCATTGTAAACCTAAGCTGGATAGTAGCTTGAGATTGGGATAGGATGTTGAACTAAAGATACTGTGAGAAATACCAGGAATATATTGTAAGGTGCTCCAGCTAGCACGATTTAACTGAAAATTTGTTAAAAGCAATGTTAAACCCCATTCAAAGAAATGGTTGGCTCAATGAGAAACTGCCTAAAGAATTAAAGGGGAGAGGGTCATATGATAAGGGGCCACCAGGGGTCTGTACTCCAGACTTCTGGAATTTTGTCAAAAATATGGCAAGCTGAATAGCAGAATCCAGGTATTCTATTCTATATCAAATGAAATTAATGTAAATCAAAAGGTCAGTGCGTAACTATTGTAAGTGACTACATATGTTGATTAATATGTATTTACTTACAATACTTTTGCACTGACATCTGAAAGTTTCAGTTGGACTAAGATCGGTCTGCATGTCTGTGTAGGCTGATTGTTGTATTACTATAAATTGTATTCAAAGGCTTTCTTAAGGTAGTGGAACCGAAATAGTTCCACAACATTTCGGAACTAATGATCTTTAACATGATAACAATTTTAGCCAAGGTTTCCTAATGAAAATCATTAGGAAACCTCGGTTAACATTGTTAAAGTTCGTAACTACTGAAATGTTGCGGATCTATTATGGGTCAACTACCTTAACAGCAGGAATATGTCATGAACAGCATGAGAAGGGTTAAACCGAGGGGTCACAGCAAAAATAATGTAACTGCCTATAAATATATAGGCACTAACAATAGTATTGCATTGGCTGCAGAAATGTAGACCAAGATCAGACAGCTGTTTTTCCATAACGATACAACACAAAAGGGTTACTCATTAGTAAGATAAAATTAAGTCTCTAATTATAAAGCCAAACTGAAAGCTAGTTCATTTATCATGCAAATTAAGTTGGGTTAAAACAAAGGCACTGTGTCAACTAACTTAATATAGGTTGACAGATTTTAATTGGTGGATTCAAAAAGGGGGAAATGTGAAAAATATTGATGATTTTCTCCCAGAACCTTGTAACTACAGCTTTGAAAAAACTGCAGTTACAAGGGTTTGGCAAAAATGACAATATATAGTCCTTGGCTAAATGATGGATCTTTATGTATTGAATTTGATTAACTTTTGGAAAATGAAAAAAAAATGAGGGAAAAATTTGATAGAAACAAAATTCAATTTTGGTGGGTCATCATAGTGCATTTGGTAGCACATGAGATTCTTCAATCGTTGGGTGTCATGGGTTCAATCCCCACTGTGGCATACATCCTTTCCTACATTTGTCTGCCTCCAATGTAAGGAAAATCATAAACCTATTTGGGATAGCAGCTGGAAGCTTGGAGAGGGTGAAATAATAGTCCACATGAAAGAGATACCAGTAATCCATTTCTAGGTGCCCCATATGCCACTGCATGACTGAAAAATAGTTAATAGTGGTTTTAAACCAGTTAACCTGTTAATTGAGGGCTTTTGTTTTGTTTTCTAAAAAACTTAAGTATTGGCAATGATATTGCTTGTGTATAGGCAATATTGAAGAATGATCAATTTTAAAAAATCAATAATATTGTTGGTGATATTGACTATGTCAGATTTAATTTAGACCTCAGTATCAACAATTTTTCTGTACTGGTGAATTTTTCAGGAAGCAGATTCAAGAGATATTAATTTAAGTTGTAAGAACTTGTTTCTCAATCAATGTAAAATGGATAGGTTTAAACCGATAATCTTTCTGTTAGGGCTTAAATCCTTATAGATAACAAAAACTTTAGATTCAAAATTAGAAAAAAAAATTTCAAAGCAAATTTTATCTCTTAAGTTGGCCAATGGGCACAAAAAATTAGAAAAATACAGAATAGGACTGAAAAATAACTTCATGATCTGAATATAAGAAATTCTTTCATTTGTGTTCATTATTTCATTCATTCCAATTTCCAAATAACTGGTGAATGATCGACTAAAGCTTCAACCTGCATATATTACATTTGGACCAGGGCCAGGTGTTTTCATGTACAGAAGTAAAAATTGTCCTGCCATTTTGACATTGTCCTAGGGTAAATTTTATATGGTCCTCCTTTTACCATATTGATTGACAGCTTTGAATCGGGGCTGTCAGTCAAATTACTGGCCTGAATTCCCTCCAGTACAAACTTGGTCAAGTTGGTCATTTGTCAGTCTTAACCCTGTACTGCCTTCAGGGGGTGGGAGTATTGTTAACCCTTGTCATGCTGAATAAAAATCTTTGCAAAATGTAAAATCAAAGTGCCAAAAGCTCTGGAAGTTACCGAAAAGTGGCTGAGTATTGATTGCAGAAATGCATCGTTTTACACCTTTCTGGTTTAAATGAAATGAAATTCAGGTGGTATGAACCAAGATCATACTGCACATATGTGCAGGCTAATCTTTGTCTATATCTCCTGTTAAAGCGGGAATATTCTGGGTTCAGCATGACAAGTGTTAATGTCGAAATTATTTTGACCTTTATTATTCTGAAAATCAAAGTTTCTGAAAGCACTGGAGGCACTTATTGGGAACCAGTATAATTTCAAACTTTTTCTGGTTAAATGATGATAATCATGTAGTAAAGACTAAGATCAGGCTGCACATATGTCACTTGTGCAGCCTGATTTTTGTCTTTACCTCCACCGTTGTCATAACGCAAGTGGTAGCATGTCAGACTGTCATGTAGAGGTCCTGGGTTCGATCCCTGATGGCAGCACTCATTTCTACCAGCTTTTTGTCTCTCACCAATGGGTTGATAATCGTAGACCTATGTGAGATAGCAGCTGGAGGCTAGGAAAGGATCTGGTGAGAGAAATACCAGGAATCCATTGTTAGGACTGGTGCTCCAGCCACTGTGATATAACTAAAAAAATGTTGAAAGCCGCGTAAAACTCTATTCAATCAATCAATTATCTTTACCTCCTTTTAAGAAAGGAATGTCTGTCTACAAAAATCCTAATATAGAAGTTTACCATTTTGTTTATCTATTCTAACAGTCCTGGGACAAGGCGGCGAGCCAGAGATCGCCACATCATGCGACACGGTGAGGGTTCACCTGAGCGGCGGGCATTCCAGCCGCCGCTTGCGACACAACACATTCATCCAGCATCTCTACCTCTCCAGCCACGTCAACAACCACAGGTCCTGGTTGATGTTGACCCGGTAAGTGTTATTTGTCTGTCTGTCTGTCTGTACTAGCCCCTCAAGCTCTGTCAACAACAGCAGTTCATTCTGTGATTTACCAAGGTTTTGAAAGTAGGGGGACAATGTCCCCATTTGTCCCACTGGTAAAAAAAAAGGGGCAGTCACATTTTATAAAATTCACCAGACGTTTTTGGACTGTATGTTCATTACAAAAAGAGAAACTTATAATCAGGGCTGTGGAATTATGAATTTTCTCCACTTGTCACTGGACAAGTAAAGGCCAATTTTCTACTCATCCAGGATCAAAATGAACTTGTCCGCTTAAGAGTAAATAGAAAAAAATGAAAAAAAAATTGCCTTTTGATGAAGAAAATGCTGATATCCAGCATTTTCTTCATTAAAAACAACGTTTTCTACTCAATGATATGAACATTAGGATGATTTCTCTCTTAATTCTTTTAGGTAACATGCCAAGATTTGCCCTGGTATTTACTTGTCCTTGGACAAGTGGCTTAGAAAAAATTACTTGTCCGCAAGTACAAAAGCCCGAGTCGGACAAGTCGGGCATGGGAATTCCACACCCCTGATAATATTTAGGGGCATTTACAAAAATGCATTTAGAGTTATCCCTCTTCAGGGCATAAGGTGGTTTTGCTCTTTTAAAAGTGCAAATTATATTCCAATTTGCAAATTCATTGAAAAACGCTAGAGATATTTAAAAAATGTCAAAAGCTCTTGGTCACCACAAGGCAGAGACTTAAGCAATAACTTGGGTTTTCTCCGAAAAAGCAAAAAAAAGAGCGTAAAACAGTATCTGAAGCAGAATGTATATATCACGATTTCCGTGTGATATTTGAAGCAGAACGCCAAACTGTACATATTGGTTCATGCCTCAGGTGACAGAGTAGATGTTTTACCTGTATTTGGCCTGACAACCATCACACGAAACCTTTCCCATAAAGTTCAAAGGCAAAAGGTTCATATTTTCGATTTCAAATTAAGATATTTCAACAACACTTGAACAAATCCTATATTGTGGGTATTCATTGGAATCGTCTCGTCGAGACGATTCCAATGCGTACCAACAACATAGGGTTTCATTGAGAAATAAAGATTGCAGATTGGTTTACCCCGTCTGATCTGTGCATATATTTACCACAGCACAAATTTCTGACTAAATTTTGTGGTTATTCATTGACAGACAGATTGATGGGGCTTGTTCAATACTGATATCATTGTAAGTGCATATAAATGTATAAGGAAAGGGCATTGCAAAAGCTGAATCACCTTAATATGAATTTCCTTTGCAAGTGTTTAACATTTAAGAGATGAAGAGAGTTTTTGATGATTTTTCAGGTAAGAAACTCAAAACGTTTGCACACTTTATGAGTGTGATATGTGATAAGGTTTTTAGATTCATTGCTCCATGAAATTAATAAATAATCTTTTAATCTATTATAATTATTTATTAAGAAGCAAAAAAGATAAAGATCTAGTCAAAATGAGAACGGCACTACTTTCCGGAGAAGCTAAAATAACATAGCTAAGTGCTCAAAATTATTTTAATTTAGTAATGAAACCAATTTTTCAACCAATCAGAAAGCATGAATATTGAAGGACACAACTAAAATTAAATTATTGTCCAACAGGCCTATACAAAGTGCCCCCTTTTACGGGAATCACTCAATAGGTGTTAAGCTGGTGTCAAAAGGTAAAACATAGGTTCAGATAAGAGGGGGTAAACCCAGTCTAAATTCATATTTCTCAACGAAACGCTATGTTGTGGATACTCATTTGAATCGTCTTGAAGAGATGATTCCAATGAGTACCATCTACATAGATGTTGTGCTAATGATTAAAGAAATAAATTGATCTAAAATCCAAAATACCCCCTCTGTCTTTAGCTCTGGTATAGAGCACTTTGAGTTAAAACAAAAATTTCTTGAAAAATTCAATTCAGTGGTCCAAATATTTCTCCAATATTCTCTTATATCTGTCTTGTAATGAAGAAATTTCCACAGAAAAAAAAAAGTTAAATTATTCAAATTACTGTTGATTATTAGTGTGAAGAATTGAGGAGAAGTATAGTCCTTCTAGCGCCAAGTTGGAATATTAATTAAAGACTTGTGAAGTTTGGGTCCTAGTCACATGTTTAAGCGTGTGCCACAACATTTAACTTGTGATCTTGTATTCTGAATATTGTAGATGGACAACCAAAACCTCTAAATATGGTCTCTTCAAAGTATATCTGCCGCCATCATAGGGCAGTTTGTAGCACATCAGACTGTCATTCAAAAAGTACCAGAATTGATTCCTGAAGGCAGCACTCAAGCTTTCTGACTGTCTTCAATCAAAAGGATGAAAATGGTAGACCTATGTAGGTTAGCAAGCTGGAGGCTAGGAAAGGATGTAATGGTAGTACTGGTGTGAAAAATACCAGGATCCATTCTTAGGTGCTCCAGCCACCGCAATATAACTAAATGATTATTAAAAGAGGCTTAAAACCCCATTCAAACAAACAAACAGACCATAAACCTAACTCTATTACTATTTATAACTTTAAAGTATACTATCAAACTGTTTATACGACAGGAAATTTTGGGTAGTTGCACTGTCCACAAAAACATAACTGCAAAATAAAACCAATGAAAATAATGGGGTTGAAATGAAAAAAAAAAATGAAGACAAAATATCTTCTGTGGAATAACATTTTTGCCCAGGAAAAAATATCAATACATCCTGTTTGTAAGATAGCTTTTTAGAAGATACACTTCTCTTTCTGTATTTGGCATATACCTTTGTTTACAAAGCTTTGGCAGACAGAAAAGTCTAAGATCAGCCTGCACAGATGTGCAGTTTGGTCTTAGCCTAAATTGTCTGTTTTCTACTTAAACATTTTGGAGGAAAACTTGAGCAGGACTTGATGAAATACCCCAAAAATTGTCAATTTGCGTTAAACATAATTTAAATTCAGCAGGATAAGGGAAAAGCAGGATTTTGTTGAGTAGTTTAATCTCAACACACTATCCAGGATATTTCAATCGGGGTTTAGATCAGAGGCGGTAACCTTCGTCTGAAACCCTTATTTTTCAACAAAACCCTTTGTTGTAGGTACTCACAGGAATTATTGTGATAGGATGTTGGCCATGAGTACCAACAACAAAGGGTTTTTCAAAGTACCGTACATGTGTATTTTTAAAAATCTGAATTCTGAAATGCTCCATTTATCTGAAGTTTTATTTGAGGTGAACCCTTAACAACAAAGAAATGTGTGTGTATTTCCATTTATTTATCGTCGCTGCTGTAGCACATGCCCATATGAGCGACGCCCCCTGAAGACCGTAAGTTGTTACGGGGGATAGTGCAAGGATACATATTTTTCCAATGATGTTTTTATACGCTGCCAAGGCTTGACATCATATATTAGTTTCATCATATACTGCCTGTCTGTTTCCTGATTGAGATGTCTTAAGATTCTTATTGAGCAGCTTAAAAATTTCTCTCTACCTAAGGCTTTATCTTAAGAATCTTCTTAAGAACCTTAAGAATCTCCAACAAACGCACCTCTGATGTCAGTATGTTGTTATGTCCACAGATGGTTAGGTGCTCCATTCTCTGTAATACAACTGAATTACTGTAAAAAGTGGCATTTATTGAAATTCAAACAAACAAACCATTTAGCCAGTTTGAGAAAATGAATTTAATAATTCCTTTTAAAACGATATATAGTGTGAAACTATGGTAAGTGCTTGAAAATTATCATGAACGCTTACTAGATTTTAGCACATATTTTGTACCTCAAAAAACACTTTAAATTGTGAGCTATCATCTTCTTCAGTTTTTGACCTGTCGCTTCCAATGGCTGAATTAAATTTCATTGCAAAAATAATTGATTAAAACCCCAAATATATGGATAGGGGAGAAAAAGAAATTGTTTTGCAATAATTTTTGTCTGAAAACCTTGAAAACTCGTTGTAAACAAGTCATATGTAAGATTTAGTGTAAATAGCTAACTCTTAACAGATCTG
This sequence comes from Fragum whitleyi, assembly GCA_948146395.1. Lineage (NCBI taxonomy): Eukaryota > Metazoa > Mollusca > Bivalvia > Cardiida > Cardiidae > Fragum > Fragum whitleyi. The sequence goes on from OX411555.1 coordinate 12,386,618, forward strand.
GTTCATAATACAATCAATTGTAAATTCCAAGTATTTCTGATTATGTAATTGAATATTCTAATTTGTAAGATAAACTCTTAATAAATCCAATTAGATAACCTAAATGGCATACCAAAATGAACAAAACTTAAAGTAGAGATATATGACCTGAGGTATGTTTGGTAAAGCAAGATGAAAAATCCTGGTAAATAAGATTCTTAAGACGTCAACTTTTGATATTTAGACTGAAAATATTCACCATCTTCAAAACTACATGTATTTCTTGAAGGCAAGCAAGCTTCATTTTCTCATGTAAATTTCTAAAACACACCTCTTGTTGCAATGAATATCCTTTCTAAAATTTTGTCACCCACCTATAGGTGGATAATCATAAGGCATTAAGATTAAGATCTCGGGGAAAATTCCGGCAGTTTTTACACTTCTCATTCTGTTAAGGATATTTCCTGCTGCATGTAAATTTTTGGCAGATAGAAATGACTGGACCAGCCTGTACAGATGTGCAGTCTTATCTTAGCCTTTACTGCCTGCTCTCTTATTAATTAGCATGGGAAATGACTAAGTCAGTTTGTTTAAACTTTCTGAATTTTTTTTCCAATTTAAGGGAAACAAAATACAATACAGAAGGAAATGGGATAAATTATGTGATTTATGTAATTCTAGGTGCAACCAGCTGGACCTGTGACGGTGACCCCATACGCCATCCCAGTGTGTACAGGACCCCACATGCCCGTTTGTACGACAGCCGGTCACGTACCCGTCTGCGCCGCCAATGGCCAGCCAACTTGGTCCTTCCCAGCATGCAGTGTTCAGCTACCGACTTGCAATATACAGCACATTCCTGCATGCAGTCTCCCGCAGATCCCATTGTCAACGCACCCCCCTCCGATACCTCAGCTGTTCTCGACGTCCCATCACCCGCCTCCGAACAATTTGGCACACCACCCACACCATCACCCGCATCATCATCCGGAAAACCATCGTCTACAGCAACAGTCATCACATTTTTCATCAAACCATCATCAACAACAGGTATGTCTTAAGGTAGTGGACCCGTAAGGGTTCTACAACATATTGGACCACATGTTCTTTCACAATGTTAAATGAGGTTTCCTAATGAAATTCATTAGGAAACCTTGGTTAACGTTGTTAAAGTTCATAACTCCAGTAACGATGCAGAACTATTACGGTTCCACTACCTTAACCATGAAATGTTTCAGCTGTTGGGTGACATTTCCAACAATTTAATGTGTCCTTGAAGTTGAGACATTGAACTGCATGGACATCAACATGGAGCATTAAAAATATTCTGTTAGCAGAGAGAAAAGGGCCTTAGCTATATTTTATGAATGTAGTGAAGACTTTGGTAGGACTGTGCAGATGCCAAAATATCATTCTTATTAACCCTTTCTAAATCCACCTACAATCATCATCAACCCCAGGTGGATGGACTGTTTGTGTCTGTGTGTTACATTTCAAACAATTTTAGGTGTACATAATTTAAAAATATTCCCTGATCCTGAACAGCAAGAAAAGGTCCATAGCTATCCTTGAGCAGAAATGTTACAATTGAAGGATTTTTTCCAAAATCTCAAAGGGTCAATGTTACAACCAAAGTCAGGGTCATATATTCTTCCAGTGCAGGACTTAATCTTGGGTTGAATTTCACAATTTGGCAGATACTCCCTTTTAGGTTTAAAAGATCAAATGTTTGAATACTCAACCTGTTACATGTCCCTACATTCAGGTCAAATGACACTTACAAAAGAACAGCTAATACAGTTAGTAACATTGTGAAATTGACTATCATTCCGATCAAAACAATTCTAAATTGCTCACTCAGCGTTCATAAGGGCTCCAATATCATTAAAAATAATAAGATAAAAAACTACTTTCAAAATAAAATCGGCAGATAAAATCCATGATTTCACTGACATAATTGAATTTTGTAAGATAATTTTGTATGAAAGTTTGGTGAAGACAAAGAAAGCTATTCATAGAACCTTGCTTCATAATTCATTAAAGGGAGATAATGAATATCGTTAATTTTGTTCATCTTGAACAAAATTAGCGTTTTTGGATTATCCTCTGGAATTAAACTCAAAACTTGCTCCACACACTCATTCAATTTTATTCCAAAATCATTTATCTCATCAATTTCACCATGTTCTTAACTGCATGTATCATTTTGGGGTGAGATATTGAGAGATTCTCTCATTTTTCTGCCAGAAATCTCATTGAAAATGACTTATTGAGAGAAAGATCTCAAAGGAAAATGCAATTTATAGAAGAATTTTGTAAATTTTAAGCTAAAAAATCTTAATTTCTCAATGAGGCATTTTTACACATGATGTTTTGAGCCAGAATTAACCCTGTAACAAAACTGCTTGTTCAGCTTATTCAGAGAGATTTCTGTTGTACATTTCAGCGTCGCCATGAAGAAGAGATCTTGCTGGATCATGTGAGACCAACAGCTGCCTCATTTCATCTACCACCCAGGGTTTTCCACCATGCCCCCACACTGAACCCCTCACCACCACTGATTCTTCAAGAACCCGCTGTGCACCCCACACCACAAGAAATCTTTGTAAGTATTTCTTATTTACCACCCAGGCCCAAACATTAAACCCCTAACCACCTATTGAATCTGAACACAGAGCTCTTCCTTAACCCTGTTCTTGGTGCTCATTTGAAACATCTGGAGATGATTCAAATGAGTACCTACAACATAGGGTTTCATTGTGCAATAAATATTATAGATGGGCTTTACCCCCCTTATCTGTACTGCTGTAAACAGTACCCTATTTCATTACAAATGTAATATTCCCTCGACCAACAATGGTTCCAAATTGCTCCCACTTTGAACCCCCTTACCACCATTGAATTTAAACGAACCTAAAACTACAAAAATAAAAACCTCAATATTCGGCGTATCATTCAGGGTTTTCCACCCTGCCCCCACATTGATCCCCTCTACCAACAATGGTTCCACAGAAACCAACTGTGGACCCCACTCCACAAGAATTCTTTGTAAGTATAATTATCATTTGCCCCCCCCCCCCCCCCCCACTTTGAACCCCTTACCAATGACATTTCAAAAACTGTCATGAACCATGCAATAATCTACCTAAACCCCAAACTCTGTGTCACATTATTAATTGTGACCCGTCATTCGAATAGGGACCATCTCAGAACTCTGTAAAATGAGAAAGAAACCAACTGTGGACCCCACTCCACTAGAATTCTTTGTAAGTATAATTATCATTTGCCCCCCCCCCCCTTTGAACCCCTTACCAATGACATTTCAAAAACTGTCATAAACCATGCAATAATCTACCTAAACCCCAAACTCTGTGTCACATTATCCATTATGACCAGTCACGCCAATAGGAACCATCTCAGAAAAATGAAAATTGAAATTGTGAAAAAAGATTTGTTCCAGTAGAGGACTTACATTTCACAGGAAAGTAGAATGATTATAATAGATTCAGATATTAGCATTGTGCGAAAAGTGTTTTCCCTAGTCAGCCTGCGCAATATGAAATACCTAAATGGCCCTTTTTCACATGATGAGTCACAATTAACCCTTGTCATGCTGAATTAAAATTTTGGCCAATTTACACTCAAATCAAAGTGCTAAAAGCTATGAAACTTTTTTCAAAGATAAAATCATATGCCAATTTTCTCGAAAGATTACAAGTCCTTCCACAATTCTTGGTGAGGCAAGATAAACAGATGGGGTAGACTAAGATCAGACTGCACTATTGTGCAGGCTGATCTTTGTCTGTACCTCCTGTCAAAACAGGAATATTCTGGGTTCAGCATGACAAGGGTTAAATAATTGTGGCTCAAAGATAGTCCATCCTCAAACATGTTTCATTTATTGTTATAAACTGTATATGTAATTCTTTATTGCCTTGTGGTTGCTTCGTAATATCCTTGTATGCTTATGAATTATCTTATCTTCAACACTTTACATTATGGTTTCTAAATGCCATCAATTGCTGATGAGTCTTGGATCACTGGTTGTATGTCATTTGTATTTAATTGCATGAAAACCAAATTTCTTTATATCAGGAATGAAAGAACTTGAAAACAACATTGTTTAGTTTGAGTATTTCCAAACAAGAACATGTACAATAAGAAGGTGGAAAACAATGTGAGAGAAAGAGAAACTGCATGTAACAACAAAATTTTCTTTTTATTCCCCTTCATGGATTATTTTACAATTTTTCATCTGCCCTAATTCTAATACTTTTTCATCTGTCTGAAATTTTAAGGATGAAATTTGCTTTAAGCTATATAAAATTGGTTATTATAAGTCCAGGTAATATCAGTCTGTAACATGGGTCTAGATAGGAGGAGGTATAGCCTGTCTAAAATCTCTATTTTACAATGAAACCCTATGTAGTGGGTACTCATTTGAATCTTCTCGGTGAGACGTTTCAAATGAGTACCAACAATATAGGGTTGAAGTTAGGAATAATGAAAGATTTCTTTTGAAAACCAAAATACCCCCCCCCCCTTTATCTGTAGATCTGCAGTACCATGTTTGGCTTTCAATCCTGGGATCGCAAGTTTGGCCCCCAGCTCCGAAGCTACAACTATATTACGCTGAGCCATTAGATCATTGGTTTAGGTTTAAACCTATTTATTTTACATTGATTGGGAAACAAGTTCTTACCTCTTAGATTAATCCCTCTCGTTTCTGCTTCCTGGAAAATTCACAAGTACTTGCCCCGAATGTGTGGGCCAATGAACCAAGATTGATAGCCGCTCCCGATTCAAACACAGGACCTTTGGGTCAAGAGGCTGATGATCTACCATTAGATCATTCTAAGTGCTTATTTATTTAGAGTCACTAACAAGTTTTGCACTTATCCCTCAATTAATGCTTTCAAAAGTAGTCAAGCAGAAACCAGCCCTGCATTCAGGATGAAAACGTTTTCGAAATGATACCTCGCTTTGCACGTATGTGCATGTGCAAAGCGGGTATCATCTCAAAGCGCTTGCGAAAGGTTTTTACATCCTGAACACAGGGCTGATTCTAATGTAGTAAATTGATATAGTCACATAGGTGAGTTAAGATACCTCATAGCCATTTCCAGTTAACCCACCTGTTTGATTAGATAGGTAGGGGTTTAAGCCATTTCCTCTCTTTGGAGGTCCAGAAAACATCAGGATAGGGTGCAACTCTATATGTTTAAGCTTTCCTTGCAATCAAACTAAAATAAATTAGTATGAACTTAACAAAATATGGTTATATTACAGGGTCCTTTCCAGAGATTTTACGCCCAGCAGAGAACACTTGGTCGACGATCAATGAGAAACTTCCCTCCACCGTCACCACCCTACCCAGGATTCCTTCTACACTTCCTGTAAGTCACATGATCTATTTAAATGACAATATAAACTGTAATTTGTGTCCCAATATCCCAGAATAAGTTAAACCAAAGGAAATAAAGGAATGTGTAGATGAAAATTTAGAAAAAAAATGAAAATGTTTTCGATCAATTTTCATCCAGTCAAAAGACTTTCATTTTCTTTTGACTGAAGTCTAACTAAAGAAACAAAATTATGTTTGGAGAAATATTTCAAAATACATATTGAGGGGTCAATGCAACACTTGTAAGTGCCTATAGATATATAGGCACTTACAATAGTGTTGCACTGACCCATCAATATGAAAGAAATATATGTACAATTTTGTAATTTCCTATGCTTAACATTGATAGAAGTATTCTTATATAACTTTCGAGTTTCAATTTCTCAATTTATATTTCATAACTAGGGCCATGTTGGGTAATCCCCCTGTACCTCCGTACGGGCGTGAACTGCACGACGATACAACAGAAGAGAATTACGAAGCATTATTGAATCTTGCTGAACGTCTCGGCGAGGCAAAACCTAAGGGGTTGATCAAGGCAGAAATAGAGCAGCTACCCGCCTACCGATTTAACGGAGAAAATCTCAGAAATGGCGCGGACCAAACATCTTGCGTTGTGTGTATGTGCGACTTTGAGAACAGGCAGTTATTACGAGTACTACCCTGTTCTCACGAGTTCCACGCAAAATGTATTGACAAATGGCTGAAGGTAAAATCAAAGAAAAATATCATATTTTCTTCATTTCTTGACAAAATTAGAGTTCTAGATGGAGGGCGGGAGTTTGATTTCAGATGTAAAAATTTCACTGTCATCAGGGCTTGTATCTTTTAATTATTTAGAAGTTAGAAACCCGCCTGTTTATATCTGCAGTTATATGAGATTCAATGGAAAAAAGAAATTACTAAGAAGGTATGATGCTAAGAATTAATTTGAATATAATTTTGGTACTTATAAGATGCAATATTTAAAAATTTAATGGGTAAAATAGATCTCTACAGAAATTTCCTTGGGAACAAATTGAAGTTAGAACTCTAGGCTCGCAAAGACATTAGGCAAAGACATAAGAATATAATTATTTCACTAACTTTTGTTTTTTCTTGCTCTATCCTTACAATTTTATTTTGTAATTGAAGGAATGGTTCCCTGATCATCTGAGGAATCCTTACAGTAACAATTAGAGATCCTTGCAGGATTTCATTGAAAAATTGTAAGTGTTTACCCCTGCCTAATAATCCATATTTTCTCTATTTGCAGACAAACAGAACCTGTCCAATATGTCGAGCGGACGCCTCGGAAATAGGGAACCAATCTGACTGAAGGATGTCCATGTGAAAAAGTTGCCAAAGTAGTGCTGAAAATTTAATATAATACCTTTGTGAAATTAAAGTATTGCAAAAATAGAGACAAAATATATTATTATGTAAAAGATAAAATAAATGTTGATTATATCGCTTGTTTAATTATTTGTTGTTTATGTCTCATAAGTTGAAGCGTTTGTGCAAAATGGTAATAACTACCATCAGATGGCAGAATTATTCGGTGGAAATCTTTCCTTGTTTGCAACTCCTTTTGTGAATAAACAAATTGATGGTTCAGAGGAAACAATATTTTCAAGTGAACAATTGTATGTTTTGGGGCATTTTCATATTCAACAGATATGAAATTCTTAATAAATAGGGTGAATTTATCCCATTCATAATTTCAATGGTTTGTTTGATAAATCGGTGATTTATAATCTGTTGAGAAATTTCAGTTATCCATTGGAAAATAGTAGAGAAAAAGTTGCTCTAAATAGCTAAACTGAAAAAATACACAAGTCAAATTTATATATGCTAAGAGGGGAGTTATTATCAATTTGCTTAAAACTTATTAAATGTTAAGCATTATAGAATAGACTGTGCACTTAATGTATTAACCCTCTCCTGTTTTACAAAATTTTGGACCTGTCCAAATTCAAAGGATTTGCAGACGAAAATTTAAAGTGGATTTAATTTGAAAAATAACCATTCAGTAGGGTAGAAAATAGTGTGGAAAAAGAAGAAATTGCTTGTCAGAAGCAATTTCTTCTTTTTTCACAATGTTTTCTCAATCATAAAATCGCAGGCACGTAAAAAGCAGGGATTAAACAGGAAAGGGTTAATATATTTTGTGACTTGTCACGCTAAAAGAGACATTTTGAGAATTTTGTTGATTAAAAATGTTCAAAGTTAGGAGAAATGGTGCAGGCAGGCAATATCAGAAAACCTTTTAAACAGTTATTATTTGTGTGGAAGTCCTTTAGGGTATTAAGAAAAAACATGGTTTAAAAAAAAGAGAAACTGATTGGAATAATTTTACATTGAAAAAAGAGATTGACAGATCTGTAAGAATTAACGGATGACAGATCTGTTAGGATTAACGGATGCAAAGGAGAAATGATAAATCATTTGTTGAAAGCTCTAGTATGAATGCAGGTGTCATTTAATTCTCCAATGTGAAGGTCACAAGTCAAGGTTGTGTGTTTAAAATTGAGCTTATGCACACTGCTGAAATGACAATTATTGATTGGATTTCAAAATCATTGCTATAGGTATTTTAAACTATGACAAGATGTTTTCTTTGAAACAAATTTTGCTATTGTTTAGGTCAAGGTCAATGTTGATTGTCAAAATGAGCCTGTGTTGAAAGTAGTTCTTGTTCAACTAGCCTTGGCGTGACAATATAGAGGTCTCAGGTTCGATCCCAAACGGCGGCAGTCATTCTTTCCGACTATTTGTCTCTCACCAATGGGTTGGTAATCATAGACCTATGTGAGATACCAGCTGGAAAGGATGTGATGGTAGTACTGGTGAGAGGAATCCATTGTTAGGTGCTCCAGTGGCTGCGATATAACTGAAAAAGTATTGAAAGCGGCATTTAACTCCATTTCAATCAACCAATCAATCCTGTTCAACTTTTCTGGTCTTTCAGTAACCAGCAGTCTGCAGAGAAGTACCATTCATCTGCATCTACATGCTTTGTGCTGCACTGTTTCTATTACGTTTAAAAAGTGCTATATATATCATTTGTGTGCTTTTGTTTCCTTCAATTAAAACTCTATGCTATTATGTAACATTTAGAGGATACAGTAAAACTTGTGTTAAAGGACCACCAAAAAGCGGATGTTTATGGGAATGGTCGCTTGATACAAAATATTATAATAAATGTGACAGTTCATTTTGATCGCATTTATAGATTGTCGTTCTGAATCCTATGATATTTAAACCCATTAGAATCGTCTTATTGAGACGATTCTAATGGGTTCAATCAACATAAGATTCAACAATAACCAATTTTTAGCTCACCTGAGCACGAAGTGCTCATGTGAGCTATTGTGATCACCTTTCCTCCGGCGTCCGTCTGTCGGTCGTCGTCCGGCGTCCGTCAACAATTTCTTTAAACGACATCTCCTCCTAAACTACTGGGCCAATTAACACCAAATTTTACAGAAATGTTGCTTAGGTGGTCCCCTTCAAAAATAGCTAAAAGAATTGAAATCCATGAAAAACTCTGGTTGCTATGGCAACAAAAGGTGAAATTTTAAGAAAATCTTTAAAATTCTTCTTCTTCTCAACCAGTAGTCCTACAGACTTAAAACTTGGCATGGATGATCAGTTCATAGACCTGAATAAAAATAGCTAAAATCATATCTTTTGGGCCGCCAGGTGCAGAGCACCAGGGGGGAGGGGGTAGTACTCTGGGTAAATTTTGTAATCTTTAAGCCTCTTCTTCTTCGGAACCAGGAGCCCTACAGACTTGAAAATTGTCATGGATGATCAGCTCATAGACCTTAATAAAAATAGCTAAAATCATATCTTTTGGGCTGCCAGGTGCGGAGCACCAGGGGGGAGGGGGTAGTACTTTGGGTAAATTTTGTAATCATTAACCTTCTTCTTCTTCTGAACCAGGAGCCTGACAGATTTGAATATTGGCATGGATGATCAGCATATGGACCTTTATATAAATAGCTAAAATCATGACTGTAGATTCACCAGGTGCGGAGCACCAGGGGGGAGGGGGTAGTACTTTTGTGAAAATTTTGTAATCTTTAACCTTCTTCTTCTTCTGAACCACAAGCCCTACAGACTTAAAAATTGGCATGGAGGATCAGCTCATAGACCTTAATAAAAATAGCTAAAATCATGACTGTAATGCCACCAGGTGCAGAGGACCAGGGGGGAGGGGGTAATACTTTTGTGAAAACTGTGTAATCTTTAACCTTCATCATCTAATGAACCAGGAGCCCTACAGACTTCAATATTGGCATGGATGATAAGCATATGGATCTAAAATAAAATAGCTAAAATCGTGAATGTAGGGCCACCAGATGCGGAGCATTAGGGGGGAGGGGATAGTATTTTGGATCAAATTTGAAATCTTTAACCTTATTCTTCTCCTGGATCAGGAACCATACAGACTTGAAAATTGTCATGGGTGATCAATATATTGACATTAATTAAAATAGCTAAAATCATGACTGTAGGGTCACCAGGTGCTGAGTGTCTTGGGGAGGGGGTAGTACTTTGGATCATTTTTGAAATCTTTAAACTTCTTCTAATGAACCAGGAGTCCTACAGACTTGAAAATTGGTATGGATGATCAGCATAATTATGGACATTGATTGAATTAGCTAAAATCATGACTGTAGATTCACCAGGTGCAGAGCATCTTGGGGGAGGGGGGTGCTTTGTTGAGAATTTTGAGTCCCTACAGCCTTTATATTTGACATGGATTGATCAACTCATTAAAGAAAACTTTAAAAGTCTCAGACTCAGCCTGTATATCTGGCATAGATTAGCTAATCACAGACCTTTTATGAAAAAAGCTTAAATAAATAATGACCAGAGGAGAAGCAGAGGGGGGAAGGATTATTTCAAATGTTATCTGATTGAATAAGTGAAAATCTCTTTTTCTGTGGTTGCATGGACATACCTAGGTAATGAAGCTTTTTTCTCAGGTGAGCGACCCAGGGCCAACGGCCCTCTTGTTCATTTAAGAATGTCCCCTTTTTCAGAGATTTTGCTTACAGTGAAGGGACTTTTTATGGTGGTCGCTTAATAAAATTGGTCGCTTAATACACATGGTCGCATGAGTAATATCGACTTTAATTGTTTGTTTCAGTGCAAAATCAAAAGCTATACTTTCAGGAGTGTTCAATAAATTAAAGATTTTATCAATCTTCCACCCAAGGCAGTTATCCTCTTTCTATGATGCAAAAGTGCGACAAAAATGTGAGTTATCCTTCCTTCAGCATAAGAAAAACAGTACAAACTGTCTGTCAGAGATACCGATACAGAAATGTCAGTTATAATTGACAAATATTTTGCACCGTTTTGCGATTCTTAAAGCAGGGCTGGTAATGTCATACATAGGTTTAATCTTAAAATAATTGGTTAATACTTAATAAAATTACTAGATTTTGCAATTTAATATATTCATTACTATTGTATCTATGTAATTATGAGCATTAAGTATAATTATTTTTGTAAAGAAAACCTTATTTCTGTTTTGTTTTGGTGAAGTTTATACCATGTCAAGCTTTGGTAAATAACTTAGCTATATGTATATACTTGTCTTAATATAATAATATTCATTTGAATACCTATTACTTAATATCTACACAAACACACATCTTGATTGATCCAAATTTAAACCTTGTCCTGCTGAAGTCTAATTTTGTTTTAAAAAGTTTGTCAGCTTTTGCGATAAGCTAGAATTTCAACAGTTTGGTTCGCCTTTTTATGCCCCCGTATCAAGAGATCGGGGGCATATTGTTTTACTTATGTCCGTCTGTCTGTCCGTCCGTCTGTCTGTCCGTCCGTCTGTCCAAAAACTTAACCCGAAAACTTAACCTTTGCCTTATCGAGAGATTGCTGTTACGGGGGCATTCCTGTTTCACAAACACATCTTGTTTTCCTAATAATTATGAGATGAAGAGAGTACTCAGTCCTTGATTTAACCATTATCTTTGCGACATGCACTTTTTTCTACCACCAATGGGCAAATAACAAAAGATATGCCTGATTGGAAATAAGAACCATATGAAGATGCACCAGCCACTTCAATTTAAAGAATAAAAAGGAAAAAAACCCATTAAAATTTTTCTTATTCTAGACCATTCCAAAGTCTATTGTAGTCTGATGAGAAAGTCGGCATAGAATTTGACATCCATACCTTCAACAAGCTGACAGAGTTTTTGCCAACAAAATAACATGTGAAATTGACAAATCATGCTACTTATTATGTGTTATGAAACCAACAGAATATTTCTGTCGCCAATTTGTATTAATGATGCCTTTGTTCAAATACTTGGTCGTAAGAATCCAATGTTTCCCTTTATTCTAAATTGTCTAGCGAGTGACTAAATCTACCCTGTGTTCAGGATGACAAAAAAGTGCAGTTTGCCAATTATACCCCCACTTTTCACACAAGTGCACATGCAAAGTGGGATATAATTGGCAAACTGTTTGCCCCGTTTTGTCATCCTGAACGCAGGGCATGTTTCTTATGAAATGTCATACATAAGACCCATCAACAAAAAAGACTATTTTATTTGATGCTGATATGAAACATTGCCTGTTTTTTTCCAACCATTATTCATACAAAAATCTAGACATTTTGGATCGAAAGGAATGTCATTTGTATGATAAGATAGTATTAGAAAATAATTTAAAGGTCTTTTATTTTAAAGTTATGTAATTATGCCCCCTTCAAAGAAGTGGGGGAATATTGCTTTGCACTTGTCGGTTTTTGTCCAGAGCATATCTCAAAAAGTATGCAAGCAAGAACCATGAAACTTCACAGGTGGATATATCTCATTTAGGAGAAGTGCAGTGTACAAGAACCATAAGTCTAATCATCATATTTTGTGAGTTATTGCCCCTCTGTTGATTGACAAAGAATAGGTTATTGACCCACTTTTATGAGAGGCATAAATGTTTTAGAAACATCTCTTGTTCATAACCCTTGTTATGCTGAAAAAAAAAAAAAATGCTTGAACTGTATTTAAGGTAGAGGCAGGGTAATGCAAAATTTTGAAATAGGTCAAACATCTGGTAACTTTGTAACTTAACTGAACTGAGATGAACCAGTGGGAATAGATAACGAGAAAAACACACCGTAATGACACCTAATTAGGTAAAATTTTGCTGATTCTGGAAGTGTCACCACACAATCCAGGGAAAGTCCCAATCAGCTGATTAAAAAGATTTTGCATTACACAGTTTCTACCTTAAATCAAAGTCCTGAAATCACTAGAAGCACTTATTCTTTGACAGTATCTATTTTGGAAGAAAAATAATTTTTAATAATTGTACTGGTATATAATAAGAAAATCATCAGGTGTGATAGACTAAGATCAGACTGCACATTTCCTGTTACAACAGGATTTTTTTTTTCATATTCGGCATGGCAAGGGTTAAGTTATCTTCCCTAAATCAACATTTTTCAGTTGTTATTTGTAGGTTTTTGAAAAAAAATCAAGATTGTTATGTACTTTGTTTGATTCTATTTACTGTTTGTTTTGTTAAGAATTAGATATTTGTTTGACCAAAAAAGTCTTCAGGACAGTAATTGGTTGTATCAATTTCACTTTCTCATATTGGAATACTAATTGTAATATGGGTGCAGCTAGACCTGTATGGACCTTTATCCGGCTAAATTTAAATTTTGTTGTCGCTGTCATATTGCAGTGGTCGCTCGTTGGACCATCAATCAAAAGATCCAGGGTTCGATTCCTGATGGCCAAACTCATTCAATCCGGTTATTTGTCTTCCACCAATGGGTTGGTAATGGTAGACCTTTTTGGGATAGCAGCTAGAGGCCAGGAAAGGATTCAATGGTAGTACTGGTGGGAGAAATACCAGGAATCCATTGCTAGGTGCTTCAGCTGTAGGAATAAGACTGAAAAGGATTTGAAGTGTTATAAGTGAATGAATGTTAAAAGGGGTGTTAAACACCAAATAAACAAATATAACTAGAGGAATATGTTGTGAACAGCATGAGAAGGGTTAAGCAATCAAGCACCGGACAACAATGAATTCTGTAAAAGATACTGAATTTTTTTTAGGTGTTTTTAAGGATAGATGCATTGGTTAAATACAGGGTGAATTGGACCTTGCAATTCTCTTCAAATCAACCACAAAATTTGATCACAATTATCTTTGTTACTGTACAAACATTTTGTTTTTGGAATAGGAATTCTGATTTCTTTATTGATTTGAGTTTTAGTTTAAGGTTTTAGATAATTCAGATGATATATATCCATGTTTATTGTTGATATTAATTTCTACATCTTCCCAGTAAATAAATGTATCAAGGAAAAATTGGTTAATTCAACTTTTTACCTCAATAGATTTAAAATTCATGATTGCTGGAAAGTAAAAAAAAATAGCAGCCATGATTTAAAAAAAAAAACTTTATTGAGTACAGACTTTGTAGTAATGTTATTGTTTTTATGCCCCTACATTAAAATAGCATGGGAATATTGTTTAACCGTTGTCTGTCTGTTAACCTGAAAACTAATCATTGCCAATTACTTAAAGCCTATTCAAGATGCAATGTTCATATTTGGCTTTATGACAGACCTCACTGATACCATCTGCTAATATCAAGGTCATGTGACAAGGTCAGGGTCATCTGTCAAGGTCAAATTTCAGAAAAATTTGCCGTTTTGGGCATTTTTGTTTCACAAAAATATCTTGTTCTATCCTCAACTACAGCATTTTAGGGCCAGTAAAACCTCAACAAAATGTCTGTTAATGTTTTGATTTCTTTAATCATTGGAGAGAAATTTGTATTTTCATTGTTGTTTATGTAATAGTTATAGTTCATTTCTGACAATTTACGCGATATAACCTAAGCGGAGCGTTAGCGGAGCGCAAGGTTATACGCGTAAATTGTCAGAATATGAACTATAACTGTTTTACCGATCGACTTATTTTTTCATCAAATAACGCCAGGTCAAATGAGTTGCGCGTCAATCAATGATGTCAGTCATTTTTGTTGCGTCATATATTATTCAATCAAATCGAGGTAAACAAAAAGTGGGAGGAGCGAATTTAATTTTCACTGGGTTTCTGTAATAATTTTGTCATTTGGCGAGACAAAATCAGTTGAGAACATCCGGTGAACACAACCTCGTTGTTGCTGCTAGTGGTTCTTTTTATTTAGTTTTTTGCGGTCATAATGACCCCCTTTTGGGATTTGTATCGCATATTCAGTCACGCAGTGGCAGCGAGTCGGACTATCATTCAAAAGGTCCCGGGCTCGATCCCCGACGGCGGCACTCATCCTTTCCGACTAGTTGCCTCCCACCTCGGGATAGGTCGATAATCCTAGACCTATGTGGGATAGCAGCTAGAGGAAAGGAAAGGAATGGAAGTACTGGTTTAGGAAATACCGGGAATTCATTGTTGGGTGCTCCAGCCACAAAGATATAACTGAAAGATTGTTATGAGCAGTGCTTAACCCCATAGAAAAAACAAAACTAAAACAAAAAAACGACACATTCATTATCAATAATATAATATTTGCAACAAAACTTAAGTAAATAACATTTATAGTGTATTGAAAAGCTGCAGTTACCAAGTTTGGGTACCCCACCCATTACTCACAGTTTAACGGGTCAAGTTGGCTTTCGATATCGGGCAGCTATCATAGGCCTAACATATTTTGAATCACTTTCTGCAAATATTTGTAAACCTAGAATCCTTGAAGGAGATCTAGGTATTATATATCTTTTCTACAATTAATTTGCATACATGAACCTTTCATAGGAACATTTGACAGCATTTTGTTAAGATTGGGACTTTGGGAACTACTAAATTAAAATGTCGTTCAAAAGATCCAGAGAATTCATTTTAAAAAGGAGGTGAGATTTTATGTCATTTCAACCCTGTCGTTGTTTTTTTTTTTTTTTCGTTTTTTATGTCAATGTGAAAATGTAGAGTTCAGAAAGGTTTGGTTCGAGCAGACTCGTCGATGTCATTCTTACTGCTGTATACCATGTAGATCTAGATTAATACTTTATTTTCAGAATCATTAATTTTTCAGCTAAATCTTCTCTTGATAAACATACAGACAAATTATTTAAGATTTTTATCGAGTAGAGCTAATTGTGTAAAAGCATAATTAACAAAAAAAAAAAAAAAAAAAAAAAAACATCCACAAAACTTTTTCAATAAATACTCGATCACAAGTTAAGGGTCTTTCGGGACATTTAATCAGACAGGATTATGACGTCACTGTCTGGTTTTGAATTTTGAATGTAGTCCCCGCCCATTATGACCTAAGTATTAGGTAGCTCACTTATTTGAGCAGATCGTCAGGTTACGGGATATATTTTTTGAATTTCAAACGAAATAGCAGACTTTCATTGGAGGAAAAATAGGGCGATCGGTAAATATTAATACATACTTAGTGTTTTGTCTGAAAAAAAAAATCTAACGAGGTTGTTAGAATTGATAATTGTCGAGGCTGTTCCAACAGCCTCAACAATTATCAATTCTCACAACTGAGTTAGATATTTTTTTCATACAATGCACTAAGTATGTATTATATTTATCTTTTAACCTATATTTGTCAAGTTTTCATCAATGTTTCTTGCAAAAAATGCAAAATTCTGAAAATAACAGCATTATATCAATGTTCTTAAAATAACTATGTTATATCATAAAAAATATCATACAGGATGTTATCACACGGATATTTCTGTAATTATAAGATAAATCCATTAAGCACCTTGAGGGATAAGTTCTATTCTGTCGTAAAGTAGCTAAGTAGCTGTTTTTAGCTCACCTGAGCACGAAGTGCTCAAGGTGAGCTATTGGGATCGTAGAATGTCCGTCGTCAGTCGTCCGTCGTGCGTCGTCCACAATTTCTTTAAACATCTTCTCCTCCTAAACCAGTGGGCCAATTGTGATGAAACTTGGCAGGGATGTTCCTCGGGTCAAGCTCTACCAAAGTTGTTCAAATAAATGAAATCCACCCTTAACTTTCCCTTTACCCTTTACAAAAAGGGTGAAAATATGAAAATCTTTAAAAATCTTCTTCTCTGAAACCAGAAGGCAGACAGCTTTCATATTTGGTATGTAGCATCATCTAGTGGACCTCTACCAAGTTTGTTCATATCAAGACCCTTGGGTTATATTTGGGCTTTGCCCGGGCCAAACCCTTTTTACATAGAATCAAAAGGCGAAAATCTTTAAAAATCTTCTCCTCTGTAACCAGATGGCAGACAGCTTAAATATTTGGTATGTAGCATCACCTAGTGGGCCTCTACCAAGTTTGTTCATAAGAAGACCCTTGGGTCATATTTGGGCTTTGCACGGGTGCTTCCCTTTATCTCTTATGAGCACAAAGGGTAAAAAAATGAAAATCTTCAAAAATCTTCCTCTATGAAACCAGAAGGCAGACAGCTTTCAAATTTGGTATGTAGCATCATCTAGTGGACCTCTACCAAGTTTGTTCATATCAAGACCCTGGGATCATATTTGGGCTCCACCTGGGCGCAACCCTTTTTACATAGAATGAAAGAGCGAAAATCTTTTAAAATCTTCTTTAATCAAAACCAGAGGGCACACTGCTTTCATTTTTGGTATGTAGCATCATCTTGTGGGCCCCTACCAAGTTTGTTCATATCAAGACCCTTGGGTCATATTTGGGATTCACCCGGGCGCATCTCTTTCAGCTCATCTGAGCACGATGGGTGAAAATGGGAAAGCCTTCAAAAATCTTCTTCTCTGAAACCAGAAGGCAGACAGCTTTCATATTTAGAGTGTAGCATCATCTGATGGACCTCTTCCAAGTTTGTTCATATCAAGACCCTGGGGTCACTTTTAGGGTCCACCCGGTGCATCCCTTTTTACATAGAATCAAAGAGCTAAAAGGCATATCTGTCTTGCTCTTTGCTGAAAACGTTCCATGGTATTGATCTTAGGCAATTATCTTCTTTTTGACATCTGCCCATCTAATTAATGTGATGTCCCAGGGGTCATAGAGACTCAGGTGAGCGATCTAGGACCATCTTGGTCCTCTTGTTTCAAAATCCCTTCGAAAAAAGGTTAATCCTTTGATAATCTGTATTTGTGGGACATTTTGTAACCTAGCACCAAATATATTTACCTAAAATGAAAACAGTTCTTCCCTTTCTGAAAATGTAATTTAAGGTAGTGGACCTGTAATAGTTCAATAGTGTTTTGGAAGTAATGAACTTTAACAGTGTTGACCGAGGTTTCCTAATGATTTTCATTAGGAAACCTCTGTCAACATCATGAAAGATCACGAGTTCTGAAATGTTGAGGAACTATAACAGTTCCACAACCTAAACAAAACTTGTCAATTATTTATTTGCCATGTTATTAATTGGAGAGGTTAGCACAAGACAATTTTAAGGGTCCACAGATAGATTTGCAGCAAACCCTTTGAATAAAAGGTTTCAAAAACCTATTGTACATGTTCTCATTTGATAAAAAAAGGTACAAATCTTTATATAGAAATTCAATTCATTCTATCTTTTTGTAGAATCATGACCCTTTTTAAAACATCACTTTTTATAAAAATCATTGCAGCTGAGTATTGAAGCATGATTTTTTATTGATTAAGATTTGATAATCAATTATCATCGAATTAATTTGATCCATTGTCTTAAAATTTAAGATTGGCCACATATAGAAATTAGAAAAAATGAATGATAATAATTGATTATAATTCACCCTTAAGAGAACAAGATACTGTTGTTATCAATGTTTAAACCTTCTCTTAAGAGATAATTCTAAAAAAAACTCTTAACGTGTGCTGTAGCATTAAGTTTTTGTTCAAAATTTGGTATAATTACTTCATTCAACAAATCAAAGCACTCTGGTAGATATATCTTTTGTGTAAATGTGTAGGTGCACATACAAATTGAGTATGATTTGATGAACACCTTTGTATTGTTGTAACCGCAGAGCAAAGGATAATTGGTGTTAATTGGTGGTATATTTGTCTATAAGATATATATTTCAGCGAATTTGCTCTATCCCTGTGTTATTCATGTTATCATTAGAATTGCTTCCTAGAAATATTCGAATGAGTTCCAACAATATTGTTTTTTCTCAGAAGCCCTATCTTGTGGGAACTTATGGTGACAATTCATATGAGTAACCACAATCCAGGATTCCATTGGCAAATGGCTAGTAAGATTATACATGAATTTTCAAATTACTTTTTATACGCCAATCAAAAGATGTATTATATGATCACTCATGGCCTCTGTGGATGGCGTCCACTTCTTTGTCTGGAACATGACTCTCGACATTTTATGTCAGATTGACTTGAAACTTTGCACTTATGTTACTTTGACATCCAGTTATGTAACGAGCGTATCCTGTGACAATTGCCACCTTGTTTGAGCAAAGTAGATACTGTGATCAGCCTGTGCATGATGTGCACAGGTTGATCTCAGTCTTGACCTTGTAACTTTGTAACTTGCAGATATCTTGAGCAGATCCAGGTTTCTTGTAAAGGGGGTTGGAAGTTACCAATTGGAAATTCATTTTCCAATTATTGCTCTATTTTCTCTAAATTTCTCCATGAAAAGGGAGTACTAAAGGGGCAGAGGGGGATTCAAACACCCCCACTCCCCGCACACTTGCTCTGCCACTGGATATTTACACACTTAGATGTTTTTCAGACACCATTACCCCATCTTATCTATTGCTCTGTATCATCTAAAATTTTTGTCATTATTTGGTTCATATTTTATTTCTTGTAAATCAACCCATTATATTCCATTATTGTCTTCAGTAATTAACAGATCATCTCTTTATATGTTAACAAATTATTGCTTATTGTAGTTTCCCCCATCATTTTTCCTCCTAAAACTTTATGATCCTTGAAAATAAACACACCCTTTTCTAGATACAAGAGTTGTTTCTGTTCTTTTCTGCCCCAATAAAGACCCGCAATTTAGAGTGAGTGATCGAATTTCAATTTTGTCTATACAGGTAATTGTCCATTGACCACTCACTTTAACTTGTTGATCTATACTAAAAGGTTTTCATAGTGCAGTTGGTAGCGCATCAGACCTCCAATCTTCAATCATGTGGTGTCTTTGGTTGGATTCCCGGCTGCGGCAGTGGAATAGCAGCTGGAGGCTTGGAAAGAATGTATTGGTAGTACTGGTGTGAGAAATACATGTACCAGGAATTCATTGTTAGGTGCTCCAACATCCACAATATAACTTAAAAATTGTTGAAAGTGACATATAGGCAGTTACAACTGTTCTACGCTGAGCCATTGATATCCTTTCTGATATTTGTCACTCACAAAGGGATAGCTACTCGTTGACCAAAGTGAGATAGAACCTGGAGGGCTAAGAAAAGATTAATTATTGAAGAACTGATGTGTGAACTTCTAGTATTCCATGGTTAGTTGCTCCAGCAGTAGTAATTTGACTGAAAAACTACGTAAAACCACGTTCAAACAAAGATACAAATAAAAGGTTCAAAAGGCTTGTTTGACAAAAAAAGATTGCAGATGGTTGTTCAATGTATATTAGGAGAAAACGAGTTAAATAGTGTATAAAGTGTAATGACGTAATTGAAACAAGCAATTTCTCTATTTGCCAGAATGTTCTCTGTATTGTTTTACTTCTGTTGAATCGAGTTCAAGATTATGTAATCTGAAAAGGTTTTATGAGGGCTGTAACTTTTGATCGCATAAATGTCCCTTTGTCAACGTCAGTTCTTGTTCTTTGAATGGCTTAACCAGTAAAGCGTATCGCAATATGTTGTCACTGGTCTAAGGGAAACAACTCTTGCTATGCACAAAACGGATCGTTTTCTCTGGCGTGTAGGGAGATACTGATATTTAAACACGCTAACAGAGCATTTCCCTCGCCGCTTTGTGATGTGCTGTATCAAAGACAATGGAACATTCGTGCCACATATTACTTTAAATACTGAGGTTTCAGTATTCTAGCCGCCACCATATCGCAGTTGGTTAGGCATAGACTTCCAATCTGGAAGTCGTGGGTTCGACCCCCGTTTAAACAAAGAAAGTTACAATATTCTATGCTTATGTATATATTTGAAAGAACTTTTCACAAAAAGGGTGTTTCGTGTGATACAGCTTCGCTTAACACGGCTTTACGTGAAACTTTTCTAGAATGATCTTTCGTCAGTTTGGTGATATTCTGTAAATAAAAGAAAAAGGAAAAAAGAATCGCTCTATATCTCATGAAACTTCCAGATAATGTTCTGTGTGGTTTTAAACGTGATTCATATCCTACTTAACCGAGATCAAACAAATTACCAATCCGAAAATAGTCGGAATTTCATGAAAATCGCGATCATGAGCATAGAAAATACGGATAGGTTTACAGGCATGTGTGAACAATTGCACAACGAGCTTCGATTCGTGGAAATCGACTGCAGCAGATTGCATTTATTGAAAAGAAAGTTATGTGAAGGTCTTTAAAACAAAACATATAGGAAGGTAGAATGAGCACTTGGAAAGACTAGGAAAATTTGATAAGAACGAAGTGTTTCGAATTTGCCCTGCGTTCATGATGTTAATTTGGAATTTATACGCCGCTTTGTATGTCGTTAGTAGGCTTATACGTGCTAAGATGTGTAACGTTTCTCAAACGTTTCAAGGAAGTTTTCATTTTGAACGCAGTGAAATAATTCACGCTTATTTGCATGGCGGGTCAAATTTTTGACCCGTCACGCGAAAAAGGGGCCGTCTGGAAAGTGCATAAAGAGTCGATCCTGGTCGATCTTCGCAGACTGACCAGGGTCGAAACTTCTCGTAAATAACGAATTTTCTGAATCTAGAACCTTTCTTGGTAATTAGTACCGAAATACGCGTTCTGTTTGACCAAATCCTTTTTACAAATATTTATTTATCTTACAGAGTTCCCAGATGGCCCCTTTTCGCGTGACTGGTCACATATACTTTAAACGTTCTGATGAAATTGTCCTGTACAAAATACCAATGTCGACATGAGTTGTCCTATCGATTTTGCAGATTTTACTACCGGTACAATATTTGATTGTTATATTAATAAATCCATTCTTGCAGATAAGTTGCGTTGGATCAATATGACATACTGTAAATCGGATTTTATTCGCGAGTTTTATTATTAGCGAATGATCGAATACACCAAACTCATGAAACTAGAAAAATCATTTAATTTTTGTGTGACGAGATGACGTGATAAACGTGCTAACGACCTCCTTTCGACCTTTCTTTCACTGGAACGTCTTAAGGTAACTGCGGACACAAGAAGGGCCATTTTAGGTCCAAATTTTAAATTGTCTGCAAATCATACCTAATGCGATAAAACTGTACTTTGAAGTACCCACTTTCATATTTCGGTCATAAAAAAGGAGTTTCATAACGTTGAGTTGACGTCATGACGTCATCAAGGGGCCGACCCCTTTTTTAGGGGCCAAAATCAGTAATTGTCCATTTTTTCGGAAATAATAAACCGATTTTCATCCCGAAAACGCCATTTGCTTCGTTCAAAGACGCCTGATCTTATGTTCTATTGATATGAGGATATAAGTGTAGGAAATACAAATAAGTGTAACGTATTAAATGTTAATGCCTTTTGCGTTGCTGTTTTCGAGTACAGTCACTGGAAATATTGCCTTTTTTCTCGAAAATTGGGCCGGTGACCTATGCTGAAATTTAGATATGTTGCTTTCAAATCATTCCGCTGAAGAAATCTGAAATAAAAAACATGTGTCTTCGGGTTAGATTTTGTGTAAAATTCGATTCCGCGAAGATAATGCAAATTAGAGGATATATCAACGTCGCGTCAAATGTTCACAAAAGCCGTCTTTTTAAATTGATAAAAAATTAAGTGTTTTTTTTTTTATTTCGTAAAAACACTTTCGGATTTAATACTTTTGAACCCTATATTTTACGATAAACCTAAATTTAAAATATTTTACAATAAGTTATTGCACGGAGATTAACGCCAAATAAGTATAGTGCAGATGGTTTTAGTGCGACGTCGCATTCGACGAAAACTGTTCCAACAACTTCACAAAATCGAATTTAATAAAAAATCTAACCCGAAAGCATATCATTTTTATTTGATTAATGCAAAGCATATTCTTTTCGCTACAAAATAACGAAAAATCAGCATAGGTCACCGGACGAAATTTTGAGAAATTTCTACTTATTTACAAAAAATGAAATGAAAAAAGGAACGTCAAATCTTAAAATTCGCGAAAAAGATTAGCGTTTTGGGCCTATTTTTCTATTTGAATGCGCATAGAAATTAAACGAATAGCTCGGGCGTTCTTGGACTTTCAAAATGAAAGTTTTTTCGGGAAAATCGGCCGATTAATTCAGAAAATATTTGCAAATATTGATTTTGGCGGGTCAAAAAGGGGTTGGCCCCTTAATGACGTCACGACGTCAAATGCGAGAGCTTCAGGCCCTTTTCATTGCGTGTTCGCTAATTCCCGCACTTCAAATATAAATCTCAGAAATTATTGTGAGATTTTAAGAAAGTCGAAAATTCGACTATGTTATCTGTCCGCAGTTACCTTAAACTCTTGCTCAATGATGCTTTCACCCATATGAAATACGTCTGTCATACCCGAAGAAATTAACCGGCCTGAAATTTCCCCGGTTTACAGAAGGCATGAAAAATCCTCGCTTTTCCTGTTTAAAATTTGATATTCACCGTTCTTTAAAAAAGGAAACATCCACGTCTAAGATATGATCAAAAATATTGCATTATTTGTATGTTGAAGATAACTTGTTATGCTAATAGGCTACAGTTTAAAATGAAATTGATTCTCAAATATTTTCGTATTACGTTCCAAAGGATAAGCACGGTCATCAATTTTGTAGTGTTTTTAAAGAAATTATGTGAATTAAGCTTCAAATAAAAATTTCGCAATTAAAAAAAATCATTTGAACAGTAACCGTAAAATTCTAATAGAGGCCAATGCTCTAGTAAAACTCAATCCCCTTTCCGGAGGTTGGAATCGGCCATTTTTTATGTGATTTTACAAACTATTGAAGCCTCTTATAAAGTCCCATGCCTACAAAATTAACGTCACTTAAAATTCAACCGAGGTTTATGCACCTTTCCCCCCAGTCAAATGTTAATATTTTGCGCAGATTGTGTTGAATTTTTTGGCCATTTTATCACCATTTTAACAAAAATCGATGGCTCAGTGCGAACCAGTTGTAACTGCCTATATGTTTATAGGCAGTTACAACTATTTCGCACTTAGTCATCAATATGTAACGTAGCCTCTAATTATTCCCCACCCCTTTCTAATAGAAATGCAACAATTCTAATCGAACCACTGGGGTCTATAAAAGCTTTTACGGTATGTAGCAAAAGCTGACATTCTCTCAAACGTAATTCCATTCAATTGGGTTGGCATAGAGCTCGAACGTCTTTTCCCTCTTCAACTGGGGGTACATTGAGAGACAGACGACGTTGAATATGCTCCCGTTTTCCTTATATGGTCAGGACAACCTTTTAAGGTAGAAGAGATAAGATCATACGATACCCCACTACTCATTCTATGATAATCTATATGGACCGTGTTGAAGTAGGGGGTCATATCTGAGATTGGGTGAAGATTTTTGTTTCAGTTTAACATACGCCAGTTATTAAAGAGAGTGTATGTACACGTGTTCGGACAACTTTTTTAATGGACACAGGTATCGATTTAACGTATGTTTGTAATATGTCGCACTAGAAGAAACAAAGTAAATTGCTACCTATATTGACCTTTGGGATCATTTCGATGGCTCAGCGCGAAACGGTTGTAACTCCCTATAAACATATAGGGAGTTACAACTGTTTCACGCCGAGCCATCGATATCAGAGAGTGGGTGAAGATTTTGGCCTCAGTTTAACATAAGTCCGCTTTGTCTATGTACATTCACGTTTTTTGACAATTTCTATACAGTACGCAGGTATGTTTGTTACCTGTCGCACAAAAAAAGTGAATTGCGACCTGTATTGACCCTTTGGATCATTTCGATGGCTCAGCGCGAAACGGTTGTAACTCCCTATAAACATATAGGGAGTTACAACTATTTCACGCCGAGCCATCGATATCAGAGAGTGGGTGAAGATTTTGGTTTCAGTTTAACAAACGTCCGTTTTTGTGTGTGTACGTACACGTGTTTGGATAATTTCTATCCAGGACGCAGGTATGTTTGTTACCTGTCGCACAAAAAAAGTGAATTGCGACCTGTATTGACCCTGGGGATCATATCGATGTCTCAGCGCGAAACAGTTGTAACTCCCTATATGTTTATAGGGAGTTACAACCCTTTTTGCACTGAGCCATCGGTATAAGAGGGCCGGCGAAGATTTTGACTTCAGTTTAACATATGTCCGTGATGGACAACCAAATACTTGAAGTATAATTATACTATCGTTCGAACGTATGTGTGTAATCTATCGCATAAAAAGGAAATTTTGTGAAATGCAAAATGCATCGACCCTGATCAACCGCACGGGCTGATCATGGTCGAGACCCTCAAATTTGTTATGTTTATGTTTCAAAAATTATCTCTCCATATCTTATTATTTTATTATATCAAGATTTAGAATGAACGACTTTACTTTTCGTGATGAAACACGTTTCCTCAGGTACTACTTTATGCAAAAGCTTAAAAAATAGCTGCGTACTCAAAATTATTTTCATGGCTGCGGCGGATCCAGTATTTCTGTAAAAGGGGGTCGAAACTTCGAAAAGGGGATGCAATAAAGCTATTGACACAGTGGATTCGTTTCCACCCCCCCCCCCCCCCCCTACACGAAACCCTCTCTGGATTCGCCATTGCATGGGAGTGTGAAATCAAATTTCAGCAAATTAAAGTGAACGAATAGCCTACAGTTAATAACATCGTGAATTTGACATTCATCTCAATCAAAACCATTCTAAATCGGCCAATCAGAGCTCCATTCACTCATTCCAAACACTCAAACCATTCCAAAACACTCAAAAATCTCTAAAAAGGAAACACAACTACATTCAAAATAAATTTGGGTAGAAAAAAAATCCGATTTCACTGACATATTTGAAATTATACGCGTTTGATCGTTTCTGGAAGAAAGAGGAAGCTATTTATGTATAGAACTTGTTTGCGTATTTCGTTAAATGGAGGTAATAGATATCGCTAATTTTGTTCATCCTGAACAAAATTAGCGAATTTGGAATACCTCCCTTTAATTTCATTAAAAACCCACTCATCGCAATCATTCAATTTCATTCCAAAATCATTCACATTGTCAATTTCACGATGTTCTTAACTGTACTGATAGAAACACAAATTAAAACGAGAATGGTATGTGGTTGATACACTCATGGACCGTAAAAACTAGTAGTCTGTGTCGATTGGTTGTATTATAAGTAGGGAAAATGGTGGGTAAAGAGCTTTGTTTTTTTCTTATCGTTTCTACCAAAAGGGACCCAAATGTTACGTATTTTAAAGGATGGGTCTCCATGAGGGTACTTTTTCGTAGCTAGAAACTCTTGTGAACTTAACCATGAAATATACTTCGTCTGCGGAAAAAATATTGTCATGAAAATGTGAAGAATTCGGCTTCTCCTCTTGTTTATATTGGTTGGGGGTAATTCAACTCAAATTGGAGATTCAAGGGGGGGGGGGATGGGGGGAGGGGGGAGTTGTTGTTTTTGTTGTTGTTGTTCCTGTCTTTTTAATTGTTAAGTTGTTGTTTTTTTTAAATCTAGTTAATTAGCCTATATAAAGTGACAAAAAATGATTTTATTTTCAGCCGCAAGGGCATGACATCCATTACGCACATTACGCAAGTGCGTAATAGAAATAAATCTTCTTTCGAAAAATTTCGATGATGATCATAAGTCGAAACTACAGCTACGATGTTTTGATTATTCACCAACGCTCAAATCATAAAAAAAGGGAGCGGAAGGAGGACATTCATCTTTTTCCCAGTCAATATATCGCCTATATCCTATGTATTCTATGTTGGTCGCCTTCTGAGTGCGTAAAAAATTCAAAATTCTAGTTACGTCTATGAGCCGTGTGCGACCATAAACTTAAAGCCATATCAAAATCTTGAGTAAGTTATAAATATGATGTTTGATCACCAACCGAATATAATCTTAACGAAAGTATTGTTGTCCATGTATATTTTAAGATGTACAAAATCATTGAAAGATATAAACACAGAAAAAGTTCAATACCCAATGATAACCTTAGTTAAAGGTTCAATACAATGGTCAGAAAATCAGCTTCATACACCGATATAGAGTTGGCTAAAGTGTTCATGGATTAGGAAAACTCACGTGAGTTGATTTATAGCAGCCAATAAAGGGTCGATTTTATTGATAATAATATTGCCGGATTCAATCGATTTTGAAATGCCCATACACGATCAATGATATTGCCAAACTCGTACAGTTGATAAAAAAGTGAATGTGGCACTCATTTCAATCAAAATCATTCTAAATCATTCACTCAGCGTCCCATTTATTCATTCCAAAAACTCACTAAAATTCTTCGAAAACGCCCCGAAATCATTAGAAAAGATTTCGAAGTCGTTCAAGGCGATTAACATTTAATTCAATTCGACAAATTATTTTACGTTTTTGTTGGCTGGTGTTGATTTTAAGGAGTCTGATTGGTCCAGGAAAACGCACAAGCAGAAAAGTACACGTATTTTATTAAAGGGAGGTAATAAACATCGCTAATTTTGTTTTTTTGTTCACATTGGATTACCTCCATTTAATTTCATTCAAAACTCACTCCACACACTCATTGAATACCATTCAGAAATTATTCCAAAATCATGCATCATGTCAATTTCACGATGATTTTGACTGTAGATTGTCATGATCACGAATCGAGTAGGTACGATCGATTCAAGAACGATAAATATTATTGCCATAACAATTGATCGAGTGAGGGACCCTTAATAAGTGTATGCTTTATCTATAAGCGACATATAATTAAATTTTGCATAGTGTAATCCCATTAACCCAACTTTACAAATTAACATGTTCGTTCCTTAGTAGAAAGAGAATTCGTATCGTACGATTATCTTACTAAATGATGAATGAAAAATGTCTCAAATTGGTTATCGTTCTACCTTCTTTAGATGAGAAAAGGTTGGACGTTAGATAAGTTAGGGGGGGGGGGGTCGATAAAAAAGATACACCGACGGTGTGGGGCCATCATTTCGTATCTTCAGCTTGAATGAAGCTATGATAACAAGGATTGGGAGCAACGTTGGAAATAATGATTTTTTTTCTATAGGCTACAAGATAATTGTATCCGTTTCTCCACATTGTTTACAGTATTTTTTATAGTACATTTTTCGGTTCATGCTTTCACAAAAAGATTTTTTCGACTAATCTGATAAAAAAAAATCAAATGATAATTACCAAATAAAAATGGCAAATAGATGTTTGCTAGAATTGAGCAATTTATGCTGTATTGGCCTATGGTATGGATAACGATATTTGTCTTAGCATATATATTACACAATTCGCCGGGAAACAGGTGATGCTTGTTGTACTTGCGCGAAATTAAGATCACTTATCTGTCTGAATTTGCACCACGATATTTGAGGTAGTCGAACTGTAATAGTTCCACAACATCTCGTAGCTCCTTATTTTTCACAATGTTAACCTAGGTTTCATATTGAAATCATTAGAAAACCACGGTTAACACTATTAAAGTTCATGCCTTTAGAAACGTTTCGGAACCATTACGGGTCCAATACCTTAAGTTATGTTGTCCGAAATTTGTATCGATAACTGTGTATGGAATAGATGATTACTGTTTTCTTTCAGAATTAAAGGACATATAGCATATAGCATATATGGATTATTTGGCGTGGAATTAGGCTCATCTCAAAACTAGAGGAGTGAATCGTTTTTCCAGAAAAAAATCATGGACAGCAATCTCAGATTATATGTGATCTAAAAGACAATAAATATATAAGTAATAACAGAACTTAACGATAAGTCATAAAGACGTGGAATATAATGAACTGTGACGAAAAACTAGACGTAGCCAAGATGAATTCTAAAAGCGAGCCAGCGTATCTACAAATGTCCTCCACATTACCCCCTTCTCCACAGCCATACACCGTATACAAGTATAGATGGATCATGCTTATAATAGTCTCTATCCTGAATCTGTCTAATGCCATGGTAAGTATGACTTTAACTATTTTAACCCTTATCCGACTGTTCACAAAATACACTAAGCTCTGTCAGACAGCATTGACTCAGATCAGCCTGCATAGACATGCAGTCTGATCATAGCCTATACTGCTTGCTTTCTACTTAATCATTCTGAGACATACTTGAGTCCGACTGGTTAAAATATCCCAATAATTGGCAATGTGTTTGAAAGAAAACTTAAATTCACCAGAAAAGGGGTTTAAATGGTCAATTGTTTAAATTTGTGTGTTTACTTAATTCATTTTGGTGCTATTGCCAACTATGTTCAGGAATAGTAGCCTTAAAAATACCACCACAAAGCAAGGACATGTGTATAACATCGGTAACAATACAATTTCTACTGAAAAGGGATTTCTAATTGGTAAATAAGCAATTACAGTCGAACCTGTCTTAGCGGCCACCTGTATTCAGCAAGCAACCTGTCTTAAGCAAGCGGCCACCGAGTTCCCAAATGAAACAATTGACTGAAATTAACCTGTGTTAAACAAGCACCTGCCTGAAGCAAGCGCTTTTTAAATGTCCCATTGGGTACTTGCTTAAGACAGGTTTGACTGTATTATTCATTTATGTATATATCAATACATGTGTACAGTAAATTAAGTAAATGCAAGCTTGATTAAGGTAGTGGACCCGTAATAAGTCAACAACGTTTTGGAAGTCATAAACGTTAACAGTGTTAACTGATGTTTCCTAATGATTTTAATTAGGAAACCCTGGTTAGCATTGTGTAAGATCAAGTGTTCCAAAATGTTGCGGAACTCTTACGGGTCCACTTCCTTAAGTGTATGTTTCGACTCGAAAGCGCTCTCTAGGCTACTAACCTTCATATCATATGGTACAGTACTACTGCATATGTACATCTATCGCATCATTACATTTCTTCTATACCACTAAATAAGTTGACCACCATCTGTCGAAACTGATTCCAATGAATTAATGCATGGCAAAATTCCATTTTTAGTATCCACTGTAGAAGCAACTTCAATTTTTGACTTACGCAAAATATAATCGTAAGATGTTTTGGGTGGCATGTTTTACTAAACATCTTACTATCATTTTTTGCGTAAGCCAAAAATTTAAGTTGCTTCTACAGTTGTAACTAAATATGGAATTCTGCTTCGCGATATCTCTTTAGAATCGTCTTCTCTAGACGATTCCAATAAGATATTGCAAGGCAGAATCTAACAATGACTGAAAACATCAGATCTACGATATGTGATTTTGAATTACGATCGATTTTCGTAAGACGTAGAGTAAAACGGGCGCCTGGTTTTTGGTGCTGCGCAAAAGTTAATTCGTTGGAAATGTCATGCACGACCCATTTATAATTTATTCATTCTATATCTTTAATATCACCAATATTTCAGATGTGGATAACATTTGCTGCAGCTGCAGATACATCTATCGTTTATTATAAAATATCGTCTTTACAACTTAATATGTTGACCATCGTATTTTTGATTGTTATGGTACCTTTAGGTTTTGTGGCAACCTGGGTATTGGACACTCACGGACTTCGCACGAGCGTAAGTTAAAGAGACAATAAGTCTTAATGTATTTAAAAGCTAATTAATGAACTTTATCATAAATTTAATTCATTTTTAATTCTCTTTTAAAGTAAGCATAAAGATAAATTTTGAAAATAATTTGTACATCATTTTTCCAAACAAAGCCACATGCCCATCTTTTTTTTTTTTTTTTTTTTTTAATTATTTTCACTATATCATTTTTAAGGTTATGTTGCTTGTACAGTATAATAAAAGTTTATATTTCATTTTCAATTGATTCGACACATCAATAACAATTCTCTATGGCTAGCTTTACGTCAATCAATTATTGACTCTGGGTTTGTCGTCTTTTATAGATATATATAATACGTACTTAGTGTTTTGTATGGAAAAAAATATCTAACGAGGTTGGGAGAATTGATCATTGTCGAGGCTCTGCCGAGACAATTACCAATTCTCACAACCGAGTTAGATATTTTTTCATACAATACACTTAGTACGTATTATATTTATCTTATAACCTCTTTTTGTCTTGTTTTAGTCGATGTTTCTAACTTAAATGCTAGTTTCTAAAAATAACTGTATGATATTATTGTTCTAAAAATAACTATGTGATATCATAAAAAATATCATACGGGTTGTTATCATACGGATATTTGTATAGTTATAAGATAAATTAATTAAGCGCCCCTTTGATGAGTTATCTTAGTCTCCTAGATTTTACCTCTTCTTAAACAAATTTGTATAGATTTCTTTTTATTTCAGCTTATCCTTTCAGCCTGGTTAAATGGACTCGGGGGTCTGTTGAGGAACGTCAGTACATTTGGTGTTGTTCCAGAGGACAAACGTTACACCGTTGTTCTGATTGGTCAGGTTTTAGCAGCTGCTGCCCAGCCTTTTGTGATGTTTGCGCCCACTAAACTCGCAGCGGTATGGTTCCCGGATAATCGAAGAGCAACCGCTAATATGATAGGAAGCATAAGTAAGGAAAAACATACATTATATTACTAATGTTCCCATATAAAACATCAAGTAGTGATGGCTCAATTGTCTTTAGATCCTTTAAATGCTACACAGCGAATATTCTTAATATGCTGACTCAATCTTTTTCGTATTCAGCCTACATGTGCAAATGCTCCAAACGCCATACACAAGCTTTAAAGAAGGGGGAAAGTTCTTATCAAAAACGAATTAATTTTTGAAACTTATTAGTTTTTACGATTAATATTCTTTGACGATAGTCACTCACTACCTACACCATTCGATGACTGCCTGTCCTTATTCGCCTGTGACTAATGTATTAACCATTCAAACTAATATTTCGGTTGAACCAGGCGAAATGACGTCATTAAATGACGGGTTTTTTGTTCACTTATATAAAAAGATTATTTGTGTTTTGGTAAAATGACAATGAAGCCTTGTTTTCCCTAATATCTTCGTTTTCAACTTACCTACAATTTGTTAAACTGTTTGTATTGTTCAATTCCTGTGATTAACTATGTCATGTAAATTACCCTTGATTGGAAATAAATTAAGATATCTAATTATTTGACTGGAGAGCCTGTCTCAATCTATAGTTATAGTATCGGAGGGTAGCGTAGATGGGAAAGGTTTACCAGTCTATCTAGTTATCACATTTGTAATCCCTTCCATAATTGGTAGCATTTTAGGGTTCCAGTAAGTAAGGTGCGTGTTCGACTGGGACGTTATTTACAATTGTAGAAGGTCCCGATCGAAATCGAGCATATATTTAACATACGTGACCCGTCATCAAAAAGGGGCCATCTGGGTAGTGTGAAGTGCCGACCCCAGACTGCGCGAACTGCGCAGACTGACTAGGGGGGAAACTTTTCAAACTTTGCTGATTTTCTGAATCTAGAATCATCAATCTACCTCCCTGTGAAAGAAATTTATAAATGCGACTTCTAGTTGACCTATGCTGGACCCAATCTGTTTTGCAAATATTTATCTTACTGATTTCCCAGATGGTCCCTTTTCGCGTGACGGGTCACATATTTATACATATGCACCATGCCTACTCAGGGACAAAACTTTTTTTTTGTATTTTTCAGTGAATCCCCTGGGTAATCTCGTCGCTTTTGTAGTAGTCCCCCTAGTGGTCGAGACTCCGGATGATATACCTCTTGCTGTAAGATTTACACCTCGTACCTGAGTCTCTTCAAATTTTGTGATTTATATAACTACGTTATAAGACAACACTATCAAATAATTTATCAATTCAAAATGGACTTCCCTTGGCAAATTAATTAAAAGTTGAAGGACGGTATTTATAGAAATTACAACTAGAGGATAGGAACAAATGTAATCAAAGCGCTAAAAGCCCTGAAGGCCTGGTTTATAAAGAGACAAGGTGACATTTGAAGGCATGCGCTCAAATGTTTGAATCTTCTTAGCAAGGCTTTTTAGGCGAGGGAAACCAAGGGTTCCATTTACCTATAGGGATCGTAAGCCACATTCCGAACTCACTTCAAAAGAAAAATGTCGTACGGTATGCTCACTATTTAGCGCTGAGTCCGCCAAAACAACTAATTCCCAAGGTAAAGATTACTTCGCCCGAAACCGCTTTGCAGACAGGCGCAACTCACGGTGGCTTATAGTCAGTCAATTTATCCATTCGATCATTCCGTCTAACAATCGTAGTAATGCTGTTCTTCTAGGGGCACAAGCTCGTCGGCTCTTTCTTTTACATTAAATTGAAATCCATAAAAAAAGGTTGTAATTTACTCAATCGCAATGAAAACGCATCACCCTAAAAACTTGCACAAACTGTCCTTAATTCTAAAATTTCCAATCAACCACTTTTTATTGTCTTTCAACCCATAAAGGAACAAGTAGACATCACATGTCTTAACATCAAACATAAGACGTTGCTGTTTGGTTGATGGTCATTAAAAAGGCCATTTTGGCATGCTCATTTAATTGCACGTTTGAAACAAGTTTTAAATTGCATAATTAAAAGTACTGTTTCTTAGAGAGTGAAAATACAGCATTAGATTTCAAAGCAAAAAGCAGTAAAGCGATCTAAACTTACGTATAGTATGGGACCAACAAAGAACAGAGGTTATTTTATCATTTAAATCAAAGAATCGCAAATAACATTTTCTTACTCGTGTTTTCGAGTGATTTGAACTCCAAACGACATTTTAGGTCCATGAGGGACGCCGAGGGTACGGTGTAGACCTAGAAATAAATGAGCGTCAGCCCATGCACCAATCAAATGTCTAGACTGTGGTAACCGTTTCACAAAGTGATAGCCAGCATTTTGTACTGAGTTAGAGGTTATGTTACCAAAAATCGAACGACGGAACGCGTTTGCAAACCTACTATTCAGATATAAGATTAACGATTTTTATCTTTTTTCTCAAGTCATAGGTTCAAAAACCTGCGATCGTGTCTGAGCTTACTCTAACATTGTTGTGTAGTAAATGGTTCATTACAAATTTAATTAGATTGTTAATATTCATGTCTGAAGTTTTGGTGCATTGAATGAACATTTGAGAAAAAAAATCAGGTGGTGCGTTTTCATTGCTCGTGAGTATATATCAATATTACACTCATGTTGATTTATGTCTACAACCTGTTCCAAGTTTGCCCAGTCTAAAATTTTGTAGTCTGTTTAAGGGTTTAAGGAGGGGACCAGGCTTTTAATTTTTCTAATTGAGATTAATCCATTACAAGACAACAAATGTTTAGACAGGTCCAAATTGAAAAGGGTTACAGATTATATACAATATGTGGGCAAATTAGTAAAGTTTGTAGCAGAAAGGGTAGATAATATTTGGGAGGAAGGAGAAAGTGTTAGTTAGCAGCATTTTCCTCTTTTCCCTAATAGCAAGGTCATCCATCAAGATCAAATATAAAAGCTATATTTTTAACACAGCAGTGATGAGTAAGAAAATATCTGGTATACATGATTAGGACAAGGTGAATAATTAAGGTTATATTCTAAAAAATTGACCTCGTGTGTTATTTCGTCTATTCAGTTCACTCGCCTTCAGTACTATCAGTACTTTGATTTTGGCATAAAAAACACAAAGCACTTCGTGTCGCATTAAAATTGATGACGTATACAAGACCTATCGTTTTGCGCGCACGAGAGCACAAAAAAGCTACGTAGTACGAGGGTGAATAAAAAATTACATAGACTTGCGTTACAAAAAATTTGATTTCACAGACTTTGAAAAGAAAACTACACTGTTTTTAAATTGAAGCGTTTTTCTTTTTGTCGTGTAAATTTGGCTGAAATCCAACTAGTTGGTCACTTGTAGCAACCATTCTAAAACATGTACATGTAGTCATTTGTACCGGCACAAGGTAACGACGTCAATATGACGCTACGATAATGAAAACTTCCATTGAAACCATTAAAAAAGAAGGTATCTGCTTATATTAGAAGACCTTTGAGCATAATTTATAATTTAAACCTCTCGATTAGGTTTTCCATAGGTCCAGTAGAATCTTATTATTGCCCGGTTGCCTATGGCTGCGCCGGTGCCGTCATTTCGGGGTTAAAATTGACGCGTGCCCATAGCTTACTGACTGTGAATTCGAAAATACCGAATGGATTATGCTTAAATTTTAAGCATCCAAACAGATTACGTCAATACGTAAAAAGGGGAAGTTTTAAAGGGTTTGGTCCAGATTGAGGGGACAATTACGAGTAGTAACTCTAGGAAGTAACGTTACAGAATGGGTTGCGCCGGTGGCACCTACCCAGGATTATCAAACTTTGTATTTTTTACATTATAGTCAAAGCAGACTCTTATAAATTTGGTATTATGCCAACATTGAATAGTTTGAGACGTGTACAAAATTTCATTTATTTCCGTCGGGAAATTCCAAAGTTATGGTAAAAGTCCACGTATTTTTTGATCCACCCTCGTACACACGTTGTCGATTTTTTACTCGGTTATCTTTTTCCTAGGCAATTTCCTGGATACAGGGTTGTTTCCTATGAACTGCTAAACCAGGTCAAAAACGGATCAAAATTACCGTTCGCATTTTCGATTTGGCCAGCTAATGTCCTGGCTGAATAAATCGAGTTAGGCGAATTTAGTTTTTGAACGTTTATTTATTTATTTTTACTCATTTCCTAAGGCCTTTCAAACGGTTAAGCTAATTGTGTTATTTTTCCTTTAATTTCAGCTATGGATTGTGTCTGGTCCGGCGTTTCTAATTACCATTGTAACGACCTTGCTGGCAAGGTCGCAACCTCCCACCCCACCATCCCCTAGTGCTGCAGAAACAACAGAACCTTTTATTGTTGGGCTTAAACAAGTAATTATATAGTCAAATTATCCCGTACAATACAATACAATCTAATTCATTCAATATTATAAACCTGTACTTTACATCAGTTAGTTACAAGCATTAAACAACTTAACGATGTATCGAATCTGAGAGTTGATCTACTTTTTAACAAATACAAACATTTCTCCATTGTCACATTTGAAAGTGTTTTTTGATGTGTGCAAATGCGATCTTTTAAACGGATATTATATACAATGTACTTTTAGACATCACTTGAAATGATCTCACTCGAATATGTGTATATTTACAGTTGATCAGAAACAAAAACTATATATTACTAAATATGTCGTTTGGTGCCGGTTTAGCCCTCTACACTGCCATGGCATCATTCCTTGAACAGATTGTATGTCCTCGAGGATACTCCGATGTAAGTGCTTGGGTTTTCTTTCTCCCCCCCCCCCCCTCCATCAAATATCACGGTTTTTTTGTTTTTTTTTTTTTTTTTGAAAAATTGAAAATTTGTCATTGGCTGGATTAAACGGGGATTTTATGTTCAGCTAATCAGATTTTTTTATATATATTGAATTGACAAATACAACCTTATTGGTTGAGAATACATATCGGGATGAATTAGCCAAAAGTAAATTTCATATAGCTAGGGGGCTTGTTAATCAAATCTTTCATTACGTTATAGGTTGGATTGTTTCGTATTTTAGATAATGGAAAATATGTCTGCCGCAAAAAAAAAAGAAAAGAAAAAAAAAAGGAAAAGAAATCGAAGGTTAAATACTAGTACATCCATACGACATTTTCCGCCATTTTGTCTCCATTATTTTTATAGATCGACACGCTATAGTTCACAACTTTTAGGTTTACACTTTTTTCACGTCCGTTACTATATATTTTGTGCATAAATTACATTTAATTATTTAAGGCAGGGTTGTGAAAATATCAATTTTCTCCACCTGTCCACGGACAAGTAAAGGCAATTTCTCGCTTGCCCTGGATCAAAATGAATTTGTCTGCAAAAAATGAAATGGTAATATTGAGAAAGACATTGTTTTTTATGAAGAAAATGCTGTAAATCAGTATTTTCTTCATTAAAAAAAGTTTTCTACCCTTTGATACAAACATCAGGATTACTTTTGTCATAGATCCTTTAAGTACTGTGCCAAGATTTGCTCTGGTATTTACTTGTCCACGGAAAATGTACTTTCCCATAAATGGAAAAGCTTGTGTCGGACAAGTAGAGCAGGGAAATTTCATACCCCTGATTAGAGGTTGTCTCATGACGGAGGTCAAATGGCGGGTTCAATGATTCCTTAATTTGAACATGGCTCGAATCATTTAGTTTATTCTTCAAGTTTGTCGATACACGTGTCTTCAAAATTTAGGCCATTTTGATTTCGAACACCGTAATTAATAAGTTGGTTATGTGTTTGCTATAGTAATGTGTTTGCTATAGTTATATGTTTGCTATAATTCTTTCACCCACAGGAATTTGCTGGCATATGCGGAGCAGCTATGATAGGTCTCGGTGTTCTATTTTCTGCCATAACTGGGGTATATGTAGATAAAACTAAAAACTTTGACGAAGTTGTCAAGATCTCGTTTTCATTAGCCGTGTTAGCTGGCATAGTCTTTACTCAGGTATAAATTTATTAATATTTTATTAACAGATTTATAACCGACCCTGAACTTTTCTGTATTGGCTGACATGTTTTACTAAGATCTTTCTTCACAATTGATATATAAGAAATATATAATACATACTAAGTGTATTATATGAAAAAAAATATCTAACGAGGTTGGGAGAATTGATCATTGTCGAGGCTATGCCGAGACAATTATTAATTCTCACAACCGAGTTTGATATTTTTTTCATACA
The DNA here is from genome assembly GCA_948146395.1 of Fragum whitleyi. Classification (NCBI taxonomy): domain Eukaryota; kingdom Metazoa; phylum Mollusca; class Bivalvia; order Cardiida; family Cardiidae; genus Fragum; species Fragum whitleyi. The sequence continues at coordinate 12,423,900 of OX411555.1, forward strand.
ATACACTAAGAATGTATTATATTTATCTTATAACCTATATTCGTCTTGTTTTCGTCGGTGTTTCTATCTGAAATGCAAGTTTCTAAAAATAACCACATTATATCATGTTCTAAAAATAACTATGTGATATCATAAAAAATATCATACGGGATGTTATCATACGGATATTTGTATAGTTATAAGATAACATGTTTTATTGACTTAACCTTATCTTGGGTTTAAATCTTTTTTCTTCTAAACTTGGTAGATATATAAGATTAGCTTGTTTAAAACCACAAGACATGTCCTATATTTCTTATTTGTAGGATATACTAGATTTTAAGCAGATCCTTTGAGTAAATGGCTATAAAATGTTAGAAATTTTATCCGTTTTACAGATATAAGTAATATCACCTCCTTCAATTATTTATTTTAAAGAATTCCCAAAGAACAAACTAAGTATTAGATGCAAAAAGGACGGAACGAATAGATCTACATGATACAAAATAAAAATATTTCATTAACTTCTTTTCAACATGTGCTTCTCTGTAAGCGGTGCGAGCACACATCCAGTTTATTTGTGGCTGCTTTTCATGCCTACATACAAAATTCATTTATTTGCTATTTAGGTGTCTCGATTACGTGACCAACATGTCTGGGTGGGTATTTCAGCCGGTCTGTTTGGAGGTTTTGGACTCTCGATATACCCCATATCAATGGAACTGGCTGTAGAAGTGACATACCCTGTTGCCGAGGCAACCAGCTCCGGGCTTTGCATTGTTTCAGGGTAGGTATGACGTCACTTTTTTGGTAATACATTTATTACCTTCATTGCAAAAGTTAAAGAAAAATGTCCCTGTGGAATTTGCATGATCTGTTTAAAAGGCATTATTCCGAAATTTTAACAAAAGAAACCTCCATATATTGGAAATTATTGAAGACAATATCTAATACATTCATGCATAAATAAAGAATGTAGAGTTACCATTGTAACGTACGGTCGTACATAGTCACAACACATATGCATATAATGATTTGTCGCGTTTTTTTAACAAACAGTGTAATAGATATATCCTTAGGAAAAAATTGGATGATTGCATGTTGAAAAGTAAAGCTGTTGAAAAATTAGAAACAAGGATTAAGAATTGATAAAATCATCAATTGACACTGACAATAATAGTATTTCTGAGTAACAAAGCTTCTTCGATAAATCTTGAAATCTTGTGATGTTAGGATCTATCTCTTGGGCAAATTAATATGATATATTTAAAAAACTGAGGGATAGGTGTAATACTTGGCATTTACATTCGTCACGCCTACTTCATGTACCTAAACTTGCCTTTTTTTCTCAATAGGCGGTCGTTGTTTGAATCTTAAATACCAAAACATTTTGTTTAAAACTGGTGGATGGGGTAAAGACAAATAATGATTTAGAATATTTTGTTATTTCAGGCAAATACAGGGAATAATCTACATGTTCGCCATGCAATATTTAACCAATCCATTATCAGAATATGAACTAGAATTAGAATCGGGCTGTCATACTTCTGATGGTAACAGTACAGCTGTTTTTACTCCCGAGGACTGGACTTGTAAGCACCGATAAACCATTTAAGCGACATCAGAACCCATTCCCATACACTCGTAATTCTTGAAGCCCGCGATGAAAAGAAAATCTTTGTAAAAACGTAGATAAAATGAAGAAATTGCTTGTAACAAGCAATTTCTTCATTGTCCACGACGTTTTCTTCCCTATTACCCAGTTGGTCAAAAAATATCAAGTAAACTTACCGTCTGCAACTGCTTTTAATTTCGACCTATCGAAAATTTTGTCACCTCTTAATGAGTAATGGTGGCACATAAAAGGAATCGTTTGAAAGCAAAATATTGTTTAATACAATTTGTTATAAATTAAAAGGATGAGTGTGATTTCATATATAGCCATAAGTTTTCAAAACCACCGAGCTTAGCGATTATTTTTTGTAAATTCCAATACTATATTAGTTTCTTTAGAGAAAAAATTACTTAAGTAGGTTGACTATGTTGATATAATTGATGCAATTGTTACAAACTATCAAACTTATCTGGGGATCTGGCTTACAAGGGCTGAAGCACATACTGTAGTACTTTCTGTGTCGATTTGTCTGCTTGGCTTTTAGGCTGGTACCAGAGTATAATTTAAAAAGGTTATATTATAGTTGTACCATTCTTTACGGCGATTTCGGGGGTTCAGCGCAAGCGACTGTACACTCAGTACAGCTTACACCGAACCCTTGATTTGTTTGTTCATCTAATTATGGCCGTAAAGTATTAGTAAAATTGGTTTTATTATCAGATTGATAACATAAATAACTGGATTAATAAGTTCAACGCGCTGGTGGATTCAATTTCTGGTTTCGTTCAATCAACAATATGTCAAAGCCCTGTCATTTCTATTTGAGCCTGTGTGTGATATTTCCAACAATTTCAAATGTGCACCAAGCAAAGACTCTGGCCAGCCTGTGCATCTGCACAGTCTGACCAGGGTCTTCACTTTGCGCTTTGAAGAAAGATTTGGTCCAAAAGTGTCTTTAGAAAGTCAGGCAAACTTCTTATTATACTACATTGCAGTCAAGGTAGGTTTATGCTGGCCCTTCACGAACAAGTCAAATTGTTGGAAATGTCATAGCCCTGTCATTTCTATTTTTTCAGACTCAAACCTGTACATCTTTAATACAGCTTCTACACTTGCCGTCATACTGTTATTACTATTTTTCCAACCTGAGTACAAAAGACTAGAGGCTGAAACAAAAGCAGCGGGACTGAAAAAAGATGAACTAGATTTATCTTCTGTTGACAAGGATTTAGCTAAACCCGTATCAAATGTTTCTTTCATTGAATTGACTAATATGAGATGAAAGAATTAGGATGTATCTATTTTTCTGATTATATAAGAATTTACCAATCAAGCCAAAATACAAATAGTTAAAAAGAACATTTTCGTGTCCCAAACGGCATTAGTGCAGAGAGGAAAAAACACGTGAATCAGACTTAACCATCTTTAAAGATTTCTAGGTATCTTCAAAGAACATTAAAAACAGAAGAAATTATTTAATACACAATAATGACTGTATATTTTTGTTGAATTTTGAAGGATGTAGCCATGAAATGGCTGATAACTTTGTCCATTTTTTGTGACGGCATTCCCTATTTTTTATCTTAAAAATATCTTCTAAATGCAAGGACCGCAGATGTTTACTTTTCTCAAACATCACCTTTTCCTCAACGACTGGACCATAAAAATGGAACCGAGCGTTGTTACGTAGTCCAAGAGACAAGAGTTACCTCGAAGGTGCAGCACATAATTTACACATTTTGGACTTTCCAGTACGTTTTGCGCATTACTTTCATCCTTTCCTATTATTGCTTATTTCGCGTTCTTAGAATTACTGACAGAATTTCCCACAAAAGACTTAATTCATAAATTAAGATATACGTATATTACGGCCAATTAAATGCTTGTTTTTGATAGACGAAACTAAAAGTCAGAATATTTTGCAATAAATAATACATCGGGCAGTAGTGAAGGACTTTGGCTAGTGTCTTCGGTTTACATAAATTTTCAATAAAAAATCTGTTACGATAGATTAATTGCGTTAAAATGTAACTAGCATTAATGTATTTAAACTATATTAAAGACAAACCGAAGGGTCAGCACAAAACTAATTAAAGTGCATATATATTTAAAGGCACTCGCAATATTTTGTACTGACCCCTCGAAACATTTAACATCAAAGCATTCTAAAATAAATCTATACATGTATTTGGTTTATGAATTAATAGAAAAATGTAGGGATAGAAGGAATGGTGCACATTCCTTGAAATACATGTAACAATAAGTAATAACAATAACAATGATGGCTGACATTGTCGACTCTCTTCAAACAAGATTTGCAGTAGATGGTGTGGAAGCCGCCGTCATAGCGCGTCGAACTGTCAATCTACAGGTCCCGGGTGCGATTCCCGGCGGTGGCAACCATTCTGTCCGACTATTTGTCTCTCACTAATGTGTCGCTAATCGTAGACCTATGTAGGATAGCAGCTGGGCGTAAGGGAAGGATGTGATGGTAGAACTGATGTGAGAAATACAAGTAATCCATTGTTAGGTCCTCCAACCGCCGCGATATAACTGAAAGATTGTTGAAAGTGGCGTAAAACCCATTTAAACAAACAAACAAACAAGTAAATGATGTGGTAGAAGCTGTGCCGCCTGACTTCCTTCGATGCTTTTGTTCAAGATTTCTTTCTGCCACCATCCATCTGTAGCGGATGGACGATTTGCAGAAAACACAAAACCACTGCTGCCGTATGAGTATGTAAATTTTCGAATCTGAAAGAAAAACAGCTACCCAGTCGAAGAAAAAGAAAAAGAATCACAGGGATAGACCTTATATCGCTGCTCAAAAAAAGAGATTAGAATCTTCCAACGCCTCGGATTTACATCATTAAACTAAGAATTGCAATGTAACGATAAAATCCTGTCCTGCGTTCTGGATGACAAAACGGGGCAAACTATTAGCCAATTTTAACCCGCTTTGCACGTACACACCCGTTTGCACCGTTTTGCAACCCTGAAAGCAGGACAGATTGCTGAAAAGAATCACGTAAGGGCCCATCGGTCGATGCGAATTAGGGATCATTTTTGAAATTCTATATCCGGTGAAGTAGAACCGTTCAAAAAATCTTCATCTATCAGGAATTCTATAGAGCTTCGTTTTCGTTATATGCTTCCCAGATATTTCAGAATTACTTATTGACTCTATAATGTTTGAAATTCATGGAAGGAGATCAATTAATCAACCACGGTATTCATTTATACAATGACTGTCAAACCTTCATCATTTTTCGCTATTTCCCAAACATTTTCGAGGATGGGCGCTTAGGTCGCATACCAATAATTTACTTTTTGTTCATCCTAGATCATATGCTTTCCTAGCAAATAGGGTTTCAATATCTGGAGGGATCTACCAAGCTAATGATCACGGGTTAACACCCTCTTAATTGCTTACACTTCCAATCTTCTGGTATAATGCTTCAGGTCCTCTTTCGTGAGCCGATAACGGCCGAGTGAAACACAGAATAAGAAACATATTGGTGATAATTTGGATTTGGTTGAAAGCAGTAAATTAAACAACCATTGTTTTTGCAGCTTTTTTCATTTCTCCGGATGTTTCCAAAGTTTCTTCGTGGGCGCCAAAGAGATGGGAACTGATTATGACGCTTGTTTAAGGATTTTTCAAAGAATGATTAAAAAGATATTTACAATTCAGCATTTATCTCCGTCAAATATTCTAAGGGCATAAGTCAAATTATGATATTATCAATTATCCTTTTGTCCGACATTTTACAACACAGGCTATTGTGACTATTCATTATTCATCATTTGGCGAATAGAACGTACATGTAGTACGCGCCTAAGTGGGATGAGAAGCTGGAGATTTGGATAAAATGTGACTGTACTTGTATGAGAAACAACAGGAAGTCATTGGGAAGTTTCATAAAAATCATCCTTGGGGCATACTCTTTCATATGAAAAGTGCGTACATTGTGAATGAAAACAACACCTTCTCTAAAATCACTGATCAAAATGCAACCAAATTTTACAGAAACCACGGATGGGCAACAAACTAGTGTGTAAGGGGGTGGTTGAGGGGTTGTTTGGTCAGCTATAATTGGTCCGATTCAGTTAAATATTAAAAAAAAGTCTCTAATGTGAATTATTGGCTTTGAATAATTTTGATCGGAAAAGATTGGGAGGATCTTTTTCAGGATCTTTGTTTTAGCAGTATTATGCTGCGTCACGGAAAGGTGGACTTTCACTTTGCAAGCTCTCCATCCGATGCAACTTGTACATTTATTGATGGGTTTGCATGTAACTTTCATAATAGGTTGATTTTTATTTGACCCAAAAGCATGACCATGTTATTGGCAATATTATTCTGTGTCATGGAAAGGGGCATCAATGTTATACTCTTCGTATTAAGAAATCATTTTACTTTGATCATTGTATTGTTTGAAATTTTCTTAGAACGTTCCTTTTCATCTGATTGTTATCCACGCTGCAGCTGGTTAGCTGTATGATGTAGTACTGTTGGAAAAGGACATGTCATGTTAGATTCCTCGTCAACACACTGCCTCCCATATTCATGCAAATTTTAAGGCGCTTCCAAAGCATGTGCCTAATTACCTGACCATACGTGTATTATAGCTACTGACGAACTTGGTGATATAACGTCGTATCGCAGAAAAGGGTGGGCTAAAATTACTGGTTGGGTGATACTGGCCCTCTTGTACGTGCATCATGCTTTGGCAACTTTTATATGATTTTTTGTGTTATTTGCATCTATTAATCATAAATTCTAGCTGAAGCGCGTGGGTATTCAAATACTTTTACGGGAATGTTCTAGTGTGCATGTATACACTTTCAGTAAATGCGTGTTTCTAACGGCTTGAATAGGCGCTCTATTTGGATGAAGTTTTTTAGTAATACAAATACCATACGGAGAAATTCTGGCGAAAAAGTCCATTAGGGAATGGGGACAAAAAAACCCTATCTTCCCATTTGTCTGTCAATAAATCTCATTAAAATTGTCGGGGAACCGCTGCCTTCCTCGTCTGTTTGTTTAATTGGATTTTAATTGCATGCACGGGTCATTCACACTAACTCAACAAGCCCTTGTCAGTTGTGGTATATTCTTGGTCGAGAAGTTATCGAAGAATTTCTCATACCTAATATATTCAAACTTTTCCTCTTTTCTAGATATTTTCCAAGTTTATTACTTGTATGGTGTGAAGAATGCCAGATTACAAATTTTTTGCATGTAAATTGTACATTGCATAAAGATCAGTAATTAAAATAGTTTGTGTTAACCCTTTCCCATTTTGTAAAAGGTTAAGACTGATTCATAATGAAAGTAGTAGCAGACGACAAAGCTTACTTTGATGAAGTCAGATATCATTTTCATTAATATTGTATTGCATATATTTTCCTTTGTAATCCAATTAGTTCATTAAATTCCACTAGTAAATGTTACGCGAAGTAGAATTAACACATTTTCTTCATTCAGTTCTTTTAGTTACCCGATAATTTTACGCAGGTGTTAGCAGGCTGTTTTTGCATTTATATATATTCTTAAATTGTTGAATCAGAGTTTGTTGAGGGCGGGGGGGGGAGGGGGCGTGTCATCTAATGAGTTACATGTATTTAGTTTTCATGGAAAAACATTTAGTCAAAATACTCGGAAAATGAAGCCCGATCACAGAAATTCTGGATCAGAATCAGATTCTTTATTATTATTAGATCCATCATCATTATTATTATTATTATTACATTATTAATAAGCAAGAATCAAAATGCATATAAAACCTCTAAAAACTAAAAATCTTGTTCTGCAAATGCAAACTAAAACAGTGGAGTAAATCCAAAGCGGTTTTTTTTAAGTTGGCAAAAAGTTAAGATTTGTTTGTTTGTTTGGGACTTGACGCCGCTCTCAATAGGTCTCAGTCATATCGCGACAGCTGGTGCACCTGACAGTAAATTCCTGGTATTTCTCATACCAGTACTACAATTTCACCCCTTTCTGACTTCCAGTTGGGAGTCAAATGGCAGAAAGGATATGAGCATCCACCGGGGCAATATTTAGACAGATGTTCCCATTTCAGTTTGTAATCACAACGACACGTTACTATTACAGAATGACAATTAAGGTAGTGGACCCGTGGTAGTTAATTTTCGCAATATTCCGGAACTCATGAACTATCACAATATTAAAATGGAATCATTAAATAACCTCGGTTAACACTGTTAAAACTCGTGACATCCGAAACGTTGCGGAACTTTTACAGTTACACTACCTTAAATCAAACCATTGACTAGAACATTCAAAAGCTTTCATTATGCAAGTCTCGAAATAGAACAATTGGTATAACGTAAGCGAGAGGCCTAAATGTTGTATATCAGCTTGAAATAATATGAGATACTATTTTTTGCCGCCCACTGGCAATACTGTCTTAAAGACTTTATAATACAGTATTAGATAATTAGATGTTCATTTTGGCAATTTCTATATCAGGGTAAAAAAAAGGAATATTTGAGAGTATTTCTACAAAAGAAATCCTGCTCTATCAGAGGTTTAAAAGGGTACGGGCTAATTTTTGTAAGTACTCAGTTGTATCCAACTCTTGTGAAGTCCGAGGCTTAGTGATTACGACGTTGGCTTAAGGATCAGACGGTCCCCGAATCGAATCCCTCCCAGACCACAGATATTTTTCTGAACAAAGAAATTTACTTCACATTGCCCCTCTTCACCCACTCTCACCAATGGAATCTTTGTGTGAATAAAAGCTGGAGGATAGGAAGGGATGTTATGGTACTACATGCAATAGTGAGAAAAATACCAGGAGACCATTGATAGGTGATTCAGCGGCCACAATGTTACTGAAAAATAGTTAAAAGCGGCGTAAAACCACATTCAAGCAACTAATCCTCTCCACCCAGGAATATAAATGGGTACCTTTGAGAATGTAGTTCGAAGTGCTGTTTCAGCCGAAAGCCCCGGATGTAAACAGCCGACTTGCAATTCAATGATTGGGGGCTTAAGTGTAAGGTTCGTGTGAATATGTATAACATAAAACTTTATAACTTTAAAGTCAAATCATTAAATTTTATGTTTCTCCAAATAAGATTTTATTTAAAGATTGAGCAATTTAGAACAGATGCCGAACATTATTGGAAAAAGTATTTACAAAAAACATATAAAATGATATAAATTAAGTTTTATCATTGTCTAGGAATGTTCAAAATTGTTGTTGGATTTCCCGTAACAGCACATTTAGGTATATCGTCGGCGAAACACTTCAACCTCGTTTAATCGCACTAAGTAAAATTTACTTAAAAGTAGTCAACAGACTCAGATCAGTTCATTTGCACAGTCTGATCAAAGTTTTCACCACGCGCTAATTAATAAGCTACAGACTTATCATCACTGTCCAAAACAACAGAATAATCTTGATGCTTCTAGAAAAGCTCGGGGTTTCTGTTGGAAATGTCACAGGTCAGACACAAGCTCAAATAAGTCTGGTAGCCTTTAAGAGAAGCAATGAAGACATAGTATTCTACAATATACTTAAATCCTAACCCTAAGGAAACATCACTTGCGATTGTTTCATATTATAAAAAGGTTTTTATAGTACATTTAACAACATTTTAGACAAAATATGATAAAACAAGTATCCTGCAATTGTATCATTTTGATTAAAAGCTCACGTTCTTGATTTGTCAGACAGACAAAAATGAAAAATTCAAGATATTTCGAAAAAAGAAAGACAAAAAATGGAAAGTGGAACATGAAAGATATTGTGAAAAAAGAAAGACAATCTTCCATTATTGAAAATTGTTACTATGGCGACCAAGTCATGCATGTCAAATTTTACTAAATTATGAACTCTTCATTACATGTAATGGTCATTATTTAGGGCAGCTGGTACACAGCTCAACGTATTCATATACACGTAATTCAAGAATCCATGTTCCTAGATTCCTAGAGGGATAAACCGACAATTGAGAAAACTCGATTCGGTTTAACACTAAAACTTGTAAATTGTTCTTGAAAAACAGAGAAGCTTTTAGCACATGTGTCCCATCGGGCAAAAAAGGACCTTCTTGGTAGTGGGTGAAGGTCTGACTCTGCGGACTTTGAAACATTTCGTACTTGACTGATTTTCTGAATCTATAATGATCAATTTACCTTCCTGTATAAAAACGCACCCTTGAAATGCGAACTCCGGTTGACCTCTTCTTGAACCAATATCTTTCTAAAACATTTATTTACAGAGTCCCCTGAAGGTCCTTTTTGCTTTATATGTCACGTATATTACGAGTATCGTTTATTCAATCTCACCTTTTCATGCAAAAGTTCCGATTTTTTTAAATAAAATCTTTTCATTTGAAAAAAAAAATTGCAAACAAGAAATGTCAATTGACAAGTAGGATTGACAAGGAAGTGGCTGGAAAACGACGGAAAGTCTTGGGTAGGTGCACCAAATACCGGCACCGCCATGAGGAAGTGCACCCATAAGAGAATTTATGATAATCTGTTCGAGATTTCTTGTTTGTTTGAAAGGGCTTTAACACCGCTTTCAACAATCTTTCAGTTATATTGCGGCAGCTGGAGCACCTAAAATGGATTCCTGGTATTTCTCACACCTGTTGTACCATTACATTCCTTTCTAGCCTTCAGCTGCTATCTAATTTAGATCAACGATTATCAACCCATTGGTTAGAAACCAATTGTCGAAAGGAAAAGTGCTGCCGTCGGGACCGAACCCAGGACAGTTAAAATAACAATTCGACGCGCTACTACTGCGTCGGCTGGCGATTTCCTGAATGAAGCCCCAAACTTTTGAAAATTTGAGAGAGATTTGTCAAAGCAAAACAAGAGCACGGCCTACGGGTACCTACGATCGGCTGTAAGTGCTGGATGTTAAAAAAAAAACAACTAATGGATGTTGAAAAAACAACGTAAAAAAAGGGGCATAATTTGCAGAAATGCTTCTTAAGTTATCCCCCTTGATAGTAAAGGTTTCTCTTATGATGGTGAATATGTGTGCCAAGTTTCAAGTGAAGGCCTTCAGTAGAACCAGAGATATCACAAGAATGTCAAAGTTCTTGCATCTTTTTTCAGAATTTTGACCTTCAAAATTGACCTTGACTGATGACCTAGAACTTGGTACCATCAGAAAGTGCTTTTCCCAGGAAATCATTATGTTTAAATATGAAGGCCCTATGACTTACCATTCAAAGGTAAAGGCCAATGTTAAATTTTTCGAATTTTTTTCACAAGTTTAACCTTGAAATAAATGACTTTGACCTTGACTTATGACCTTGAACTTGGAACCAACAGAAAGTGCTTGTCCAATGCAATCATCGTGTGAAATATGAAGGCCCTATCACTAACCATATCGCAAAATGTCAAAGTTTTTGAATTTTTTTCACAAGTTTGACCTTGAAAAATGACCTTGACCTTGATTGTTGACCTTGAACTTGGTACCAACAGAAAGGCCTTTCCCAGACAATCATCATGTGGAATATGAAAGCAATATCACTTACCATTCAAAAGTTATCACAAAATGTCAAAGTGTTCGCACGACGACGACGACGACAACAACAACGACGACGACACCAAGGCAATAACAATACCTCGGGTTTTCTTTGAAAACAGCCGAGCTTATAATCGTATTCAACAGAGTATTGGGCCTCTTTCAAGAAAAAAAACCCGTACGATTGATCTTATACTCACCGTACGATAATATCTAAGATGATCGTAAATGCCTTCACTTTTTTTTTTTTTTTTTTTTTTTTGAAAATCGTAGACAACTGGTGATCGTAAAATAATCTTTCGCATCTGCACGTGCGGGTCATCTGATATAATCTTGTTGGTAAGTGGGTAAATAGTCCGCTTTGTTCACTACATAACACCAAGTTGCCAGTGAATGATTCGAACTTTTCATAATTTTATCATTGTCATTAAATTCTATTATAAGGGGATTTGGGGTAACATATTTACTTTTATTCTCATACAACATTTTGAAAGAAGGCTAGATGAAACAATGGAGACCCTTATTTCATATCTCATTAGCTATTTCTTTTTTTTTCTTTCGAACATATTTTATTCAAATTTGATAAGTTTTGCTTATTTAAGGGGCGTGTTGTATCAATTTTGTATATATCATATTTTAACGCTTACAGATGAAAGTATTTATAATCAGCGTTTCTTGCATTAGTGTCATTGTAGTATCCATGTAACTGCAACAGATAACTCTGTTAGGTTGAAATTAATTTCATCCGGGAAATGTGTCGTTCCATTACTTAAGTTTATTCTCTGGTTATTTTGGAAACAGAGGTGCACACTTTAACGATTTTGCGACTGCAGCGTTTTCGTCACAAAAAATCTGCCTATTTATTTAGTTAACGACTTTGCATCCTTGTAAAATGATATGGCTTTGACAAAAAATACTGGAAATTTCCTTTTGATAAATGTATGGCATGAAGCACGGAACAACGGAATCTTGAAAGCGTCATATTACATATTATCGCTTTTTTTTTCAAAGTAAATACATACAATTATACGTTATGAAACATTTCAAATGGTTCAAACCTTTTTATTTTCCATAGATTGGGAAATAAGTTCTTACAACCTAGATTGGTCCCTCTCTATTCTGCTTACTGGAAAATTCATCAGTATTCGCGCCGATTTTGTGAGCCAATGAAAGAATGAAAAAAACATGATCGATAGCCGCTCCCCGGAATCGAACGCAGTACCCTTAGGGTCAAGAAGCCGACGCTACACCTTTAGACCACGAACACCACACAAACATTATGACGAATCTCCATCCTCGCTTTCTTTGTCCCCTTTATATCACAAGGAAGTTGAAACAAATATTTTACTCATTATCATATAGGGTCAGTTCTTACGGTTGATAAACCGCTATTTAAACATTCTGTGACAATCGTACGATCATTGCAGAGCAAATTCAAACTTAAAAAATGTTGCATCCACTCTTTTCGGTATAACTTGTTTATTTCATTAAATTGAACTTGGAACATTGCCATGTAAAAAGCTGAATAATCAGAGAAACCTCTGCCAAAGCTTATATGAAATCCGAGGAAATGATAAGCTTTCAAAGTCAAAATCGTAAAAAATACGACTAGGTTATATGTGTCTCAAATTTGATAGTAAAGCTTACGATGCGACATTTTTCTTGAAACCCAAAAAAATTTTCTTGAAAGCCAATTTTAATCGTACGATTGCTATACGATTAAATTTCGGTCGTATGACCTGTCTTGAAAGAGGCCCATGATCAGCTATCACATTCAAAAAACAACAACATAAGGTAGAATGACTAAAATTTGAAAATATTGAGAGAAAAGCTTTAACATGGTATATGACAATATATCATTTTTGAGCTTCAATTTTGCAGAAGTTTTTTTTTTTTTTGAAAATAAATGATAGCATCCAGCAATTCATCAAATTATAACGATTGTACAAAGCCTGATTGCAAAAGCGATTCACCCCTACTTTCATATGGATCACATCAATGGGTTGATGATCATAAACCTAAAACTAAGTTAAATCGTTTGTTTGGGGATCAAAATCATTGTTGGAGTACAATTTGGTAGAGCGACTTTAAAACCTCGTTTCTAAAGCTTGAATAAACTAAGGAGGCTGTATGAGATCTGTGTCGCTCACAGACGATATGATTTTAAAAACACTTCAATGTAATTATCGGTAGAGTGCAATGCTAATATTTATATCCCCACTTACGATGTTAGAGAGGCGGTGTACTGTCCAGAGACACCATGTCTGTGCATACGTCTATCTGTCTTTCCGTCCGATTTCTTACAGAATACCTGTAACCTCTATTCAAGACAAGCTATCAACTTGTAACTTCATACACACATGCAACATGTCTAAGAGAAGTGCAGTATATAAGAACATGAATTCAGCTGCCATGCTTTACAAAGTCGTTAACTCTTAATCTTTTCTACTTCTCATTTCTAATGTTGCTATAACTCAATTTGAAAGAAATTTTTCAACGTGTAATTCCACGCACTTAATACAATATGAATATGGAAAGATGCGCATATAAGAACACTGTACCAATAATTTGGCACTTAGCCTTTGTCTTTTTAACTCTGATCATGCTGAAAAAAGACTTTTGCAAAATTGCGAATTGAAATCAAAGTGCTGAAACTTCTGAATGCACTAATTGTTGGTCAGTTTTTGTTTAAAAAAGTATATATAATCTTTTATAGTTGATAAAGGAAATCATAGTGTGTGGACTAAGATCAGACTGCATGTTTGTGCCTTTGCAAGATTGCATTGAAATTAAAGAGCTGAAAGCACTGAATGCACTTTTTGTAAGTCAGTTTTTATTTCAAAAAATGACATTTGATTTTTTTTCTAGTTTGAAAATACAATGTAGGTTGTGTGGACTGAGATTAATTGAAAGTGTTGAAAGCACTGACTGCACTAGTTGAGAGATACTTTTCATTTGAACAAGAGATGTCTGTAAAACATTTAACCCCCCCCCCCCCCATTAGAGCAGGTCGATAACCTGTTCTTTGTCAGTTTACAAAGGGGAATAACTAAAAGAAATATGACTAGTAGAGTTTTGGTTCTTGTGCACTGCACTTCATTCGTGATTCAAGCTTGCATACTTTTTGAAATATGCTCAGGACCTACCTACCAACCTACCAACCTTCAAGTACTTCGAAAGTGGGCATAATTATATTATCTTTGTGACATGTATAAGAACTTGTTCAAATAGAAATATATCTTACATATGACCAGATTTTAAGATATACAGTTTATGCGAGTCTGAAACTCCCATGCGGTAACTAGGACTCTCAAAACTATCTGGTGTGAGTCCTGAGAACCATCTATTTTATGGCTGTACTGCGTTGTAATAGTCGACTTAAAACAGTTCCTTTCTGCTCTGTTTATTCAAAAAGATAAGCACGTTTATATTGGTAAAAATACCAAGATAATGATTTTTTTTAAAGAAAAAATATAAATATCTATCATTTAATTCTTCTTGCGAGCCAATTTATCATTAAAAAATATAAGTAAAAAAAGTTTGTTTGAAAAAAAGAATTATATGAGCCTCTGCGTGACATCATTCCATTTTTTCACATGAGCGCAACGCTAAGACCAGCATCCGCACATTCTGATCAAATTCTTCACTTTTCAAATAAGCTACATACTTATAATCAGTATGCAAAATCAGAGATTACTTTGATGAACTGTGTTGCAGCCCAGAAACATTTGTAAGTTTCTTGATTTGCCAGAAAGGCAGAAAATCAGACCGTTTAAGATGTTGGCAAAATCTGAACATACCTTCCAATATGCATGGTTTCTATGGAAACCCAGGCATAGGTGACGGATCTTACTAATTTGTGAACTATTAATTACATGTAATGGTCATTAATCAGGGCAGTTGGTATTTTACACTTGATTTGTTTGAATGGGGTTTTACGTCGCTTTCAACAATCTTTCAAGTATATCTCGGAGCTCGGAGCAACTATTAATGGATTCCTACTATTTTTCTCACCGGTACTACCACAGCCTCCTTTCCTAGCCTCCAGCAGCTACCTCACATAGGTCTATGAATATCAACCCATTGGTGAGAGAGAAATAGTCGGAAAGGATGAGTGTCGCCGTCGGGGAGAACTCTAATTTAGAGGGATACATTTGATAAAACATGTTAAGCTTTCCTACCAAAATTAGTAGATTGTTTTTTGAAAGAGAATCAATTTGCAAATGTGACCCGGGCCGCTATCATGCGCAGTAGTAATATGTCGGACTACCATCCGATAGGTCTCTAGTAATGGTGACACTCACCCTTTCTGTCTATTTGTCTCCCACCAATGGGTTGATTATCGTATAACTATGTTGGAAAGCAGCTGTAGACTAGGAAATGCTGAAATGGTAGTACTGGTGTGGGAGAAACCAGTAATCCATTGTAAGAAACTCGAGCAGTCGCGATATGACTGAAAGATTTTTGAAAGCGGCGTAAAAACCACTATTCAAACAAATAAACAAACAAAAACGAATGAAACCCGTTAGGAAAACCCTAAAAAAAGGCGCAGACATAACAACTTGCTAGACCTACAAGGCAAGGGTCAAATTTTTGCAGATGGACCGAGTCAAGAATTGTTTTTAATAAACTTGACCTCTGCTTGATCACGTTTTCAGTGCTTAGCTCAGTCGATAACGCGATGGGTTCTCAATCCTTAGGTAATGATATCGGCCCATGGTTTAGCCATCTTAACTCCAAAATTTGACTACAGTCAATACGACAGGCGTCATTTGTCTCCCGCCAATGGACTATTAACAAATAGTACACATAAGTAGGATAGGCATCTCATGGCTCGGATGAATTACAGTTGAACACGTATGTGGATCAACGGGAAACTATGAATTGATTCACGAGCTGCTGCGATATCATAGCTGCATTGTTGAAATTAGCGCTAAACCGCATTCAAACTAATCAAAACCATAAAGTGGAGGTAGGCAAGAAAATTCAATCTTTTAAAAGTAAACTCATAAAAAATACATGGCTTTTAAGTACATCTTTTTTTGAAAAAATACAGATAATGATATGCATTTAACTTGCAGGAACCATTGGCCAAAAGCTTTTTGTTTAGTATTTGTCAAGATAACGTCAATTAAAGCGTGTCTTTTTTATTATTATTATTATTATTATTTTTTTTTTTTTTTGAAATCTGAAGTGGAGTCTTATCCTTTCAATCAATGTTCTCTCCGACACTTGACAAAAGTTTTCGCTACCTACCCAGTCGGTAATGCGTCCTTCTCTCAAATATCAGTTCTATGTTCGTGAAAGCTGCGTTCCCCCGGCTTGCCTAAACGACGCTTGTCAATAGTCATTTTGACGTGCCTCATTCGTTTACCCCAATGAGCGAATGCTATGCCTAAGTAGGGTGGATAGGTGGTGGCTCAGATGAAACGTTATTGCTTAACTACTATTATTGAACTAGTGTGGCAACCGACAGGAAGTCATGGGTGGGTGCACGAGTAAATTGCAATACCGTTGAAAATGGCATTAAACAGTATGCAAACGAGCAATATGGAACAAATAGTCCACAAATAGTAGAACTTTGAAATCGATCCAAGATTCTTGAATAACGTCCAAAACTTTTCAATATTATAAAATGACAAAGTACATAGTAATTTTGTCATTATAAGTAATAAGTAGATGTTCAATATGTATGATTTTGTGACATTTGAACATAATTAAAAAAGAACTTGCATGTTTGGGGAAATAGATATAGTATGGTGTCATACGATGACTCACGAGATCGATCCGATATCAAATTTTTTCCAGCATTAGCGATGGTCTATCTTGAATAGATCGTAACAAAATATTTGAAGAATCATTTGAAACTACAAATCAGTGCCCTATATTTCAAGTAATCATTTTAAAGAATTTCAGTTGGTATCATATTGGGTTGCATATATGTATAAAGCGTATAAATGCATTTCAGTAGAAAGTATTTTTATTCCTAATTCTTTGTAGAAGTGAAACTGAAGTATCAGTGCAGGTCTGAATAACAACTATATTTATAGTTCGGTTTGAATGGCCGGACATTGGCGTCTGTCATTTACGCACACGACAAACTACTAAAAGTATCAGATTTATAAATTGTACATAAATTACAGATGACAAATTTAGGATAAAAGTCAAGCTCAGATAGAATAGATAGGACTCTATATAATTTAAACCAAACGCTTGTATGCAACTCAATTTTTGAATCGTCGTATTTGAACTATTTGTTTAAAAGAAATAGATAAATTAATAAATAAAAATTAAAAAATAACAATTTGTTTCCACAATTATTCTTTTAAAGTGGCTGGTTTTTAAATGAAAGTGGAAGGTAAGCTGTCTCATAAATGGATCTTTCCTAAAGAATAAGACCGTCTTAACTAGGTCACTTATAGAAATACAAAAAAGAAAAAAAAAAAGAAACCTAAACAAAACACTATTACACAGCCCTGTCTAAGCAAACCCAGAAAAAAGGGATTTTCTCACATTCAATGAATCAAGCTCTTAATGGATGGAAAACGCCCTTCCAGTTAAGGCTAGAATTTTTTACTATGGTTTGGCTAGACGAAAGTGTCAATTAAAATACTCGTAAGTGTTCAAATATTCATTGACCTGATTCCATTTTTTAAAAAGAAATTTGAAAAGGGACCATCTAAAGTACAGTCCTGACAAAATACAAGAAGATTTTGTGGAGGGCTTCATTTGAAATAACCATTCATTATTTCTATATAGACCTGAGTTTTGCCCCCCGCCCCCTCTCTCTGCACATGTGATCCGCTCTTGGTGTCCGAATAATAATGATCTTAGCTATTTTCATAAAGGTCGCTGAATTGATGATTAAGACATTATATACGAGATACAGAATATAAGCCTTGTGGTTCAGAAGAAGAAGAAATTTTAAGATTTAAATATAGACCTTAGTCTTTCCTCTAAATCTTGCTCCGTACCTGGTGGTCCAACATAGATAGTTAAGTGATAATCATTTAGCTCTATTAAAGTCATCCTTCTGGTTTATCAGAGGAAGAGTTATATCTACATAGACTTGGAGTCCTATCCCTCCCTCCCGTGCCCCTCCCCATGCGATCCAACATTAAGGATGTTTGCTTTTATAATAAATGTCTATCATTTTGATGATCCATACTAAATATATTAAAGGCTGTTGACTTCCTTATTTAGAAAATGAGAAATCTTAAACATTAATTTAGACACATAGTACCGCAACCTACTCCTTGTGATCCGTACTTTGTGGCAAAGCAGTCATTACTATAAAATACTTTTTTTCAATAAAGACCTCTGAACTGATGATCCATATCGAATACATGTTAAAGGTTATTCTTAGTGAAGAAAAAGATTTCGAAATATTTTATATAGACCCAGAGTCCTCTCCCCATTTGGTTCTGCCCCTGGTAGGTTTGAAGATCCGTATTTACAACCAGAGTTGTTCAATTTTGCTATTTTGGGAGGGGTAACGCAAGAAATGTTCATGTAGAATGTGATCAGGTGACAAGGGAGGGTCCGTTGGTGAACGAAAAACATATTAAATTCATCTTAATTATAAATAATGACGACGGTATGGTTCCTTTTCACACGATCTTCTTAAGGCTTTGTGTGAGAAAATATGAGAATACATTTTCCCCGGTTTTCAACCGTTCTTATCCCTTCTGTACGGTTCAATAAGTCTTATTTTAAGTATCTATATATTATTATTATTAATTATTTCAAATTTTGAATTACTCCTTGTGCTCTTGTTAAGAGTTAAAATTGTGCTTCATAATCCGATTCTGTCTTCTGTTCTAATATTTAACATATTTATGATCATAATAAATCTCTAAAAATGAGGTTATGAAACAATTGCATGTGGTTTGATCCGGAGCCATGTCAGTGACACATGTTTGCTAGAGCAACGCGACGTTGATTTTTCCCTGTTACAAAGCAAAAGCAGAATAAATATGTATTCGCATTTCACATGCTTGATTTGATTTTCATTTGTATTTTAAATTCTATGTCACTCGATAATAATAATTATAATAATAAAAAGTGAATAAATTAAAATGATCCAAATTTACGCATGATATATAGAAAAGAAGATGGAAATTCAAAGTTCAATCCATATGAAAATAAAATTTAAGCAAAATGAAAACATTAATAATGGTAATAATATTTAAATAATAATAATAAAAAAAAAGAACTTGATACTGTCATAAACTGATCTGTTTGAGAACATCATAAACAGAAAACATTGTATCAAACTGAATAAAAAAGAACTAAAATATTAAATTTCTATTCAAAGTAAAATTTCTTCAGTGGTAAGATAGATTGGTTCCGATATAGGGCCTATATTATTTTTGATTTATGTGAATGACCTTCCTCTCAAACTATCAGCTAATATTGACATGTATGTCGACGATGCAACGCTACATAAGTCATGTTCCTCAGTATCAATGATAAATGAAACTTTAAATTCTGACCTATTGAAAGTCGAAGAATGGTGTAGGCAAAACAATATGGCTTTAAATCCTTCTAAAACAACATGTATGTTGATAGGATCAAAACATAGAATTAAAAAATGCACAGGTTTGAACTTAAAACTTTTACAAGAAAATGTGGAGAAAGTGACATCAAAAAAACTATTGGGGGTACATATTGATGAAACAATGTCATGGAAGGTTCACATTGAAAAAGTATGCTCAAAATTATCGTCCCAGCTTTATTTACTTCGAAGAATAAACGGTTATCTTAGTGTTGATACGAAACAATTATTTTACAACTCCTACATAGCTCCACATTTTGACTATGGTTGCACTATTTGGAGTCATTGTAAATCTTCACTAATTAAAAGGATCACTAAAATTCAAAAGCGAGCTGCAAGAGTAATACTATGTCAGCCAAAACGTTCATGCTCCAGAAGTAACTTTAAATCTTTAAATTGGTTATCTTTCAAAAATCGATGTAAGTACTTCACTATTCTTATGGTTTTTAAAACTATTCATGGTCTGACTCCATCATATATGTCGAACTTTGTTTCAGTCAGTAGGAACCATTTCTATGAACTAAGATCAAATACTAGAAATCAGATATCTCACAAATGTGCCCCTAAAACAGATATTTTAAAGAGGACATTCTCTTTCACTGGCATGGAGTACTGGAATGCTGTTCCGATTCATTTGCGAAGTATCTCAAATATATCTACCTTCAAGCGCTCACTCAAAAAATATTTAATGCTAAGTAATGACTTATAAAACCTTGTTGCATATGTCTTATTTCCGCCATTAATGTGTGAATAACTCATTTTTATTTTGTTTTTATATTTGGTTTATCACTTAATATTATCCCCTATCCTACACTGAGTGATAAGCGATATAGTTGATAATTTCATTTTGACAACACTCCTTGTCGAATTTTACTCATTATCATCATTTTTATAATTGAGATGTTTTCATATTATCATCATTTATCATTGGTCATTTTAGGGTCACAACCATCTTTTTATCATCTCGTTACTGATTACTGATCATCATTAACATCATCTTGTCATTTTTCGTTTGTTAAGAAGGCCTCATTGTAAATAAGTGTTTCATTATTTATGTCAAATCATGTTTAATGATGTCAACTTAATGAGTTACCTTCTATAAATAAAGAATTTATTATTATTATTATTATTATTATTATTTCATAGGAATCATCTTATTAATCTTAATTTAAAGTCTTTGATTTAAATAGTAAGTTCTAGTCAATGATACGAAAATTCATATTACTAGTAAATTAAAATCTCATTTTTGAACCACTAGAAATATTCGATATCACCCGAATGTCTTTATTTTGAATGAGTATTTCGAAATCACACCGAATCAATCCTACTCAGCATTATATCATTGTACATGTGTATCTGCGCCGGAATCTTCGGAAATCCGTGTCTATTTTGTGTCAGAAAAAAATGGCAAACTTTTTATATTTGAATCTTGACAAAGATTAAAAGCATTTCAATAAAAGAAATATATCGTTTGCAAATGTTGGCGAGAAAATAGTTCAGTTAAAACGGAACGTTATATTTACGCCGACGTCGAAACTATTTGTAACGCAAAGGGTCACCAGTATCTTGCGTAACGTCTCTCAGATATCGTCAAACCCGGAATCGCCTGTCATCAAATGCGAAATGTTTTTTGTACTTAGGTATAGTAATTGGATTTTTCAGTAATAACCTGCATTATTTTGTTTGACTAAATGAAACAGAAATTACCGGTATGCATTAAACAAAGATTTACATTGTAATATTCAAATTCGAAAATCAGAATCACTATTTCATAGCGTTTTCTGCAAATTCCACTAGGAACTCAAATTAGCTGTTAAGCTGACCAAGAATAACAATCCAACGGGAGAAAAGCAATTAAATGCTATTAACAAGTAACTAGTCAGATTTATTACCACTACCTCCATGCTATATCCAGCTAACTGCGTGCGCCAAGGTAAATTCCTAATGGACCGAATTTCTCCACATGTGAAGACTTCAGGCACTCTATATGGATTAAGCTAGTTTCGTAATTTAAGTACTCATTTGCTATCAATTCAACTATGGTATTGTAAGTATTTGTTCTAAAGTTTGATCTAATGTGAAAAAAAAACTGAGTAAAACTATCTATTAAGGATGTCAACCGTAGTGTGCTGACGTAAACGCAATAATAATGACTATTCATCTGTTATAACCTTCTTGAGTAAAAATGTAATTAAGGTATTAAAATCTTTGGATAAACCTTATCTAAATGTGGGTATGACAATCCCATTTATCCCCATTTTTATGTATTGACCTCTTTAGGAAAAAATTTGTTCTTCGTTATAAATTTCCATTGCTTGTATTTAAATTTCCAGACTAAAAATATTATTTACACAAGGGCGACAATCGTGTAACTTCCGGTTGAATGTAGGCCAATCAATGAGCTAAAAAAGTTCCCGCCGGAACCCTGTTGTTCCCCAAATGTTAGTATTTAGCATAAAAAATTCACTCACCGATTTGCCTTCTCACAGTAGAAACTTATTCTCGCAACGAACTCCATTTCTAACGTAAATCAATACTTTTGAATTTTCGAAATCGTTGCATATTTTGCTCGTACAAGCATCGTGCAAGATGGCCGTCCAGTATGGCACACAATAACAGGGGTGTAAACGCTAATAAATAAAGTTTCTTACCTTCATACAGTTTCCGAGACCTTTGTTAGTTGTCCACAATTGATATTCAGTGTTCTGCTGAGGCTGCAATTCCGAAATATTCTCCTGTAAGATTTTCAAATACAGCTTGAAAGCAGTGCTTGAAGGGGAAAGGAAGAGTGATACACTCATGTCGGGTAATCCTGCGCGTCATCTAATGCTGCGCAACTATATGACTTCATGTCAACTAAGAAAGTGGCCGCTAGACATAAAATCAGAACACCCTATTTCCAAATTCAAAAAATTTGATCATTCAATCATTTAAAGAAAAAAGTTTATTAGAGTATTTTAAAGTAAAAAGATTCCCATTTTTGTCTTAGTATTTTGCTTTTTTTTTCATTTGCAGTTAGGTTCTTTCCTGCACTGCGCGGGTTGAGCCGACGAAAACACGACTGTGCCTCTGTTCATCACCGAATTGTGTAATTTTAGTGACATTTTGTTCCAGATAAAATGTACTTTAAATAGCTAAAATGGTAATAAGTTCAATCGTGTATTGATTTTTTGTGTACATGCGAATGATGCGATATCTTTACACAAATTTTGTACTTTACTTTCTTAAGTGTGCAGGATAAGCCGACTGCACTGTAATTATAGGGGAAAACTAGGTTAATGCAGACGATTTTACCAGCCTTATTTCAGGCTTGATCCTGAAGCTATAGCCATATTCTTAGCACTTGAGTTCAAGAGTACTGTGAAATGGGTTAATTCGGACGGGATTGGGAAAATTCGGACATGCAAGCAGTAAAACTCGGCCATGTTTATCGTCAAAGTATGAAATTCAGTGTCTGATCCATTTGAAAAACATGGGGGAAATTCCCCCATTAGTTTTGAAAACATGGGGGATCTGTAATTACTATGGGGGACTTCAAGTTAGCTTAACCAAACAAAAGTAATTTACAGGGCTTTGATTTTTTTTCTTGTGACATGGATTCTGAATCTGCCAGGCCTTTTTCTTACGTTTAGGGGAAAGGTGGCGGGTCCTTTCTGAAGGGGAAAAATTCACTGGGAGGGGAATTTTCATAACACATAATAAAATATCAATCAAAAGTCATAATTTTTGTGTGTTTTTAACTATGATCAATGATCAAGGTATATAAGCTCATTTAGATGATAATTTTGGCCTAAAGAAATTGTAGAAATCTTTTTCCATCATAATGGCAGGGTTTTCCCTTGACTTGTCATTTTGGGGGTCATTATTTCCACCCAAGTTCAGTATTTGTTTTTTTTTGTTCATATAGGGAGACACAAAAATTGTTAAGCAAATAAAATATGAATATTTGCATTTGGGTACAAAGCACATTTTCTACAACTGCCTGTTCATAATTAATGATGTATGTATAGGCCCTAATAAGTTATTAAATTATTTTTCTATAATTGAAAATCCCAAATGTTCTTTACCTATCTTTTTTTATCTTACTGAAGTAACCTTTTTTCTTCAACTCAAAATCAAATTTTTGTGAAAAAAAATACATGTTCATAACTTGTCTTTGTGTTCTTTCTTTTTTTTAAGGTCTTCTTTCTAAATGATCAATTCTGAAACAGTTATAGGAACAGATGTAAGAACAGAGAAAGTGTCTCTGATTTAACCCAATAGACACAAAAAAAACAGCTATTTAAAATCGAACACAAACTAGGTAAATTAGGTCATTTATAGGATGAAAATTGGTTGCAGAATGTTTATTCTAAAGTAATCCAAGGGGTTTTTACCTAAATTAGTATATTCTTGCTCTTAAAGAATAGTTCTGTTGCATAAATTTATAAATTGTGTATCCGAATTTTATACCTGTCCGGTAACTGGTACAGTTTGGCTGGTGACGAGCAGTTTTTCCTGATACCTGTTTCAGTATTTTTTTTCTCTTTTTAATGCCAAAACAATTAAGTGTTTGCATTTTCTAGTCCACAAAGAGTTTTCTTTCCCCTTGAAAAATTATTGTTTTCCTCCATAATCCTGTTTTTAAAACTGCCGACGAGTGCTTGCCAAACATGACAGTCCCGGCAAAAAGCAAGCCCAAAGTATTTCTTATGGCTTTTGAAAGGCATTTAAATTGATTGGCAACTACTAATGAAAGAGATTTTATGGTTTGGAAATCAAGTTTTGCCTTTTCTGTATAATATGTCAGCTAAATTGTTATCAAAAATGATATAAAGGGCATCTAGATTGTGTCCCGGTGTTGCAGACATTTTTTATCAAATTATGTGAGAGTCGTTTTATTCAAAATGGGTAATTATGCAGGATTTTGTTCATCAGGGAAAGGCCTTTTGGATAGGGGAATTTTTATCTGAAATAGTGGAAAAAAGTATATGTTTTCAAGAGGGGAATGGGGCCGAATTTCGGCCCCAAAAACAGCATAAAAAAAGGCCTGTCTGCGATGGCGTCGTCAATTTGTTACTCTGATTTTATCGCCGTTGCAGTCACATTGGTCGACGTATTTTCGTCATCCATATTTGTTTGAGTTTCACGGCGAAAGAAATCGGTAATACGCCGTTTTTCTCCTGTCTGATCTATTGTTTGTCGAATGCAGACAATTCGATCATTACAATGACAACAAACGTAAAATTCGAATTTTCCTGTTGATGAAAATGATTCTTAATTTTTTTTATCAGTAATTCACTTTGAAAAAAACTATATTTATTAAATGATTTTTATTGACAATGTTTTTCTCGCATAATGAAAATATAAATGAATGTATTCAAAAGTATTCAAATGGTCGTTTAAAAAGATTTGTAAAATCATTGGTCAACTTCGACTGATACTATTTGGAATACAATAGTAGGTATAACTATAGTTACAAACGCGTCATCTTAGTTGCAATCGAAGTCAACCAAAGTAAACAATAAGGGAAGTCACTCTTATGATACAAATCGAAGAAAATGGTAAACAGTTTGACGTGACTTGCTGTCAAAGGCTAGATTTATTGATATTCCTTTTTTAGCTCACCTGAGCACGAAGTGCTCAAGGTGAGCTATTGGGATCGTAGAATGTCCGTCGTCAGTCGTGCGTCGTCCACAATTTCTTTAAACATCTCCTCCTAATCAGTAGGCCAATCTTGATGAAACTTGGCAGGGATGTTCCTTGGGTCAAGCTCTACCTAAGCTGTTCAAATAAATGAAATCCACCCTTAACTGTCCCTTTACCCTTAACAAAAAGGGTGAAAATATGAAAATCTTTAAAAATCTTCTTCTCTGAAACCAGAAGGCAGACAGCTTTCATATTTGGTATGTAGCATCATCTAGTGGACCTCTACCAAGTTTGTTCATATCAAGACCCTGGGGTCATATTTGGGCTTTGTCCGGGCCACACCCTTTTTACATAGAATCAAAGAGCGAAAATCTTTAAAAGTCTTCTTCTCTGTAACCAGATGGCAGACAGCTTAAATATTTGGTGTGTAGCATCACCTAGTGGACCTCTACCAAGTTTGTTCATAACAAGACCCTTGGGTCATATTTGGGATTTGCATGGGTGCATCCCTTTATCTCTTATGAGCATGAAGGGTAAAAAATGAAAATCTTCAAAAATCTTCTTCTCTGAAACCAGAAGGCAGACAGCTTTCATATTTGGTATGTAGCATCATCTAGTGGACATCTACCAAGTTTGTTCATATCAAAAGCCTGGGGCATATTTGGGCTTTGCCCTGGCCCAACCCTTTTTACATAGAATCAAAGTACGAACATCTTTAAAAATCTTCTTATCTGTAACCAGATGGCAGACAGCTTTAATATTTGGTGTGTAGCATCACCTAGTGGGCCTCTACAGTGATCTGGCGAGGCAGCGATTCTGCGACAATCTCGCTTAAAAATTGTACATGTCCCATAAAATCTTTGCAAGATGCGACTTTTGTCCCATGTAAATATGCGCTCGAGTTTCAATTGAACGGCCTAGAACGACTTCAATTGTACTTAAAGTGAAAGTAACAAGGATTTTCCAAACTAACACCTGCTGCAAGGTTAAAGGTCAAATGTAAATTACATACTATCCCAGAATTCAACGCGTCAACACTTGACATCCTCACGTGCGAAAATAAAATTCCTGGGGTGTTTTGACGTCATGTTTGATAACTTTAAACGCGGGTGAGGTTGACTGTGTACACGAAATGCATGACCGATATAATTTAAAGATGTCAAAATTAATTAAATTAGAAAAAAAATATTCAAATTCAAAATGTTTTAATTTTTCGTAGACATTATCTGTTATTTCAAGTCATCAAAAATTAAGGAATACTCGAAAGAACGAATTGTATCTTGATTTCGAATCGAACACGCCATCGTTTTGCGTCTCATAGTAACCTGCATAGAAATCAGGTGTTATCATTCGTGACTGTTCCGTCGATGAGTAATTAAACAATGTCCGGCAATTTCTCTATTTTTTTTCCCCACCAAACATCGCACAGTTCCAAGATTCAAATAGGATAAACAGATTGAAGCAGATTAGTTCTGGCAAGGACTCATCAACGAAAAATTGCGGCAATGAAAAAATTCGTCTGCATTTTTTACATCACGGCTTAACTCAAGACTTGCAAAGAGACAAAAGAAAATGCTAAAATCGTGTTTGATAGCCTGAGACTCAAGTTGTTTGAGAGATCATGACCTGGAATGTAGACCGAGGCCTTAGTTTATTCAAGTTCAGTTCATCAAAACTCCAGAAGAGAACTGGAGTGCTTGTTTTTTTTGAAAACTTTAAACATTTTATAAAGTTATAATTTCATATACAGCTAGTATATCAGTCGTTTGAAACAATAAAAAATTGAATTAAAATTTAGTTTTTAGAAAGTGTCTCAGGTTTTCCAAAAATGTCCCTAACTTTTTAGCTAGCATGAGACATTTGTCCCATACTTTTTTCTTCCTCGCCAGAACACTGGGGCCTCTACCAAGTTTGTTCATATCAGGACCCTTGGGTCATATTAGGGCTCTGCACGGGTGCATCCCTTTATCTTTTATGAGCACGAAGGGTAAAACAATGAAAATCTTCAAAAATCTTCTATGAAACCAGAAGGCAGACAGCTTTCATAATTGGTATGTAGCATCATCTAGTAGACCTCTACCAAGTTTGTTCATATCAAGACCCTAGGATCATATTTGGGCTCCACCCGGGCGCAACCCTTTTTACATAGAATCAAAGAGCGAATATCTTTTAAAATCTTCTTTAATTGATACCAGAGGGCACACTCCTTTTATTTTTGGTATGTAGTATCATCTTGTGGGCCCCTACGAAGTTTGTTCATATCAAGACCCTGGGGTCACATTAGGGTCCACCCAGGTGCATCCCTTTTTACATAGAATCAAAGAGCAAAAAGGCATATCTGTCGGGCTCTTCGCTGAAAAACGTTCCATGGTATTGATCTTAGGCAATTATCTTCTTTCTGAGATCTGCCTATCTAATTAATGTGATGTCCCAGGGGTCATAGAGACTCAGGTGAGCGATCTAGGACCATCTTGGTCCTCTTGTTATTTTTTTGTGCGACCATCCCGCGCTTGTTAAAAAACATGCTTGATCTTTAAGAAATGCTGGGGATTCCCGCAATCGCGCTTCCTAGATCAGACACTGGAAAATAGGACAATTAAAGAATATAAATAATAAGGGGAATAGAAACATGGATTTTGTTAGTTTGAACGAAGAATGTTAATACGAAGCTTTAAAACTTCAATTCAGGAATGCTTTGACTATACATGAGTTGACAGATGACGTCACAGGTACCTTGTTGTTTACATCCGGGGAGTCGCTGTAGGCAAAAAGATCTACCAGTTGCATACACAAATAGCAAAAAAACCAATATTCAAGTTGTACATTTCTAATGATTTTTCCCAAGTGAAAAAGGTATCAAAATTTAGATAAATCATCCATTCTTTTGATTATGCAGTTGTCATCATGTGACATTGTCTTTGAAAAGAATATTTTTTGTTGAAAGATAACCACCCAGAAACTGTAAATGAATCCAAAAACCGTTGTTGAGAAAAAAATGTATCGAACATTCGACATGAATTAAACTGTATTTACGTATATTGTCCACTCATAAACAAAATATAGTATATCTTACCGATACTGAGTTAATTCGAATTTCAATGCCGATTTTTCTTAATCCCTTTTCCCTTTATTCATGCCCTGGTGGGCATGCTGATTCATACAATATTTGCCCAAAGATTTGACTTTGTGTTCAAGTGAAATATTCTCTTCAGCATATACCTGCAGTATTCAGAACTACAGATAGAGGGGGTATTTTGGATTTCAAATTTAAATGTTCAGGGCTTGAAAATTCTACCCCTCCGCTCGTCCTGCATGATTTTTTCCTTCTTTGTCTATATAAGCAGGATTTTGCAAAATTTTACATATGAGATTAATGTATCACTATATTTTCTTGTATAGCAGGACGAGTAGAAATTTCAAGAATTTTCAAGTCCTGATGTTTCAGTAGTCCTTCCTCAAACCCTATCTTGTGAGTACTCAATTGAATTGTCTTGACGAGACAATTCAAATGAGTACCCACATCATAGGGTTTCATTGGTAAATAAAGACAGTGTTTTTTCTCCTTCTTTGACTTGTACCTTAAAAAGGACCCGTTCCCAATGCCAAAGAAGTGACATTTTTTCCCAAAATCATGAAAAAAATTTCCCAATTTACCAAAGACAAGGACCTCTCCCAACTCTTAAAGTGAAAATTCAGAATCAAACATGCCATTTCTCAGTTAAATCTTAATTTGAATGCCTTGAGAATAAAAAAAAACTTAATTCTGGTATAAATTGTAAATTTTGTCTAAAACCATTATTTTAAGATTTTTCCCAATTTTTGTGAAAATAACTTATTTTTCCCAAAATGCCTGGTTTCGGAGCCTCTCCCAGAAGCCAAAGAAAAAGCGCTGAAAGACTTAGACTAGAGTTACCCCCTCCTATCTGTACCTCTGAATATCATGCCTAATTTGGTGAATTTCAAGTTATTCTCTATACAGCAAAAATTGAGTGGTGGATTTCTACATATAGGGCTGGTCATGTAGGGCAAAAAAGTATTTGGACAAAACGTTTCAGTGCATTAGTGAAACCATATTGCCAATTTCTATAGCTGAAATGATTAAATATGTGAAAATCTGTTTTTTCTTGAGTTGCTTAGAGAGATCTAGGTAATAAAGCTTTTTTTAGGTGAGTGACCCAGGGCCAATGGCCCTCTTGTTAATTTTAATTTTTCTGTTGACTAAGATGTTAGAACAAAGTGGTTGATGTTATTTAATTATTTGAAGTGTATTTTCTCTTGCAGATCAAGTTTTAAGTTTTTAGACTGAAAGATGAGCAGCCAAAAGCCAGTCATGAACGGGCTTGAAAATGGGCCCACACAAGGTGGCTTCAGACATCATTTGCCCCAAATACCAGTGGCTCGTAACCTTAAGATAGCGCAGAGTAAAACCAAGGCTAATGAAGACTTTGATAAGATGGAACATTCTACTGTAGAAGTGGAGGGAGTTGGTAAAGTTGTTCATATAGGTAAGTAGTAGGGCTAATCAGGGCTTTAAGGGACGCAGGTTTTGCGCATCTAAGACCCCTAACATAAGTAGCCAGGACCCTCAAAACTATGTGATTTAAGTCACATCGACTCTCTTGGGCTCAACTTCAGAAAAGAGCTGAAGACTGCCTTAAACAGTCTTCAATTCTTTCCTGAAGTTGAGCCCTAAAGATTAAAATACTTCTATCAATTTCTTTACCTATTACCAGAGAATAGCTCTAAATCTACAAAATACAAGATTAATAACCTAAAAGAAATAGTAAGTCCTACCTAAAGCAGGGACTCCCGAAATTCAAGAAAGGACCCCTAAGATGTCAATGATCGAGTCCTTTGGTCCCTATTTTGTTGGTGTCGGAGTAAAGCTTTGGCTTGCTTTTGTCCCTCTAATTGGGGTTTGGACCTTTAGAAATTGTATTTTGACCCTCATAGATTTCTGGCGGGGATGGGATGGGTGGGATTATTTTGAACCTCTATATTTTCATTGGTGCAAAACCTATGCAATTTGAAGTGATTTAAATGAACTCTTTTCTTTATTCTTATGTAAGGGATCCATATAAATGAATCTAAACTGGACACTTTATTATACTCCCCAAAACTATGTATATAGAAGTCAGCTTGTCAGTTGGTCGGTCGATTGATCTGTAGCTTTTTCGTGTCTGCTCAATTTGTCAACAACTAATGGGCAGATTTCATTCAAACTTTACAGCTGTGATCAGTATCAGGCAGATGTGTGCAAGTGATATTTTGGTTAGGATCCATTGACTTTTGACAGTTTTATGGCCCTTTGATGGAAAATGGTTTTTCATTATTGACCAGTGATCAAGAATTATTAGCAATGGGACAATGTCCCTTCAGTTTGCAAACTCAATGTGACATTTTGAAAATCAATGTGACAAATTTCAATTTTTGAAAGGCCTTGTGGTTTTATTAATGCTTACCTGTTCCAAACAATGTGCTATTTAAAGGCATTTAACATATACATCTATAAATATATACAGGCTTCAGACTTTTTCTTTGCTAAACTCAGAGCCAATTTCTACAATTGATTTCTTTCATGATGGTATGAACCATTAAATATCCCCTCTCTTCCACAAGACACATATTAGAATTGCTTACATTTCATTTTACACATATTTATAAGCATCTTTGATGAAATAAGGCAAGATTGTTTCTTCTTGCTCTTTTTTGACTAAACACAAATTGTCTGTGTATTTCCTGTCCAAATATACAAGTAGAAGTCCAATTACTATGAATATTTTTTTCTTTTCATAGTCAAAATTCTTTTATTTACCAGGCAATTACCAACTGTCAATTGACGATCGCCGACGCAAGTCTTGCATTCACATTGCCTTGGAATGAGCTAATTGCCAATTAGGGGTTTCTAAATCTTTTAACTAAATGTGATTATATATTTTATGTGATCCAAGATTATTTAGAATTATTTTTTGATAACTTTTATGCATGTCTAATCATTTTGAGATTAAAATAGTTTCGTCCCCAGACTTTTTGTACTTTTTTTGGTAACAAAATTTTAATGGGACAAGGGCGTTTTCCATAGTGAAAACAATGTGACATTTTGGATTTTAATGTGATTATGGCGCATGCCGCAAGCCTTTCCCAGTCACTGATTGACTGACACTTGTTTGGGAGTATGAGTTGGCGTTGGGACAGTCTAGGTGTTAATGTTGATGGGTTTATTTATATAGCTATCACTAAGAACTATTATCTAGACTGATATATTAAGATGGTTTCCTCTTTTTTTTTCAAGTTTTGAATAAAAGCACCGATTGAGAAAGTAATTTCATATTCTCTTAGCTTAGCCCTTGTTGTGCTTAGTAGATTCTGCTCAGAATTTGTTTCAAAGGGCTGAAAGCACTGCCAGTCCTTATTATAAGTCAATGTTTCATTTGAACAATAAATCTACATGTATGGACAAGTTTGGTTCTAAAAGAACAAACTGGTGTAGACTAAGATCAAACTGCACAGGTCCATGCCAAAAAGGAAAGATCTGAAAAGGCATTTGTTACAATAAAAAGAAATATTGACTTGATTGTCTTTTATAGGCTCAAAAGAAATGATGGAGACTGAGGAGAGTCCAGAAGAAAAGTTACTGAAAGAGCTTGAAGATAACACTTTCACAGAAAAAGAAAACATA
The DNA here is from genome assembly GCA_948146395.1 of Fragum whitleyi. NCBI lineage: Eukaryota > Metazoa > Mollusca > Bivalvia > Cardiida > Cardiidae > Fragum > Fragum whitleyi. Next base: position 12,455,879 of record OX411555.1, read on the forward strand.
AACGGAACTGATAAAGAGAGGGCAACTCGAAATTCGGACAGCAAAGAGAAATCTGAAGACAAATTTGAATCTGAAAAAGATAACAGTAATAGCAAACAAGAAAACTTAGAGAAAGTAATAAGTGAATCACAATCATCTATGGCTAAAGATGAATCAAAACTACCAGCAACAAACAGTCTTGATAAAAAGGAAAATATCGAAGTAATAGAGAGTTCATCAGTAGAAAAATCAGTAAATGAAGAGTCCGGGGATAAGCCTAATATTCCCCAAAAGGGAAGAAAGCGTCTGAGTGACAAAAAGGTAGACCCAATCACTTCTCCAAAATCTTCCAAGAAATCAGAACAAAACAGTGTTTTGGACAAAAAGTCTGTGGAACCTGCTCAGAGTAATGATGCTGTAGTCAGCCCTGGCTCTAAATGTTTAAGAAAACCAAAGAAGTTTGATATAGGAGAAGATAAGGTAGAGAAGTCGCCGAAACCTGTTAAGCCTGTGGTTGAAAAATCAAATACACCAAAAGTGGAAATCACAGCCGAGTTTGAGGCTCAACACCCAGGTGTGTATTCAGTAAGAAGGGATTATTATCCCCCGCCGAAAAAATTTTTCGGGGGGGGATATTGTTTTTGCCATGTCCGTCCGTCCGACATTCATTTCCGCGCTATTTCTTGAAAACTATAGACCTGATTTCAATGAAACTTGGCACACAGCTTCACTACAATGAGGACATGCGCATATCATCGGGGTTACCCGGTTCGACAGTCGAATTTAGAGTTACTGCCCCTGACTGTTTAAGCCATATACATACATAGTGATATTCGTTTCCGCGCTATTTCTTGAAAACTATAGACCCGATTCCAATGAAACTTGGCACACAGCTTCACTACAATGAGGACATGCGCATATCGTCGGGGTTACCTGGTTCGACGGTCGAATTTAGAGTTACTGCCCCTGACTGTTTAAGCCATATACATACATAGTGATATTCGTTTCCGCACTATTTCTTGAAAACTATAGACCCGATTTCATTGAAACTTGGCACACAGCTTCACTACAATGAGGACATGCGCATATTGTCGGGGTTACCCGGTTCGACGGTCGAATTTAGAGTTACTGCCCCTGACTGTTTAAGCCATATACATACATAGTGATATTCGTTTACGCGCTATTTCTTGAAAACTATGGACCCCATTTCAATGAAACTTGGCACACAGCTTCACTACAATGCGGACATGCGCATATCGTCGGGGTTACCTGGTTCGACGGTCAAATTTAGAGTTACTGCCCCTGACTGTTTAAGCCATATACATACATAGTGTTATTCGTTTCCGCGCTATTTCTTGAAAACTATAGACCCGATTTCAATGAAACTTGGCACACAGCTTCACTACAATGAGGACATGCGCATAGTCAGGGTTACCTGGTTCGACTGTGAATTTTAGAGTTACTGCCCCCTGACTGTTTAAGCCATATACATACAGAGTGATATTCCTTTCTGCGCTATTTCTTGAAAACTGTAGACTGGATTTTAATGAAACTTGGCACACAGCTTCACTACAAAGAGGACATGGGCATATCGTCAGGGTTACCCGGTTCGACCGCCGAATTAAGAGTTACTGCCCCCTGACTGTTTAAGCCATATACATACATTGTGATATTCGTTTCCGCGCTATTTCTTGAAAACTATAGGTTGATGTTGATAAAAGATAACCTGTACCCAAGTTTGATATTAACATCATTGACAATGAAAATTTGTTCGGCGGGGGATATCAATTCAACGAATTTGCTTGTTTTTGGACAAGATTTTGAGAGATACTCCCGTTTTTCTTGAGAAATCTCATTTAAATTGGCTTAATAGGAGAAAAATCTCCAAGCAAAATGTAACTTTGTGAAGGATTTTGTAGGCTTAGCGCAAAACAGTTGGAACTACCTATTATCACATAGGCAGTTACAACTTTTTTAGCTGAGCTATTGATTTGTTAAAATTTCTCACCAAAAATTCTTCATTTCTCATTAGATTCAGCTAAATGCAATATTTTTGAACATGCTATTCTGAGCAAGAATTATCTCTGGTAAGGCTTGTGTAGCCCTTTTCTCTTCTCTTGCTGTAAAGGTTCCCTCAATTAGCGGCATCTTTTAAAGGTCATCTGACAAGGTCAAGGTCACCTGACAAGGTAAAAAAAATATTGTAAAAATATTCAATTTCTGTTTTGGAAGTGTTTGCCCCTCTAATCTTGACCTTAATTTTAGATAATGAAAGTTTTACAATAACCACATAACTTAAATAACTTAGGTACTAACTTAAGTGTGTAATATTTCAGTAAAATGGTTTGTTGGTGATTTGGTGTGGGCCAAGGTAGCAGGTCATCCCTGGTGGCCTTGTATGATCTCATATGATCCATTCACAGCTGTGTACACCAGACTCACAGGTAGGTTGTGTTTACACGTATGCTATACTTTAAAGCAACAGGACATCCTTGGTGAGCTTGTATGATTCATACCATTACACATATGCTGTATGATTTTCAGGGTCAATCATGCAAAAATACAACCATTCCAATGAGTACCAAAAACATTGGAATTTTGATATGATTTATGAAATACTTGTGATCTAAAAACCAAAATACCACCTCTACCTGTATCTCTGTCTTTATATTCAATAACACCTGGGTTCCATCCCCGACGGCGGCACTCTTTCGTTCCGACTATTTGTCTCTCACCAATTGGTTGAAAATCATAGACCCATGTGAGATAGCAACTGGAGGCTAGGAAAGGATATGGTGGTTGTACTGGTGAGAGAAATACAAGGAATCCATTGTTATGTGCTCCAGCCTCAGGGATATAACTAAAAAAAATGTTGAAAGCAGCGTAGAACTCAATTCAATCTATCAATATTTAATAGCACTGTTATCTACTATTTTTCAGTAAGTCTTAGAAAGGGTAGAGAATACCATGTTCAGTTCTTCGGTGACGCTGCAGAAAGAGGATGGATTGCCACAAATAATCTACTGGAATTCCAGGGAAAACCAAAATTTGATGAATATGTTGAAACTTTATATAAAAACGCTAAAAGTAAAAATGACGAGAAAAAGTTGAAGAAATGGTATGGTGTCCCTCCTACACGTATTGCTGCAGTGAACATCGGAATAGCGGAGGCAGAAGAAGCTTTACCCTTTGATAGAGAACAACGCAAAACTAAATACACATTTGTGTACCAACTGCCAAAGGGTAAAGGGAAACAACTAGTGTCAATACCAGATCAGAAAAAAGCAGACGAATTGGCAGAGGATGTTAGATTAATAAAAGAAGCTGAAAAACATACTCAAAAAGAGGCAGGTGCTAATAAAAGTGTTGGGAAAAAGAGAAAACTAGATCAAGTTTCTTCACCGGGTGATCAAAAAGTAGGTGCTAAACGGCAAAAAATAGAGACGCCCAAATCAGAAACACCGAATAAAAGTGCAAAAAAGACACCTGTGCATAGACGTGCTTCGGGTATGGAAGGTTCTTTTGAAGTGTTTTGTCAAAAAGAGAAGAGTGTCGTGTTAAATGAACATCCAGAATTTGACGATGACAGTTTTCTGGACTTCTGCAGACAACAATGGTGTCGAATGAGCAAACAGCAGAAGGCCAGATACAAGAGTAAATACAGTGATGAAAAGAGTCCAGGTTTGTAAAGCCCTTATCATACCGAAATCAAAATTTTCAGAAGGGATGTTGAAAAACAGATTTTCATTACTTGTCCTGGGACAAGTAAAAGATGATTTTCTTCTTATCCGGTATTGTCATGGCAGGGTGTCCGCCACGCGTCCGTCGGTCCCTGTGAGTGTGCATAAATTTTTCTTTAAACATATATTCCTCCTAAACCAATGGGTGGTTTTTGACGAAACTTGTCAGAAATGATCCTTGGGTGACCGTCTTCTAAAGTTGTTCAAGAAATAAGGATTATCCCCCAAATATGGGCTTGGCAGGGCATTTTTTTTTTCATTTTGAAATCTTTAGAATCTTCTCCTCCCAAGCCATTGGGCCGATTTCAATGAAACTTGGATGACCCTTTATATAAATTGTTCAAGAAATTTTGATTGGCCAATAAATATGGGCTTGGCATTTTGAGCCTGAATACTTTGAATAACATCTAAAAGATGATTTTCTCCTTGTCTGGTATCAAAATTAACTTGTCTGAGAAAAAGTGAATAAACAATTTCTAAGAAGCATTACTTTTAATGAAGAAATGCTGCAACCCAGCATTTTCTTCCTTAGACAGCATCTTCTTCCTTAAAAACAATGTTTTTTACCCTTTGATAGGTAAATTAGGTCAATCAATGATTTAGATCAAATTGATTCCTCTCCAAGACTTATCATGGTATTTACTTGTCCACGGACAAGTTTCCTAGAAAAATGTACTTGTCCGCAAGTGGACAAGCCTTTTTTGACAAGGAGGGCTTGAGAATTCTACAAGGGTTTTATCAGTTTTTTGGTCAATCAAAGTAACTTGTTTTACTCGCTATTTACTCGCTATTCCATATATCTATGACCTTCCATCAGTTTTCTACGATGGAATCCACCTTGAAAAAAAAGATTTTCAATATTTAATGCTTTTGACACATTGGTCATTAATTTAGTTGGAATCGGTTAAGATTTTACAAAAAAAAAATATTTTAAATGTAACAAAAAATAGGCATTTTAATAATTATGCCCGCCTTCAAAGAAGAGGTGGGTATATTGCTATGCACTTGTTGATCCGTGGGTCCGACTGTCTGTCCATCTGAGGACCCTTTTTTGTCCAGAACATATCTTTCCAAAGAATAGGCTATTAACCTGCTTTTATAGGAGCATAAATGTTTTACAAACATCTCTTGTTTGTATTTGTATTTCAAATGATAGAAAGAGAAATAAAGTCCTATTTTTGTGTTTTTTTTCAGAACGGAAACCCAGTTTTAGTCCTCCAGGATCGCCGACTCGTCAGAGAAAGCCGTCCAAGAAGTTGATTGAGGCAGAGGAGGATAACAAGGCGGTAGATGAGGCGCTTTCAAACAATTCTGAGGAGAAAAAATCTACAAAGCCTACGTCAAAACGACAGTCCTTGGCGTCGCCTCTACATAGCAAAGGAACCAAGAAGGTATATACCAATTAGGCGTAGAAATATCTTAAGGTAGTGGACCCATAATAAATCTGAAAAGTTTCAGAAGTGATGAACTTTAACAGTGTTAACCTCGGTCAATATTGTGAAAGATCATAAGTTACGAAATGATGAAGAACAGCTAAGGTGTCACTACCTTTAATATAAAAAACCATGGGGTCTCATGTTTCAGTTTGATGAATACATCCTGAGTAAAGCTGTATTTATGACATTTGAGTTGTGAAACCATGATATGAATTTTGTCTGATCACAAATTCCTCTTATTAATTGAGTTAGTCTATAACAACTTGAAAAAAAATCTTACTTTTTACAACTTATTAAAAGAAAATCTGTTAGGTTAAAGATTTTTGACCCATATTAGCTCAGTGATTAATCTGCAGACTGAGACTGATCTTAGTCTCTATCACTCAATTTTTCTTTGAGGAAAAAGCCCAGAAAGTTTTGAAAATTGTTATTTCAAAATAAATATCTTATCTATAGGTACATCCTGTCCTTCCATTTGTAATTCAATTTTACTTGGCTTTTTATTTGGCATAAAATGTGTTAAATATACTACAATTAACTTAACTGTTTATTTGTAGACAAAAGATGAGAGCAACAGCACACAAAGTGATAAACAGCCCAGTGACAAAAAAGGAGCAAGGAAATCTCGTGCAAGTGATGTGATAGAACCAAAACAAGAGCCTAACAAAAAAGAAATACAAACTGGAAAAAAAGAGGTATGGTATTTAACCTAAGTATAGGAAGGGTTTGTGTTTGACCATTAAACCAGGGTTTTGACCCTCAAGAATCTGACAATATTCTATTTTGACCCTGAGAGATAACTCCTTGAAAGAAATTCCTAAGGGTCACAACAGTGCCACTTTGATCTGGGTCTTAAGTTTATGTTTGAATTACGATAAGCCTTATTTGGATGCATTAACATCTTTTGATTCTACTCTCATAGAATATTAGAACTATGAACATCTGTCACTTGGGTGCTCGATATCACTGTGACATGTTCAGATGGATAGATCATTCGGAACATCATTCGGCCATTTCCGTAAACTGCAATAGACCTTGGATGTATGCGAGGCGGATGGGTTTGTAACAAAATTGTGCATTTTGTTAGGTGGAAACAGTGTAAGAAAAACTAGTGTGGAAACAACCAGCGCTATCTTAACATTTATGTCTTTTACAGAAAATAACCACTGAAAAATCTAAATTTTTGAGAATGACAAATCATTCTCAAAAATTAAGATTTTTCAGCCATTATTTGAGAATCTAAAGATATTTATATAAGGCTACAATGGTTTCATGTCAGTGACTTAAACAAGTAGCGTTGACAACTTTGAATGTTTTCTCTCAAAGTTTCGAGAGCTGACGCCATTTTAGCTGATTTCATCGAGTTTTCTTAGGTTTTCCCGTATTTTTTAACATAGTCCGTCTATGTACATCCAAGTTGATTGTGAGTTTGGATGTGGTGTTCGGAATGATGGATAGATGTCAAACTTGATGAGCCATGCATCAGGATGACAAAATGGTGCATATTGTTAACAAATTATGCCCCGCTTTGCACATGCACGTGCATACAAAGCAGGGTATAATTTGAAAACAGATAGCACCAGACAGTTTGTCATCCTGACTGCTTGGCTGTTATGACATGCACTATAATAACAATCCGTAAATTTTGAATTCCATTTAGAAGCTACTAGAGGAGAGTAACAAGAAGGCTGATAAAAAATCTAGAAGTATTTCAAAGTCAAGTGAATCCACGGTTGCAAAAGCTGAGGATGGAAAGGAAGTCAAATCTTCTGAGGTATGATACTATAGCATTAATTCACGTTTTTGAGGGCATTAACATTTGCAGAGACCAATATCGTTTACTACCCTCAAAAACGTGAATTGACGATATTATTGCATGAAAAGAAAGACTTTAGTACTTATTCAGAGATTGAAAAGTGACCTATAGGAAAGCTTTAAAAGTAGCTAGCCCTAATCCCATGAACAGGGATAATTCTGGCTCAGATTTTCATGAGTAAAAATATCTAATTCAGCCAATTCTAATGAGGAATTCATGAATTTTTAGCAAGAAATTTTACCAAATCCTTCACTAGATTACAATTTGTTTGAGATTTTTCTCTCATTAAGGCAGTTGTTATGAAATTTCTTGCAGAAAAATGAGAGAATCTCTCATTATCTAACCCTAAAATGATCCCTGCATGAATTTGCCAGAAAATTTGCATTATGCATTGAATTGTCTCTTGTTTACACTGACGTTGCTTGGTGAATTTACATCACAAAATTTTAGGAGATAATAAGATCAACGTCTTTATTTATGCCCTATATTAATGCAAGACATAGAATCTGATAAAGTGTACAGGCCCAGACAGAGGATATTTAAGTGAAAAAAGCCACGGCACGTAAATTTACTTATCAATGCATATTTTAATCCATTTTAACTTAAATATTGATTTAACTACTGATTTCCATATTGTATTGTATCAAACCACTGCTTCTAAATGGCAGTTGGGAGCATAGGTGTTAAATAAACACATTTTGTGTTTTTTCATAGCAATTGGAGAAGATAGACAAATATCAGACTGATAAGAAACCTAGAAAAATTACAAAAGAAAGTGAAGTAGTCAACAACGAACCGGATAATTCAGAAGTTGAAACTGATAAAGAAGAAATTGAGGTATATTGTTATCTTATATATCTCCTCTTGTCTAGTATAAGGAACAGACATCAGAGATATCTATGTCTGACACATGTGTAGGAGCTTATTCTAAATGAGTCATTGTGTCATCTAATGTATGTTTTTGCAGTGTTTTTGTCATCAGAGCATTCAAATATTGGTTATTATCAGAGCTGAATCTAGGGCGCGGGATTGTGGGATTCCCGCTTTAAAATTGTTCATGCCGCAAAAAACACAATGCCGTGCGGCACAGGTCACGCTCATTTAAATTGGTTGGCGCATTATTAAATTAGCTGTGCGTTAATCGTGAATACATTTAGAGACTGTTGAGAAAACCCCTAATTTATATTGTATTGTGTAAAGCTGTTTGTATCTACCCTGGAATAGTCGTCACTATAAATAGAATCCCCAGTCAGCTTCTTCGATAAAAGTCATGCTTCAATGAAGATAGCCTACAGGTATTGTGTAGTAATGTTATTATTTTAAGGTAATAGAGTCGTAAGTGATACCAATACACCTTATGGATAAAGCTTTATGCAATCAATTTTCACATATCCTTTCAACACAAGACAGGCGACCCACCTTCCGAAAGTTGTTAATTTAGATAAGAATTTACTATTGGGATAATTGTCGGATTATAAATAAATAAGAATCAGGTATGATTAATTATTCCATTGTCTATGTCTGAATGGATTAGCGTCGCGAAATTGGAATGATACACCAAGATTTTGATGGTTTAATTTTGGAACTTTGATTATCCTCTCAGGAAATTCTTTATTTACAATCCATTAAAAATGCATCAATCAAAACTTTGATTTTCAACAACATCTATCAGGAATAATTATCATTGATACGTGGTCGAGTTCACGTGAGTTCAACTTCACTGAAGTTGTACTTACGATGTTTTGGTTGCACATTTTCAGTAGGGTGAAATGATTGTGAAACCAACTGTTCACATTTGTTTCTCTTCGAATGGGCAATGAATACAGCGGCTGGTATAACTTGGGGAGGGTTTGGACCGTATTGAAAGCCTTAAAGACCAAATGGATTAAAATTACTTACCTTAATAAGATTTATAAAGAAATTGAAAGGACATAAAGAAAAAAAATTTACCAAAAAATATCTCAACAACATAATTATCTGTAGCAAATAAATGGACATAAAGGAATGATTGTTACAAAATGTTCCTTCACATCTCACTGTCTTTTGTGTCTCTCTTTTTAAGATAATAATTCAGAACTTTAAACTTTGTGAGTAAAAAAAGAACGTCTGCTTGTGGCCCAATCCTTAAACATGTTGGCCCACATTTTGAAATGCGATGGGGGAGTTGGCCCTCTTTAGTGAAAACCTAGATTCAGCCCTGATTATGCCCCCCTTTGAAGAAGAGGGGGTATATTGCTATGCACTTGTCGTTGGGTCTGTCGGGGGTGGGTTGGTTGGTCCGTCTGTAGACCGTTTTTTTTGTCCGGAGCAAATCTCAAAGTATGCAAGCTAGAATCATGAAACTTCACAGGTGGATAGATCTCATTGAGGAGAAGTTCAGTGCACAAGAATCATAAATCTACTCATTACTATTTTGTGAGTTATTGCCCTTTGTTGATTGACAAAGAATAGGCTTTTGACCTGCTTTTATGGGGGGCATAAATGTTTAACAAACATCTCTTGTTATCTAAAAAATGTTGTTTACATGAGAAAAAGAATTTGTTTCTGGATTTTGTTCAAGGCAAGCTGATCCTTAACCTCATCTAGAATAGAATCGTTATTAAGCTCACCAAGGCTCACTTTATAACATTCTATTCTAGACTCGGTTAAGATCAGCTTGTCTCAAACAAAATTTCATGACAGATATTATATTTCTAATATTTGACAGAATTGATTAAATAAATGTCAAAACTGTGAGTCACAAATCTTGATATTTGAAAGAATAAAGGAATCATGGAAGATCACTTAATTTAAATTTTATGCCCCCCCCCCACCCCCCCACCCCCTCATTGGTAGATCAGGGCATATTGTTTTTGACCTGTCTGTTTGTAACATTTGCCATAACTTTCGATTGTTAAGGGATAAAGCCTTCATATTCATCATGAGTATTTGTGTGACAAGACCTTTCTGTTGGTACCACTTTCAATGTCAATGTAAAATATTATCAGAAAAAATGTTGAAGGTGGCATTAAACTCCATTAAATCAATCAATTGAAACTTGAACAGGATGATTATAGGGTCGCATGGAAGTTTCAAAAGTAAAAAAAATGGTAGTAATTTGATAGAAAACCAGGGAAAAGGGCTTCATGAATTTTTGCTGAAAATGTTCTTGTTTTCACAAGTGCGAAAATATTATTGGAAGGTTCCTATCTTAAAAGGGGAAATTGTTTGGACACACAGGAAAAAGCGACTCTCAGGATTTTGCTCAAAATATTTTTGTTTATGAGATAAAGTCTACAAATAGTATCACATTGCCTTGAAACCATGATGAAAGAATCTCTTAATCAATTTTATTTGAGACAAGCTTGTACTAACCTCAACTAGAAAAGAAAAGTTATTTAGGGAGCCAAGGCTTGCTTAATTTCCGTTTATTTCAGCTCTTCTCAATAAAATCTCATCATGACATGACCTATATATTTTTTCTTACAGTCAAGCGGCAGTGCAGTGCCTGGTAAAAAAGCCAAATCTAGAAAATCTACGGCAGACTCCGATAGTCAGGTAAGAATTTGTAGTAAGGGTTTAAGTCTGACTTCAACAAAATGGAGTCCAAACAAACCAACAAAATTAAGATGCTACGGGTCCTTTCTTAATGTTTTTGAGTCCCTGTTTTAGATGTAGACTATTTCTTTGAAGCAAAAATTTTATTTTTTTTACGAATTTAGGGGTTTTCTCTAATTTAAGTTATAGAATGTGTTGGATATATATGGATAATGGCTCAACTTCAGGAAAGAATTTAAGACTGTTTAAAGCAGTATTCAATTATGTTTTGAAGTTGATCTCCAGATAATCTATGGGGCTCACTACACAGAGGGCCAACTTTTTTATGCCCCCGTATCGAAAGATCGGGGGCATATTGTTTTACCGTTGTCCGTCTGTCCTTCTGTCTGTCCGTCCGTCCGTCCGTCTGTCTGTCTGTCTGTCTGTCTGTCTGTCTGCAAAAGTTAACCAAAAAACTTAACATTGCCAATATCTTCAAGCCTATTCAAGATACAAGGCTCATATTTGGCATGATGATAGATCTCAATGATCCGCATCTGCTGATACCAAAGTCAAGGTCATGTGACAAGGTCAAGGTCATCTGTCAAGGTCAATAAGTCAAAAAGTTAACCAAAAAACTTAACATTGCCAATATCTTCAAGCCTATTCAATATACAAGGCCCATATTTGGCATGATGATAGATCTCGATAATCCGCATCTGCTGATACTAAAGTCAAGGTCATGTGACAAGGTCAAGGTCATCTGTCAAGGTCAAATAACTCAAAAAGTTAACCAAAAAACTTAACATTGCCAATATTTTCGAAATTATTCAAGATACAAGGCTCATATTTGGCATGATGATAGATCTCAATGATCCGCATCTGCTGATACCAAAGTCAAGGTCATGTGACAAGGTCAAGGTCATCTGTCAAGGTCAAATAACTCAAAAAAACTTAACATTGCCAATATCTTCAAGCCTTTTCAAGATACAAGGCTAATATTTGAGATGATGATAGATCTCAATGATCTGCATCTGCTGATACCAAAGTCAAGGTCATGTGACAAGGTCAAGGTCATCTGTCAAGGTCAATAAGTCAAAAAGTTAACCAAAAAACTTAACATTGCCAATATCTTCAAGCCTATTCAATATACAAGGCCCATATTTGGCATGATGATAGATCTCGATAATCCGCATCTGCTGATACTAAAGTCAAGGTCATGTGACAAGGTCAAGGTCATCTGTCAAGGTCAAATAACTCAAAAAGTTAACCAAAAAACTTAACATTGCCAATATTTTCGAAATTATTCAAGATACAAGGCTCATATTTGGCATGATGATAGATCTCAATGATCCGCATCTGCTGATACCAAAGTCAAGGTCATGTGACAAGGTCAAGGTCATCTGTCAAGGTCAATAAGTCAAAAAGTTAACCAAAAAACTTAACATTGCCAATATCTTCAAGCCTATTCAATATACAAGGCCCATATTTGGCATGATGATAGATCTCGATAATCCTCATCTGCTGATACTAAAGTCAAGGTCATGTGACAAGGTCAAGGTCATCTGTCAAGGTCAAATAACTCAAAAAGTTAACCAAAAAACTTAACATTGCCAATATTTTCGAAATTATTCAAGATACAAGGCTCATATTTGGGATGATGATTGATCTCACTGATCCACATCTGCTGGTTCTAAAGTCAAGGTCATGTGACAAGGTCAAGGTCATCTGTCAAGGTCAAATAACTCAAAAAACTTAACATTGCCAATATCTTCAAGCCTTTTCAAGATACAAGGCCAATATTTGAGATGATGATAGATCTCAATGATCTGCATCTGCTGATACCAAAGTCAAGGTCATGTGACAAGGTCAAGGTCATCTGTCAAGGTCAAATAACCCAAAAAGTTAACCCAAAAACTTAACATTGCCAATATCTTCAAGCCTATTCAAGATACAAGGCTCATATTTGGGATGATGATTGATCTCAATGATCCACACCTGCTGGTTCTAAAGTCAAGGTCATGTGACAAGGTCAAGGTCATCTGTCAAGATCAACATTTTGAAAAAAATAAATGCTGTAACGGGGGCATTGTGTTTCACAAACACATCTTGTTCTTGCCCTATCGGGGCCCGTTGTTGTTTTTAGCTCCACTGGCTGAAAGCCACTGGGGCTATTGTCATGGCGTTGTGTCCGTCGTGCGTCCGTCCGTGCGTCAGTGTGTCTGTGCATCCGTGCGTCCGGTCGTAAACTTTTTCTTTAAAAATCATCTCCTCAGAAACTACTGGATGAATTTCAACCAAACTTCACAGGAATGATCCTTGGGTGACCCTCTTTCAAAGTTGTTCAAGAAATTTTTATCCAATGAAAAACATGGATTTAATGGGCGTGGCTAATTTCCAAATATGGTAAAAAGTGAGTTTTCCCAGATTCTAATAGATGGATACCTTTCAAATTTTACATGAATGATCCTTGGGTGACCCTTTATCAGTCAAAAAAAAATTATTGTGATTAGATGGAAAATATGCATTTTATGGGCGGAGGTCATTTCTCTATATGTTATATGGTGGAAACTTTCAAAATCATTTTCTAAGAATCTAAGGGATGGATATCAACTAAATTTTACTTGAATGATCCTTGAGTGACCCTTTAACAGTCTTCCAAAAATAATTGTGATCGGATGAAAAATATGTATTTTATGGGCGGAGGTCATTTCTCTATATGTTATATTGTGGAAACTTTGAAAATCATTTTCTCAGAATGTAATTGATTGATATCAACCAAATTTCACTAAAATATTCCCTGAGTGACCCTTTATCAGTCTACCAAAAATTATTGTGATCGGATGAAAAATATATATTTTATGGGCAGAGGTCATCTCTCAATACATGTATGTTATATAGTGGAAACTTTGAAAATCATTTTCTCAGAATATAATCGATGGATTTCAAACAAACAATTTTGGTATGATCTTTGGGTGACCCATTAGCATGCAGCCAAAAATTATTTTGATTGGATGAAACATATGTCCTTTATGGCTGGAGGTCATTTCTCTATATGTTATATAGTTGAAACTTTGGAAATCATTTTCAACATCAGTAGAACCCAAAATATCTAAAAATCTAGTCAAAACTTTTATTTGCTTTTACAAGAATTTCAATCCTGTAGAGCGACACAAGCCATTCATGGCTTTCTAGTTTAGCTTGAAACCCGCCCTGCATTCAGGCTGAAAAAATGTTGCAAACCGTTTTTACATTATACCCTACTTTACATGCAAGTATACAGGTAAAGCGGGATATGACTTGAACCGGTTTGTCATCCTGAACGCAGGGCTGGATTCAAGCTGAAAAAACAACAACAAGGGGCCCAGATAGGGCGAGAAATAAGTTGGCCCATAGTTTGAAGGGTCCTGGCTACTTATTTTTGAATCTCAGATGTGCAAAACCTGCATCCCTAAATTTCATTCTGAAATTGTTGAAATTGGTAGAAAAAATCTGAAGGATGGGTCTCCAGGTCACAAGTTTTAACTAAACTTTCATATTCTATTCTTCAAAGGAATGATACTGGGAGTGCTGTATTAATTTCTCAGAAAATGATTGCACAATCGACCATTTGTTGATTTAATTTTCCATCTAAAAAACGATTATAAATTGTGATTTGATTGCCCAACACTAGTATTTTCACAGAGTGAAGGAAGTGGTCGCTCAACACCCAGTATACCAGAAAGACCGATTGTTCCGAAGAAAAAGGAGAAAGAAGAGTTTGAATACGAGCCAGAGATCTACAAACTCTCATCGGCTGGTCCCCAGAAGAAGGAGAACCTGTGTCAGATTTGCGAACAGACGGGAAACCTGTTAGAATGTCAGGGGTCGTGTCAGGGTTTCTTCCATTTAGATTGTCTAGGGATCAGTAAGGCCCCTCCAGCAGACAGCTTTAAATGTGATGAATGTGTAAAAGGTTAGTAGAAATTTACAGTTTCTTTAATGCTTTTCGGTGGTTTATAGAGAAATAATGGTAGATTATCACTTGATAATCTCACCGCAAAAGCAGTGAAATTATCCAAAACTTATACCCTGCTTTTGTGCATTTCATCCGCCGTCATAGCGCAGTTGGTAGCGCGTCGGACTGTCAATCTAGAGTTCGAGGGTTCGATCCCCAACGGCGGCACTGATTCTTTCCGACTATTTGTCTCTCACCAATGGGTTGATAATCGTAGACCTATGTGAGATAGCGGCTGGAGGCTAGGAAAGAATGTGGTGGTTGTACTGGTGATAGAAATACCAGGAATCCATTGTTAGGTGCTCCAGCCGCCGCGATATAACTGAAATAATGTTGAAAGCGGCGTTAAACTCCATTCAATCAATCAATGTGCATTTCATCCTATCTGACGTCATCTATGGGGGGCGAAATAAGTGATGTCACAATGAATGTTGCATAGCTATCACGCGCAAAAAGACGCGCTTTACGAAAATATGTTCTAGAAATTTCACATTTTGTCTCAGTTTTGCAATAAAGAAATAGAATTATTGTTTGTTTATCGAGTAAGATCGATTAATATTATATAGCTTTTGTTATTCACTCAATGAAATATAAATCAATCTTACACTGAAAAAAACAACTATCCTCTATATAACCTGCAAGGTTAGTTTTAGGATTTTGATAATTTGGATGATTTGAACCTAAAATCTACATAATTGAGAAGAAATACCACTACTATAGCCTTGGAGTCAGCGTCCTTGTCCAAAAACTTTGACATTTTGTGATATCTTTGGTTCTACTGAAGGCATTCACTTGAAACTTGGCACATATGTTCACCATCAAAAGAGGAACCTATACTAACAAGGGGGACAACTCTAGATGGATTTTGTGAATTATGTCCCTTTTTATGCCCCCGTATCGAGAGATCGGGGGGGGGGGGGATATTGTTTTACTCATGTCCGTCCATCTGTCTGTCCGTCCGTCCGTCTGTCCATCCATCTGTCCGAAAACTTAACCCGAAAACTTAACCTTTGCCTTATCTAGAGATCGCTGTTTTGGGAGCATTTGTGTTTCACAAACACATCTTGTTTACCTTAGATTTTTTATTCATTATCCTGCACCCAACAGCTGAGCGTAGCACCTGTAGGCTGTTCAATTCATATGTCATTGTGAAGCTATCATCCCCCATTTAAATTTATGTTAATGTAATTTCTCTTTTGTAGGTGAACATACATGTTTTGTATGTAAGAAATGTGATAGCACGACCCAGCGGTGTTCTGTAACGCTGTGTGGCAAATATTATCATATAGACTGTATAAAAGATTTACCTCAGACCAAAAATGAAGGAAAAGGTCTTCAGTGTCCCCTGCATGTGTGTCATACGTGTTCAGCTGTGAACAACAAGTCAGCAGGCAGAACAAATGGTATTTCTTTTACAAATTTAACCCTTATCATGCTGAATAAATTTTGGCTAAAAATTTCATCAAAATCAAAGGGCAAAAAGTACTGAAAGTTCCAAATGTAAGTCAATTTTTATTTGAAAAACTAAATCTATTGATAATTATGGTTTGAAAGTGAGAAACAGGTGGTAAAGACTAACATCAGACTGCACATATGTGCAGACTGATGTTTGTACATCAGACTGCACATATGTGCAGGCTGATTTTTGTCTATAGCTCCTGTCAAAGCAGGAATATTCTGGGTTCAGCATGACAAGGGTTAATTTTAGTGTAACTTGAAAGAGCAGTTTAAAACTCAAGGTGTTTAATACCCATGTCCTACTTGTCTGATGCAGGCTTTTCTACCTGAAACAGATTATTTTTCAGAATACTGTCCATCTGGCTTGAATAACCACCTTTAGTAAGCGACCATTTTTATTAAGTAATCATTTTCAAATACCCGGTCCTTAAATCAAAATATCTTTGAAATGTAGGCATTGTTGGTGTAAAAATTGATTAAAGTGAATTATGTATTGTTAAAACTCGCTAGAACCGTCTTTAAATAAGTTTAATTGTAATCCATTTGCATTTTGAAATCATCTCAGATTTAACCAATATACAATATTTACGGATATCACATCAGTGGAATTAATTGAAATTTGGAATGAGTAAAAAAATCAATAGATATAAAAAAAAAACCATTTAAATTCCCTGCATAATCTTTCTCCCATTTAAAACTGCATTATGGGTAAGAGGTCCTTTTTGTCAGTTTTAATTCAGTGGAATTAATTGAAATTTGGAATGAGTAAAAAAAATCAATAGATATAAAAAAAAAATTTAAATTCCTTGGATAATCTTTCTCCCATTTAAAACTGCATTATGGGTAAGAGGTCCTTTTGGTCAGTCAAAAGGGCTGTTAACTACACAATTTTCAGATAACATCTCATGAATGAATTATTTACTTTGTGTATGTTACGTTCAGCTAGCTATACTTTAAATGTATGGTAGAAATAAGAATTAATAAAAGAAGTGAGTTCGTCATTAAAATAATACTTGATTGATACATTTAAAAGATGGAGAGAGAGTATTTTTTTAAATTTCATTAAGGTATGAAACTTAAAACCTTATGATGCTGTATGAATACCAAAGCTGATTCAGACATGAGTGTGATAAGTGTTTTAAAGTTTCATACCTCCATGAAGTTAAAAAATATCTTTTCATATCGTATAATTTAATATCATGAAGCAAAAAATGGGAGAATTTTTTCCATAATTAGACTTTCCTTGCAGAATCCTTTGAGCACAAGCTTAAAAATAGCTTCATACTCAAAATTGTTTTATTAGGGAATAAAACCAACTTTAGGCCAATCAAAATGCACAGTATATTGATGGACACAACTAAAATTAAATTATTATCTCAAGGTTGTTTACTTAGGTGTGATTCCTTATTTTCAACCATTGGATGTGATGGGCTCAATCTCATTTCTAACATTTGTCCATCAATAGGTGGATAATTGTGAACCGTAGTGGTATAGCAGCTTGTGGCTTGGAAAGGATGTAGTGGTAGCACTGTTGCAATAAATACCAGGAATCTATTGTTAGGAGCTTCAGCCACTGCTAAATGGCTAAAATGTGCTTAAAGTAAATTTGAACCCTGTTCAAATAAACAAAGTTACACAGAGGATATTGAATGAGTGGTCATTGAATACTGAATTTATTAAACAAGTCATCTATAAACAGATAAAAACGAGGCTGTGCCAAATGTATTCTGTATTTTCTGATCACAAATTTTATATTCTATTTTTATTATGACCCAAATTTTTGCGAAAAATTGTCAAAATTCTTGAAATTCAAAATTTCAATTTTCCGCTGAAACTGATGTTACAATGTAAACATCGCTATTCGCTCTGAGCTCATTTGCATAGTTATTCCACTAGTGTAATAACACCCGTTAAATATCAAAAATATTCAGCAGGGTTATTTCACTCCTGCGACGTACATCATATTATAATGTAGGATCCTAAACAGGCTGGATTAAAAATCTAGGCAAAATAATCAGAATGCTGTAAGCAGTGAATGCACCTATTGTCTGTCAGTATCTTTTTAGCTCGCCTGAGCACGAAGTGCTCAAGGTGAGCTATTGTGATCGTCCAATGTCCATCGTCAGTCGTATGTTGTCCACAATTTCTTTAAAAATCTTCTCCTAAACCATAGGGACCAATCTTGATGGAACATGGCAGGGATGTTCCTTGGGTCAAGCTCTACCAAAATTGTTCAAATAAATGAAATCCACCCCTAACTCACCCTTTATCCTTAATAAAAAATCTTTAAAAAATCTTCTTCTTTGAAACCAGAAGGCAGACAGCTTTCAAATTTGGTATGTAGCATCATCTAGTGGACCTCTTCCAAGATTGTTCATATCAAGTCCTTTGGGTCATATTTCGGCTCCACCCGGGCACAACCCTTTTAACATAGAATCAAAGAGTGAAAAGGCTTATCCTTCTTGCTCTTGGCTGAAAACATTCCATGGTATTGATCTTATGTAGAAATTATTGCCTTGTTGGCATCTGCCTATTTAATTAATGTGATGTCCCAGTTGTTGAACAGACTCAGGTTTAAAAAGGAAAAACAGGTGGTAAGCACTAAGATCAAACTGCACATATTTGCAGGCTGATCTGTACCTTTTGCTATAGTAGGAATGTTCCAAGCTTAGCATGACAAGGATTGAATTTTTATTTTCAGGTCGTTTATTACGGTGTGTTCGATGTCCTACAGCATACCATGTTGGTGACTTCTGTATATCGGCAGGCAGCATTAACCTAACGGGGTTCAACATTGTATGTGCTAAACATTTCCAGCCAACAACCTCACAGAAACATCATACACATGTTAATGTTAGCTGGTGTTTTAATTGTGGGAAAGGTTAGTCCCTTGATTTCATTGCCAGGTTTGAGTAACCTTGAAAAGAGCTTAAGAATGATAGGTCATCTTGAAGAGTCTTTGAAAAAGAGTTTTGACTTGGCTTAGCACTTGAAAATTGAAAGCTAGGCTTGAAAAGTGCTCCAAACAAAGCTTTCTGTTTGTGATTGTTGATGAATTTATAACTTGTTCATTGGATGCAGGGAATATTTACATTATACCATTGGCCTACTCTTAAGGGGTCATAAATGTTTTACATTCATCTTTTGTTCAAAAACACTAATGGTTTAGAGTAGTATCAAGATGCAATGAAAATTTTAAAGGTCAAAATAGGATATTTTCATTTTTTTTTTTTTGGTCAAAACCCTTGTTTAAGGGTTAAAAACTAGTCCTGTTTTATTTATTGTTTGAAGTGGTATCTTTAATTAGTTTACTAGATATTGTCAAGAATCCTATGATAATTTCAGGTGGAACTTTACTCTGCTGTGAGAGTTGTCCAGCAGCCTTCCATGCCGAATGTCTGGAGATAGAGTTTCCTACTGGTAGCTGGAATTGTCCAGATTGTTCGAAGGGTAAACGGCCGTTGTATGGTGAAGTGATATGGGTTAAACTTGGTACTTATAGGTGAATATAATCACTTTTAGTAATATAAAATCTTTGTCAAGTTAGTGAGAAGTAATGTCCAATAATTAATTGACTGTAATGAATAATCAGTTGGTTTGGGCTTCCAAGATGGATGATTGACTTAGAAACCTCACAACTGATAAGAGAGTTTATTGTATGTAAATAGGGTCATTAATGTTTGGCAAGACCAAGTAACTTTACCTTGAGATTTTTTTTTTCTTAAATACAAAATTGAAATCCTGTTTTGCTTTATCATACTTTCATAGACTACCACATTGATTACAAAGAAACTAACTTCATGTGTACTGAGCTACAGATAGAGGGGTATTGTGGATTTCAAATTAAAGCATTTGGTTTTAGCTCCCGATTGTGACAATGGACTAACACATTAAAGAAAGCCTTCGTTTTTGAAGCCGACATCAGTTTGATGGCTCAGTGTGAAACAGTTGTAGCTGCCTACATGTTTATAGGCAGTTGCAACTGTTTCATGCTGAGCCATGAAGTTGGAAGAAAAATCTGCAGAAAGAGTCTTTAGTTCATGAGTTTTAACTAGACTTTCACATTCTATTCTTCAATGGATAATACTGGGAGTGCTGTATTAATTTCTAAGAAAACAATACTACAATCAAGCATTAGTTGATTTTCTCATTCAACTAAAAACCAATTATCAATTTTGATTTGAAACCGATTGCCCAACACTATGCATCACTGAATTTGGACCAGTCTAAAATTTTGTTGTCTGCTATTGGGTTAATTGAGTGGAAAAGGATCTGTAAAAAGCAACATGTATTTTATACCCAACAGATGGTGGCCGGGAGAGATCTGTCATCCACGAAATGTTCCGCTCAATATTCAAGAGAAGCCTCACCAAGTCGGAGAATTCCCAGTCCACTTCCTTGGATCTCATGATTATTTTTGGCTGCACCAGGGCAGGTATTCAACTGTTCGTCGTAATTATTAGTCTGACAGTTTCAAGATCTCTTCTGAGAAATTGAGAGGTATTGCTATAGCGTTGGGTGTTGTCTTTTCAGACTTCCTGAAATTTCAGAAAAAGTGTCAGACATCCGGTCTGACAGGGGCTCAAATTCTGTCAGACCGAAAGAAAATCTGTCAGATCGATTCAAGTTAAACAAAATTGAAGAAAAAATGTGACGAATTTGGTCAGAACGATTGTCTTAATATAAAATCTTAGACAAGTTCAAAATTAGGTCAAGTGGGGTCAAAAACTAGGTCACGGGGTCAAATCTAAGAAAAGCCTTGTATGCACCGACAAATTTCATGAAGTCTGTCTTTCAAACACAAAATGTTCATCTCAATATTCAAGAAATGCCTCATTAAGCCTTGCCTGCTTTTGTAGTGCACCAAGTCTCGTCATTAGCTCACCTGAGCACGAAGCATTAAGTATTTCATTGACACAAATTTGTTATCCTATCTATAATATAACCCAATTTTTTTCAATTTGTTGAAATTTTTATGCCCCCGTATTGAGAGATCAGGGGCATATTGATTTACTCATGTCCGTCTGTCTGTCCGTCCGTCTGTCCGTCCATCTGTCCGAAAACTTAACCTTTGCCTTTTCTCCAAAAGTATTTGACATACAAAGCTGTACACCAAAGTCAAGGTCATGTGACAAGGTCAAGGTCATGTGACAAGGTCAAGGTCATCTGTCAAGGTCAAACTTTAAAAAAAAATGCTGTTCCGGGGGCATTCGTGTTTCACAAACACATCTTGTTCTTCACAACATATAACACAGTGTTAAAACGGTATCACACCCATTCTGATGTCAGTTTCACAGCAATGATTGATTAGGAGTTTTACACCACTTTCAACATTTTTACAGTTATATCGAGGCGGCTTGAGCACCTAACATTGGATTCCTTGTAATTCTCTCACCAGTACATCCATCACATCCTTGCCTAGCCTCCAGCTGCTATCTCACATAGGTCTACGATTATCAACCCATAGGTGAGGGACAAATAGTCGAAAAGAATGATTGCCGCTGTTGGGGATCAACCCGAGACCTCTAGATTGACAGTCTGACGTGCTACCAACCATGCAATGACGGCGGCTTTTCACAGCAATGATTTTACTTGTTTATTTCAGAGTGTTTTCATTTCAAGATGGTGATAAAGGCAATACGAACAATGTCAGCTCATCCACAAACCTCAAGAAACATTTCTGTAAAGGTAAGCTTGATTGAAGCTGTAGTTACATGGTTTTAGAATAACACAAATGAAATGAGCCTGTGCATGACATTTCCAACAATATCAAATGGAGGCAAAGCAAAGACGCTGGCCAGTCTGTGCATCCGCACAGTCTGACCAGAGTATTCACTATGCGATTTGTAGATAGATTAGGTCTTAAAGTATCTGTTGACAGATAGGTTATCTTCTACTTTCACAAAGTAACTGTATAGGTTGCTTTGTGTTTGAATCTCATGCATATGTCAAATTGTTGGAAATGTCACACACAGGCTAAAATAATCTTTAAAAGAATAGATGATCACTTCTAAGCAAGTATCTTTTGTTCTAGATATGACCTTGTTTCAGAGGGGAAAAATGATTTTTAGCTCCACTGGCCAAAG
This sequence comes from Fragum whitleyi, assembly GCA_948146395.1. Lineage (NCBI taxonomy): Eukaryota > Metazoa > Mollusca > Bivalvia > Cardiida > Cardiidae > Fragum > Fragum whitleyi. The sequence goes on from OX411555.1 coordinate 12,477,907, forward strand.
GCCAGCGAGCTATTGTCATGGCGGAGTGTCCGTCGTGCGTGCGTCTGTGCGTCCTTCCGTGCGTAAACTTTTTCTTTAAACATCTTCTCCTCCCAAACCAATGGCGGATTTTAACGAAACTTGGTAGAAATGATCCTTGGGTGGCCCCCTTCTTAAATTGTTCAAAGAATTTTGATTGGCCCCCTAATATGGGCGTGGCAGGGCGTGGCATTTTTTCTCTTTGAAATCTTTAAAAATCTTCTCCTCCCAAACCATTGGGCCGATTTCAATGAAACTTGGTATGGATGTTCCTTGGGTGACCCTTTACTTAAATTGTTCAAGAAATTGTGATTTGCCCATAAATATGGGCGTGGCAGGGCGGGGCTTATTTTGAGCCCGAAATCTTTGAACGACATTTCCTCCTGAACCACTGGGCCGATTTCAATGAAACTTTATCAGAATGTTCCTTGGGTGACCCTTTACTTAAATTGTTCAAGAAATTGTGATTTGCCCATAAATATGGGTGTGGCAGGGCGGGGCTTATTTTGAGCCCGAAATCTTTGAACGACATTTCCTCCTGAACTACTGGGCCGATTTCAATGAAACTTTATCAGAATGTTCCTTGGGTGACCCTTTACTTAAATGTTCAAGAAAATTTGATTGGTCCATATATATGGGCATGGCAGGGCGGGGCTTATTTTGAGCCCGAAATCTTTGAACGACATCTCCTCCTGAACAACTGGTCCAATTTCAATGAAACTTTAACAGAATATTCCTTTGGTGACCCTTTACTTAAATTGTTCAAGAATTTTTGATTGGACTAAAGATATGGGCGTGGCAGGGCGGGGCCTTTTTTTAAGCCCGAAATTTTCAAATGACATTTTCTCCTGAACCACGTGGCTGATTTCAATGAAACCTTACCAGAATGTTCATTGAGTGTCTCTTTTCAAAAATTATTTGCTAACTTTTGATAGGCCTATAAACTTTGGCGTGGCAGGGCGGGGCTTATATTGAGGCCAAAATCTTTGAACGATATCTCCTCAAGAACCACTCAGCCAATTTCAATGAAACTTTACCAGAATGTATCTTGGGTGACTATTTACTTAAGTTGTTCAAGAAATTTTTTTTGGTCCATAAATATGGGCATGTCAGGTGGGGCCTATTATGAGCCCGAAATCTTTGAATGACATCTTCTGAACCTTATGTTTTAATAAGATTGGTCAAGGGTTGCAGGTTCATTGTGATTGAGTATTTTAGTGCAATATGGACCAGAACCATTTAATCATTACTAAATAGGTCTTAGGAGATTTTGGAGTGTTAATGTATTCATTTAAAGTAAGCTTTATTTAATGAAAGTCTAAAGATTTTAAAGCCAGTGGAGCAATACAGGCCCTCTTGGGTCTCTTGTTATTAGGGGGAAATGCATTTTTAGGGGAAATTTTCTGAGGGGATGGGGTCTGTAAAAGGCTCGAGTTTCTTTTGTACAAACCTCTGTTTACAGGTCTGATAGAAGCTGCAGAAGCCTACAGAACCTGGAAGGAATTCAAAGATAATAAAGAACAGTTAGAAGTAGAAAAGTTGAAAAAGAAACCAGCACCATTCAAAATGGTCAAGGTATGTTCTTAGTATGTGACCCATTAGGCAAAAGGGGGACCATCTGGATGGGGTGAGGTGTATGTGACCTTACTTATTTATTTAACCCTTTGCTGTATAATCCCTGCTTTTTACGTGCCCGTGATTTTATGATTAAGAAAACATTAGGAAAAAAGAAGAAATTGTTTCTGACAAGCAATTTCTTCTTTTTCCTCACTATTTCTACCCTACAGAATGGTTATTTTTCAAATAAAATCCACTTTAAATTTTCGTCTGTGCAAAACCTTTGAATTTGGACAGGTCCAAACTTTTGTAAAACAGGAAAGTGTTAACAGAATTCAAAGATTTTCCTTTTTATACACCCGTTAAAAGATGGGACATTCGTATTCACCCATGGCCTCCGGGCGTCTGGATTGTGTCCACTGCTTTTTCAGGAATATAGCTTTGTCTCCTGATGTCTGATTAAGCTGTAACTTGGTAGTTGTGTTCCACTCTTAAGGAGTGTCATGCACTAGATCCGTAACTCTAGCTAGCTTAATTTTTGAGTTATTTCCCCTTTGTTGGTTTGTATACTTGGACATCCAGCCCTGTAATTGCAAATCTTGTGACAATCTGCAACCTTGTTTGTTTGATGTGTCACATTTGTCAAATCTCCTGAACCATGTGAGGTATTATATTCCACAAATATAAATATCCCATGGAATTTTCTTGATTCCAAGCCACAAATAATGAAGTAATTACTCATTTTGGGTTCTTTGTAAGGTAGTGGACCTGTAATAGTCTGCAACATTTCGGTACTCGAGATCTTACACAATGTTAACCAAGGTTTCCTAATGAAAATCATTAGGAAACCTTGGTTAACACTGTTAAAATTAAGTACTTCGGAAATGGTGCGGAACTATTACGGGTCCACTACCTTAGAATGATACACATTCTACGATTTAATTTATTTTCAGACCAATGTGCCTTTAGGAAATGTAACTATATTGAAAGCTGATCTGTCAGATTTACCACGCTGTGAGTGTAAACCGGACCAGGAGGATCCATGTGGAATGTCATCTGACTGCCTGAACCATATGATGATGTACGAATGTCACCCGGCTCTCTGTCCTGCAGGAGAAAAGTGCCAGAATCAGTTCTTTACAAAACGTCTCTATCCCCCTCAACAGTCGTATAAAACAGAAGGTCGTGGTTGGGGACTTCAAGCCTTGGCTGACATTAAAAAGGTGAGAGCAATTATATAACAAGGTATCCAGGCTACAGATACAGGATGTCTTCAGGCAAGGCTCGTGTTTGACCCTTAATCCAGGGTTATGACCCCCAAAAATCTGAAAATAACTCCATTTGACCCCTAGAAATTTCTCCCAAGGAAGGAAATTACCAAGGGTCAAAACACAGTTTATACCTAAGATTTGCATAAATTACTTTTTAAAATATCACAAATTAATTATTTCATATGATTACAAGAAACAGGTAAAGTGACTCTTGAATATGCAAAATTCTACTTATGATTTCCTTTTTCTACCATTTTGACACCTTTGAATTAAAATTTGACTCCCAGGATTTCTTAGGTCAGGAGTCAATGACTCCCAAATATCAAACACTAACACAAGCCCTGTCAAGATTTCAAATATTTTACTAGTCCATGCTCAAACCATGTTTTATGGGTACTCATTGGAATTGTCTCTTTGAGATATTACTGAAAGATTTTTTCAAAAGCAGCATTAAACCCCATTGAAACAAATCAAGTGATATTTTTCGCTTTTCCAGAATATCATACAATGTCAAAGTTTTCACCGATTGTAATTCCCATGGAAGGAAGCCTACAGTATTCATAGGCAGGGCTTGTGCTACCTTTTTAATTATGGGCGTCATTTACCCCTTTCCCATGAAATTCTAGGGGTCAAAACTGGTTTTGGTGGGGTCATAAAGGACCAAAACATGAAAAATCATCAGTCTTTAAAGTAATCTATATAACTGAAACTACATAAACACACTTTATTGTTTATGTTGTTTCATTTATATAGATCTTTTTTAATTGAATTTAGGAAATAATTGATCCATATAATCTTTTACATTGCACAGGTTTTCCTCTGGAAATTTGGTGGGATCATAATGACCCCCTGCATTAAATTTCTGAGGGTCAAACTGGGATTTTTTGGTCAAAACCCTGGTTTAAGGGTCAAACACAAGCCCTGATCTATAGGTATCCAGGTAAAAAATTTGAAACCAATTTCTAAATGAAACTGAATGCTGAAACTTGAACATTCAGCAATTTAATAACATAATTTCTCACAACATAGGTTAAATACTTCCTTTAGGTATAAAGTAATGACCCTTTCTTGTGCTATTTGGAATTTTATGTCAGTTTTATATTTTGGAAAAGAATGCAATTTCTTCTTTTTCTCACATTATTTATTTTCTAACGGACTTAAAACTTCCTTCAAATTTTTAACAGGTTTCTGTACAGTACCAAGGTTTCAAATCATTGTATATCAGAGAAAACATTAGGGGAAAAGAACAATTTCTTCTTTTCCCACAATATTTTCTTCCAGATACAATTGCTTTATTTCAAATTAAAGCCACTTTTCATTGTGATCTGCACCCCCTATGAACTTCGGGCCAGTTTAAATTCAGAAGAAATGGAAAAATATCAAGTCAAAATTACTATCACAGAGCTACAGATAGAGGGCCTATTTTGTTTTTCAAATTTTAATATTTCTTTCTTCCTAACTAAAATCCTATTTTGTTGGTACTCATTTGAAATTTCTCATCGAGACAATTCAAATGAGTACCCACAGCATAGTGTTTGATTGGGAAATAAAGATTTAAGACTGGCTTTACCCTTCTCATCTGGAGCCCAATCTTTAACAGATATTCAGACTGATACATTTGTTACAGGGTCAGTTTGTGAATGAATATGTTGGTGATCTGATTGACGAAGAAGAGTGTAAGAGAAGATTGGAGAAAGCTCACGAAGATGACATCACAGATTTCTATATGATGACATTAGATGCCGACAGGTGAAAGCTTTATTTTTAGCTCACCTGAGCACAACGTGCTCAAGTGAGCTATTGTGATCACCTTTTGTCCGGCGTCCGTGCGTCGTCCGTCGTCCGTCAACAATTTCTTTAAACGACATCTCCTTCTAAACTACTAGGCCAATTTTAACCAAACTTGGCAGAAATGTTCCTTAGGTGGTCCCCTTTAAGAATTGCTAAAAAAATTGAAATCGGTGAAAAACTCTGGTTGCTATGGCAACCAAAGTTAAAAATTTAAGAAAATCTTTAAAATTCTTCTTCTTCTGAACCAGCAGCCCTGCAGCCTTGAAATTTGGTATGGATGATCAGCTCAAAGACCTTAATAAAAATACCTAAAATCATATCTGTTGGGCCACCAGGTGCGGAGCACCAGGGGGGAGGGGGTAGTACTTTGGGTAAATTTTGTAATCTTTAACCTTCTTCTTCTTCTGATTATGAAGGCCTACAGCCTTAAAATTTTGAATGTATCATCACCTCAAAGACCTTAATAAAAATAGCTTAAATCATATCTGTAGGGCCACCAGGTGCAGAGCACCAGGGGGGAGGGGGTAGTACTTCGATCAAAATTTTGTAATCTTAAACCTTTGTCTTCTTCTAAACCAGGAGACCTACAGATTTGAATATGTGCATGGATGATCATCATATGGACCTTTATAAAAATACCTAAAATCATGACTATAGATTCTCCAGGTGCGTAGCACCAGGGGGGAGAGGGTATTACTTTTGTGATAATTTTGTAATCTTTAACCTTCTTCTTCTTCTGAACCACAAGCCCTACAGACTTGAAAATTGGCATGGAGGATCAGCTCATAGACCTTAATATAAATAGCTAAAATCATGACTGTAAAGCCGCCAGGTGCGGAGCACCAGGGGGAGGGGGGAGTACTTTTGTGAAAATTTTGTAACTTTAATCTTCATCTTCGAATGAACCAGGAGCCCTACGGACTTCAATATTGGCATGGATGATAAGCATATGGATCTAAAATAAAATAGCTAAAATCATGAATGTAGGGCCACCAGATGCGGAGCAATAGGGGGCAGGGGGTAGTACTTTGGATCAATTTTGAAATCTTTAACCTTATTCTTCTCCTGGATCAGGAACCCTACAGACTTGAAAATTGTCATGGGTGATCAATATACCGGTATTGACATTAATTATAGCTAAAATCATGACTGTAGGGTCACCAGGTGCTGAGTGTCTTGGGGAGGGGGTAGTACTTTGGATCATTTTTGAAATCTTTAAACTTCTTCTAATGAGCCAGGAGTCCTACAGACTTGAAAATTGGTATGGATGATCAGCAAATGGACATATATATTGAATTAGCTAAAATCATGACTGTAGATTCACCAGGTGCAGAGCATCTTGGGGGAGGGGGGAGTGCTTTGTTGAGAATTTTGAATCCCTACAGCCTTATCCCTACAGCCTTTATATTTGACATGGATTGATCAACTCATTAAAGAAAACTTTAAAAGTCTCAGACTCAGCCTGTATATCTGGCATAGATTAGCTGATCACAGACCTTTTACGGAAAAAGCTTAAATAAATAATGTCCAGGGGAGGAGCAGAGGGGGGGGGGGAATGATTATTTCAAATGTTATCTGATTGAATAAGTGAAAATCTCTTTTTCTGTGGTTGCATGGACATACCTAGGTAATGAAGCTTTTTTTCTCAGGTGAGCGACCCAGGGCCAACGGCCCTCTTGTTAATTCAGTAATTTTCAGGTTGATTAATTTCCGAGGACCAAGAGAGTTCTTGTTTTGGCAAGGAAGCAATATTTTGAAAAAGGGGCTTAAATTAACTCTAATGAAAGTGTTCATATAAGTGGGGGGGGGGCAGTTTAAAAGCATAAAAACTCTACTTTTCATACACCCATTGAAAGACGGAACGCATAATATGATAACACATGGTGTATGGTGTCCTGGCAGGTCCCATCAACTTCTTAGTCTGGAGTATAACACTGTCACCTTATGTCTGATTGACTTGAAACATGGCAGTTATGTTCCTCTGATGTTTACAGGGTGTGGTGTGAGAGAACCTTAACTCTTTGTAGTGTAATCTTGTGACAATTTGCCACCTTGTTCTTCTGTAAATATTTTCTGTTCTGATCGCACCAATAGCGTTTTAATGGGTTTGCAGTGCTCCTAGAAGATTGGATTGTTTTTCGATTAATCATATCTGGATATTTTCATAATTCTAATGTTTTTCTATTTCAGAATTATAGATGCAGGTCCGAAGGGTAATTTATCAAGATTTATGAACCACAGTTGTCAGCCGAATTTAGAAACTCAAAAGTGGAATGTAAATGGAGATGTACGGGTAGGATTGTTTGCAATGGTGGATATTAAATCAGGTAATTAATTTACAAATAAACCATTGCCATGTTTTTATACAAGATGACACTACACTCTACATATGTATAATAAACTTATCTGTACCAGGGGTTCATAATATGCATTTGTAGAGGTCTGACCTGAGATAGCTGTTTTCAGCTGTAAACTTGTTGTGAACCTGATGATTAGTAAAAATAAACTTTAGTTATTTCTATATGCCAGTCGAAAGATCTTTTGCAGCCGGCTGGCGGCGTCCAAATCCCCTCCCCCAGTTAACACCCAGCAGTGTGACGGGTGGATCTTGTGACAATTTACCACCTTGTTGTAGTCGTACTTACCAATTTGGGATGATCAATTGACAATTATAGTGAATTTTCACAGAGTAATTTGTTGATTTACTAGTAAAAAAAAAAAATTATTAGATCTTAGAAAAGGTTGGGTTTCAAGGTTTTATAATGCAGGTGTAGCATACAGGTGATCTGAAGAGATCCTGATCAATCAACTGAACGCCAGTGAACGGTAAAACTTATGGACAATAAATTTAAAACAAATAGTCCCTTATCATAGTATCAAAAGGTGGAATGTCCTCATCTCTTATAATTTAATACCATAAAGCAAAAAAATGTAAGAATTTGTCAATAACGAGGCAGGATTCTAAATGTACTATTTTTTTGTCAAAGCTTTTCAAATAGCTGTGTAATCAAATTAATTTCATTTAGAAATTTAACATTTTTCAGCCAGTCAGAATGCACAAAAGTTGATGGAACCAACTATAGATAAATTATTTATGGGTGTGACTGAACTGGTACAATAAATGACAGGAATCTTGTGTTAGTTGCCCCTGCTTTCATATGAAATAAGACATAAGTGGTGTTTAATTTAGCACATGTACTAGCAATACAAATTTATTTGCCATTTATTGATATTTTACCAAAAAAAATCAAACAACTGTTGTTGATTGAAATCATTTCCTCTAGAGCTCTATGAAAATTATTCAGGGATTCTATTTATTCATAGGCTCCTTAGTTTGGGGAAAATGTGTCAATAGAGATGTTGCAGGAGAAAAATCTACTTTTGTGTATTTTTCTTGTCATCTTAATATGCTTGAAAATGTTTTAACAAACACAAAGATAATAGTTTTTAGAATCTGATGATTGAAGTTCTTTGATTGTTAACATAAATACTCCATTTGGAGAACCTTTTAAAGATTGTAATTTGATTCATGAGAGGATGTATGTACCAAAACTGTGCATTTTGTTAGGGGAAACAGCACGGAAATTATACAGTAAATCATTAGATATTAATGTCAGTGACTTAAACAAGTAGCGTTGGTGATGTCAAATGTTTTCACTCAAGTTTCGAGGACTTACTCCATTTTAACTGACGTCATCGAGTTTTTACAAGGTTTTCCCGTTATTTTTGAAAATAGTTCATCTATGTACATCCGAGGTTGATCGTGAGTTTGGCTGAGCCGTGTTCTGAATGGGATTATTCCAAGAGAGGAAGTGGCTAGTATTCACCCAACTTATTTAAAAATAAGTTATTGTTCTATTGTAGGTGATGAATTAACTTTTAACTACAATTTCGATTGTCTCGGTAATGAAAAGTTGAAATGTCGCTGTGGTGCAGGAAATTGCAGCGGTTTCCTTGGTGTACGGCCAAAGGTATGTTAACACTTCTGGCCTTTTTAATGACATTTTTGAGGCACAATTCTAACCCCAATTCCCCTCTTAATAAATGTACTTATAACAAGATTTCAGGGAAAATTTTCTCTGCAAACACATTTTATGTAAAAATATTTCTTCAATTTTCAGTCCAAACGTCTTCAAAATGCCTTACTTTGAAAAATCATTTCAATACACATTGATTCACACTAAATGTGGTAGTATTTCATCAATTCCATATAGATATTACCCCATTTTAAATGTTTTCTCGTTACAAAATTGACACTCCTATATTACCCTTAACTTCAGATGTCTCCAAAAGTATTGTTCAGGGTGGTCCTTTCTAATGCTTTAAATGTAGACTATTTCTTGATAACTATCCTCATGTTTTGTGTGAATATTAAAATTTCTGTATTCTGTTAACCCTTTCCTGTTTTACAAAATTTTGGACCTGTCCAAATTCAAAGACTTTGCAGGCAAAAAATTTAAGGTGGATTTAATTTGAAAAATAACCATTCAGTAGGGTAGAAAAAAGGGGGGAAAAAGAAGAAATTGCTTGTCAGAAGCAATTTCTTCTTTTTTCACAATGTTTTCTCAATCATAAAATCACAGGCACGTAAAAAGCAGGGATTAAACAGGAAAGGGTTAACATACCGCCTTCTTTTACACACAGCATTTAATAGAGAAGTACCTTTGTGGATCAACTTCAAGAACGAATTGAAGCCTGTTTGTTTTAACCAGTCTTCAATTCTTTTCTAAAGTTGAACCTTAGAGGGTCCATTGGGACTCACATCAGAAAGTTTTGAGGATCTTGGAAACTTTTTTGTGAGTCTCACAAAACAAAAGAATTAATATATATGTATGAAATATTGTTTTTACTAGAGCAAATGCTGGAACCGAGCATTTTTAGCTCGCCTGAGCATGAATTTCTTTTTAACATCTTCCCCTCCTAAACCAGTTGGCCAATCTTGATGAAACTTGGCAAGGATGTTCCTTGGGTCAAGCTCTACCATAGTTGTTCAAATAAAGGAAATCCACCCTTAACTTACCCTCTACCCTTAACAAAAAGGGTGAAAATAGGAAAATCTTGAAAAATCTTCTTCTCTGAAACTAGAAGGCAGACAACTTTCATATTTGGTATGTAGCATCACTTAGTGGACCTCTACCAAGTTTGTTCATATCAAGACCCTGGGGTCATGTTTGGGATTTGCCTAGGCGCAACCCTTTTTACAAAATATCAAAGAGCGAAAATCTTTAAAAATCTTCTTCTCTGAAACTAGATGGCAGAGAGCTTTCATATTTGGTATGAACCATCATCTAGTGGACCTCTAAAAAGTTTGTTCATATCAAGACGCTAGGGTCATATTTGTGCTTTTCCCGGGCGCAACCCTTTTAACATAGTATCAAAGAGCGAAAACTTTAAAAATCCCCCTCTCTGAAACCAGATGGCAGACAGCTTTCATATTTGGTATATTTGAAATTTGTTTTAAACAGTCTTCAATTCTTTTCTAAAGTTGAACACTAGAGGGACTCACATCAGAAAGTTTTGAGGATTATTTGTGAGTCTCAGACTTGCAAAACCTCCATCCCTTAAAACCCTGAGCAGGGGTTTGGAAATACAAATTTCTCTATTTTTCCATGGACAAGTTTAAGCTGATTTCCTACTTATCCAGGATCGAAATGAACTTGTCCGCAAACAAAAGAATTAATACATATTGTTTTTACTGAAGAAAATACTGGGACAATGTTTTCTACCATTTGATTCAAACATTAGGACGACTTTTCTCCTGGATCTGTTAGGTACTGTTCCCAGATTTGCTCTGATATTTACTTGTCCACGGACAAGTTGCCTTGAAGTGAAATAGACCATATCAGACAAGTTGGGCATGTGATTTCCATACTCCTGTCCCGAGACTGAATGATTTTGTTTCTTGTTTTAAAGTCTTCAATTCTTTTCTATAGTTGAACCCTAGAGGGTCTATTGGGACATTGTGTCAGATAGTTTTGAGGATTCTGGCTACTTATTTCGATGGCTCAGCCGAATTGAAGTTACAACTATTGAAGTTACTATACAACTCCGTATAGGGAGTTACAACTGTTTCGCGCAGAGCCATTGATTTGTGAGTCTCAGTCTTGCAAAATCTTTGTTCCGTAGTGTTTGGCCATTGGTTTCAAATCATAATAGATTATTGGTTATTGGTTGAAAGAACAATCAACTAATGATCAATACTACAATCGGTTTATGAAAATCAATACAATTCTTAATGAATGCAAAATATGGCATAATATGGTATGGTTTGAAAAATGATATCTTCATTTCTCATAAAGATAATTAACTTTTGGTATGTGTGGTAACCTTAAGCATATCATGGATGGTCTGTTCTTAGGGTTGCTTTTAAATAAATGAAAGTAAAAAGATGTTTCTAGAAAATAAGAAGTCACCCAGACTAAATAAGTGACATTATGACAGTTATCTTTCAAACTGAAATTTTCATGTTACAAGCCGATTAATCGATTATATGATTTCTTAATTGATAGCATCAGAAGCCCAAACCGACTGATTATTGATTATATGGATTAATCAGCCCATCACTAGGCTTCCCTTAAAACCTGAGACTATTGATTTCATTTCTTGTAGACACAGGCAGCAGCTCAAGCTGAAGCTAGAAAAGAAGCGAAAATGAACAAATTGAAAAAGAAGAAAAAAGTCAGCGTGAAACGAAAACATGATGATGACTGCTTTCGGTGTGGCGAGGGTGGAGAATTAGTCATGTGTGACAGAAGCACTTGTCCCAAAAGTTATCATCTACAGTGTTTAGGGCTTGACAAACCTCCATATGGTATGTATATAAGTTATTAATATATATCTCTTGAAAATTGATGAGTGAATTGAAAAATTCTTACATGAGTTACACCATTTCCACTTGAAGAATTTGCTATGAATTGAATAAATTTTTTTAGCAAATATTTAATTAATTAAAGGAAACAATTGAAATATTCTGGATCATAAAAAGGTGACCCTTCAAGCAAAAAGGGACCATCTGGGAACTCTGTAAGAGATTGACTCAAGTACTGGACAACCAGATGTTGCATTTCAAAAATTCTCTCATAGGAATGTAGATTCATTATTCTGGATTCAGAAAAAATAGTTAAATGCGAAATGATGTCATAACCATTTGCTGACATCATTTCGCAAAAGGCCTTATATGTTTTGCGGAATAATTTAAACTGATAAATTTCTGGAATTCCCTTGATTTATAGCAAATGTTCAGGTCATATTATGAATAGTAATCAAATGAGTGGTCATTGAATACGGAATTTATTAAACTGTTCATCTAAAAAAGATCAAAACTTGTTTTACAAATTTGGTATTCAATGACCACTCATTTAATATCCTCTAATTATATTTCAGGGAAGTGGGACTGCCCCTGGCACCATTGTGATGATTGTGGAAAACCAGCCAATAAAAAATGTGTTGAATGTCCAAACTCTTTTTGTGCTGCTCATTCGGAAACTAATATCAAAGTGTTCGACGATAAAGTGTACTGCTCAGAGCATGATGATTTATTGCAAACGCTATCGGAATCTCAATCAACAGAAAACACAACGAATGATGAATTCTCAGATTCGGAAGTGGATTCCAAAAGTAAAGATATGAAAATAGACAAAAGCAAAGCAAAAAACAAATTGGACAAAAACTCCATTCAGAAATATAAAGAAAAAGAGGAAAAGAAAAAAGGAAATAAGCAATCATTAGACAAAAAATTAAAACAGAATGAAAATGGAACAAGTGAGAAACAAGCTAGTGTTCCTAGGGGGAAGAAGGGGACAGGAAAAGGGTCCAGTAGTATGAAAGGGCTGGCTGCGGACGATGACCTTGCAGTGGCCCCGATGTTCGACGACAGCGAAGACGAGGGTTTTGGTCTAGTGATCGACATACCCACGTTTTAATCAGGCCGATTGGCCAATTAACTCATGTCATGCTGAATTAAAGATGAAGGAAAAAAAACCATGGCAAAACTTCATTAATATTGAATGCAGTATATATTTTGAAAAAGTAATATTCAGACTTTTCTTCTTTAAAAATGAAAATCAGATGGTATATAGATGAGATCAGCCTGCACATATGTGCAGGCTGATCTTTGTCTAAACCTCCTGCAAAATTAACAATACTCCCTGTTTAGCATGACAGGGGTTAATATTTTGTTTTCACAACCATCTGTCTATTGTATTGAAGAATATCATTAATGTAAAAGAAAATCGCTTATGTGAATTAGTTTAATTTTTCAATGACGTTTTGTACCCTAAAAGGGTTTCATTCTTTTTGAAATTGCATGAACTTCTTTCAATTTTGAACGACAAATTTTTAACCCTTTTCAAACTATTACAATATTTTCTTGATTTACTCAATTTTTTGAATGACAGAAATTGCTGATCTCGGCCTATACTGCCTGCTTTCTTCTAAATTTTATGACTGCCTCTGTGGCCTAGTGGTAAATGCACTTGACCTGGAGGTCTGTAGTTCGAGCCCCACTGTAGCTGGAGTGTGTTTATGGGCAAAACACTTAATAGCCAGCCCCAGTTCACCCAGCTATAAAAATGGGTTACAGTGGGTTTAAACCACTGCCTCTCTCTCAGGGACGTGAAGACATCAGGATTGAGTGTTTGAGAGTGATTCTGTAAGTTTGAGCTTTCGTCGCAATCGAACTAAAATTAATTACCATAAACTACTAAATTTTGGTGCCAAAACCTAGATAAAGACCACCTGATAAAGTTTCCCAAAAATTGTCAATTTGTTTGAAACAAATATTGAAAAGGATAAGGTTTCAACTGTTTTCATTTTGAAATTGTTTCAGATGCATTTGGGGTGGGGGGGGGGGGCAGGGTTCGACACTTAGGGGAGTCCGAGACTCCCTGTTTACCAGTTGGGACTCCTTCTATTTTCAAATAAGGTGTCTAATGGACTCCAAAGGTCATATGAGAATATTTTGAAAGAAAATACACAGAGCAGTCCTTTGCCAAAACTGTAGATTTTTCCACTACAAAAGTTTTTGAAGAAAACCTTTGCTTGCATCCTGTAGTGTGTTTATAGTAAAAAAAGCTTTTCTTTGGAAAAACATTGTGGAAAAGAATAAATTGCTAATAACAAGCAATTTCCTCTTTTCCACAATCTTCACCCATTATGAAAATTTGGATTCCTTAATTTGAGCTTGGACTCCTTGATTTCATGCAATTTAAATACTGCAATTGAGAGATAGGAAAAAATAAATAACCTGTCAAAGGTACTATCTGGAAATTCTGTAAAATAACATTTGAAAAAGCTATTGATTCTGTTATATGTCAACCAGAGGTCGCATTTAAAAATTCTTTCACGGATAGGTTTTGATTGATCCTTCTAGTTTCAGAGAGTTTTTAAAAAGCGAAATGTTTGATTATTTCTTGCCCCTTGAGGCAATTATGGGCACTGAATGGGCGCACCCCATTTTACATAGACACAATGGAAGAAATTTAAAAAAAATCTTGTTCTCAGAAACCAGAAGACAGGGACTTTTCATAATAGTCATTTTAGTTTCATTTAACTGACTTTCACTAAGTTTGTTCATTACATGCCCCTTTTTTCAAATCAGGGCTTTGCCCCAGTGTATTCTTTTTACAAAGAAACTAAGCAGGAAACAGTTCAATCATAATCTTTGCTGAAAACATGTTATGGTATTGATTTTATCTAGAAATAATCTCCTTGTGGGCATCTGCCTATTTAACCCTTTGCTGTTTAATCCCTGCTTTTTACGTGCCTGTGATTTTATGATAGAGAAAACATTGTGAAAAAAGAAGAAATTGCATCTGAGAAGCAATTTCTTCTTTTTCCACACTATTTTCTACCCTACTTAATGGTTATTTTTCAAATTAAATCCACTTTAAATTCTCGTCTGCAAAACCTTTGAATTTGGACAAGTCCAAAATTTTGTAAAACAGGAAAGGGGTAAATTTCATGTGATGTCCCAGGGGTCAAAGGGACTCAGGTGAGCAATCCAGGACCATCATGGTCCTCTTGTTTTTAACTTATCATTCATAAATTCATCATTCCTTCCTACTCGTGAAAAAAGCCATATTCAGAATAATTTGAGAGTTGCGTAAAAGATAGTTTATTGTTTTAGTAATTGAAAATTGCTCAATTATTTAAACTAAGCCTCATCCAGTGGATTCAATTAAAAGTGAGGTTTCAGATATGATAGAACTTTCAAAGCTATAAGGAATGATATTCAAAGCTATAAGGAAAGGTATCTTGCATGGATTTAATTTGTCATGCTGGTGTGTCCATTGTGCATCTCAGTGTAGACTTTTTCCACAAACATCTCCTCCTAAACCAGTGTGGGCAAATTTTAACCAAAATTGGTAGAATGTTCCTTGGCCAATTTCAACGGTGCACCCTCACTTAAATTGGTCACATCTTTCTGATGGGCCCATAATTATGGGTGTGGCAGGGCGGGGCTTATTTTCACTTTAAAGTTTAAAAAAGCCTCTCCTCCCCATCAATCGAACTAATTTCATTGAATCTTGCAATGAATGGCCGTCCCTCTACTTAAATTGTTCCTGAAAATGTGTTCAGAATGGTCTACTTATAGCATTCACCTTTATATTGGTAATAAAAGTAGTATAAGGTAAACAAGTTAAAGATGATAGAGTATTTTGGTGCAATGTGTACCAGACCCAGTAAATCATTACACAATAGTTCTATAGAGACTTCAAACTTTGTTTTCATTCTATGTGAGCGTTGTTCAATGACAGTCTGGAGATGTTAAAGCCTGTAAAGCAGGCTGTCCAGTGTCCCTAAAATTCCTAAAAAATCCAAATTTTTTTCAGTTTGGCTAAAATTCCTAATAAAATGAAGAAAACAAGGGAAATTCCTAAAAAGGCCCTAATTTTTTGTGCAATTCCTAATTTTCCCTGTCAGTCTTTTGCGGTTGACTGTCTATGTCTGAAAATACTGGTCAACGATTATCCTTTCCAAATACTTTCTTACTGTGTTAAATATCTTAAAAATCTCTTTGACTGTTTAACTCAGCAGATCTCAGATCAACATTGCCATTGAGGTCAGTCATGTCACTTCATAAAGCTAAGGCTAGCTGAAACCATTAGCATAGTCATAATATATAAGCACTCTCATTGAATATAGTATTATCTTCTTTTCAAAATCATAAGAAAATTAGTCTAATTGGCAATTTCTTTGCTATACAAGTTCAACTCTAGCTCAATTTTAAGCTTGATTATTCATAGAATAGGGGGGCTATTCCAGTCACCCAGGCGTTAGCCTAAAGCTTTGGCTAAGTTTTTTACGTGCAAGTATTTAATATTTCTGTTTCTACCAAAGCTATTGCTTAAATTTTTGTACATTCTTCTCACAGTGACCATAATACCAGCTTCTAGATAAAGATTCATTACTCTGATATTGAATTTAGTGGAATTTAACCCTTTTTGGACGTAGAAATTCTTGTTTAAGTGCAAATGTTGTATTTCAGTTATATCTCTCTATTTCTACTTAAGCTATTGCTTGGAAACTTTGCACATGCTTCTGTGACCATAATATCAGCCCCTAGACAAAGATTCATTACTCTGATATTGAATTTAGTGGAATTTTAACCCTTTTCGGACTTAAAAATTCTTGTTTAAGTGCAAATGTTGTATTTCAGTTATGGTTCTAATTAATTATGTTAGGCCATATAAGGGGAAACATAAAAGAAATATAGTGTCATTCAGTTCAAAATATTCTTTACATTTTTTGTCTCGATATTTAACAACCATTCTGAAATCCTAACATTATGAATGCATGATGATTAAGAGTTGTTGTGGTTCTATATTATTTTGAAGTAGTAAGAGACTTCAAAGTCATCATGTCTATCATTGAAAACCTCATCCTGCTGAATTTATTTTTTGTGTGTTTGAAAATGAATTGCCAATTTTTGGGACATTTTAAACAGCCTTAAGTTGAGAGTAGGGATGAGGTGTAAGATTAAACTGCACATCAGTGCAGTCTAATATAATTCTATAATATCTGCTCAAAGTATGACAAGTGTTAACTTTTATTCAAGTAAAAGGCAAATGAACAGAAGTATGTCCATTTCTTTAGCTGAAGTTTTTTGGGCTTGACCAGTATATTGTTCATGTTGCATTCAACAAAAACATGAAGACATGATAATGTTTGATGCCTTCATTGTAAATGCTATATCATGCGAGTTTTCTCCTGTTAATCATAATAAGTAGATATTTTGATATTAAAATTTCCCTTATTTATCACTGTAAATCCTAATTTTAGCCCTATATTAACCCTAATGTTTATGATTTTTGTCCCTAAAATTAGCCCTTATTTTTCAACAAGAGGTGCTGGACAGCCAGGTAAAGCATACAGGCCCTCTTGGGCATCTTGTTTTACCAGTTACTTATTGCATGCTTTTATTCTAAAGAATGGTCTATGCATGCTATGATTATGCATTCTAAATTTTGGGTTTGACAATAAAGATATTTTTTCGGTTTAAAGAAATATTTATATGGGAAATTGATGTTATGTTATTATAATTAATTTTATCTTAACTCTGAATCTTTTAGATCCACTGAGCAAAGCAAATAACTCGAAAACCTGTCAGGTGGAAAGTGCCTGTGGAGCAATATAGGTCCTTTTTCAGCCTCTTGTTTGTCTTTGTGTATGTCTTAAATTAAAATTGAATCATTATTGTTTAGTAAATTATGACTTAATAAATTTATTGAAATTTTTTTAGACTCTGATTATAGGGCCAATTTATTTCTGGTGCGCATAAGTGTCAGGCGTAGACTGGTCCTACTGTCAACTATTCTAGGCTATTTTGATAGTTGACTTTGGAACCAGTCTAACTTGGAGCGTAAACTGGTAGCCTGTTGTCTGAGAGATACTTTAATATAACAGGCAACAATTGGGCACTCTAGGGCAGAAATAAGTTGGCCCGTAGAAATCAACAATTCTATGCATGTAAAATAAATTTTGGGTTGAGTAACTTATATTGGTTTAAACATAAGGAAATAAAGGTTTTAAAGATTTTTAAAGTGATTGAGTATTTGAAGTTATATAAGTTGTCTAAGTTTTCTTCTTTGTGTTGACAGGTTTTAAAATTGTACAAAGTAAATAATGTAAATAAAACTCTCAGAAGATAGATATGTGTGAGTTTGTGTTGACTCTTTGCAGTGCACTTCCATGACTCAGGGTGGAACAGTTGCAGAGCTGAATCTAGCTCCAGATTGTGGGATTCCAATCAAAATGCCGCAAAAGACCTTTTTGCACTTGTCATGCCTAATTTAAAAGGTTGGCACATTATTATGCCCCCTTCGAAGAAGAGGGGGGTATATTGCTTTGCACTTGTCGGTCTGTCCGTCCGTCCGTAGACCAATTTTTTGTCACGAGCATATCAAAGAGACTCAGGTGAGCCATCTAGTACCATCATGGTCCTCTTGTCTTAATATGATATTACTTTTTGATAATTCATATCTTTATATTTAAAAACAAGGTGCCAAATTGTCAAAAGAAACACCCATCACACAGCTTGATGTAACTTAAGGTTAAGAGTAAAATTGAAGTAATTTTGAATGAATATCTTTTAGACATTTTTTGTAGGAGTATATTATTATCATAACGATCAAAGATCATAAACCTTTAGAGATAAGCTCTGGACAAAATTCAAGTATGAAAAAAAAACAGGGAAATAACTAACAATAAGCCATGTAGTTATGGTTCTTTTGCACTGCACTTTCCTTTGATGAGATCTATCTACCCATGAAGTTTCATGATCAAAGCTCAAATACTTTGAGACGTGCTCTGGACAAGATTCAAGTTTGAAAAACAACAAAGGGCAGTAACTCAAAAAAAAAGGCCAGATAGAGTTGTGGTTCTTTTGCTCTGCACTTCCCCTTGTTGAGATCTATCTACCTTTGAAGTTTCATGATCATAGCTCCTATTCTTTTAAGAAGAATATAAATGCAAAGTTTCAAGAAAATCGGACATAAGGACTTCAGTTTGCCCTGGACAAAGAAGTGCATGCTGCCTGAAGCCACGGGTGACCCCATAATACCACTGTCCTTGATGGGCGTATAAAAAGGGTTAAAATTCTTCTAAATTCAATATCAGAGTAATGAACTTTTGTCTAGAGGCTGATAATATGGTCACAGAAGCAAGTAGAAACAGATTGGAAACATTTGGACATAAAAACTTAACCAAAGAATTATGCTGACACCCAGGTTACTGGAATTGTCCCTCTATTCTTTGAATAGTCAAGCTGATAGTAAGGTCACAAATGCACAAAATGTTTGAAGCAAAATGGTGGAAAATGAGAGCTCAACTACACAATCCTGTCTAAATATATGACAAGATTGCACAAGCCACATTTAGATAAGCTGCAACCTATCATTTGCAAAACAAGTTAAGGCTTCAATATAGATATTCATCTTTAACTTATATTTTAAGTGTGGAGTCCATGGTCTTGAGGTACAGAGCTCGGTTCTCTGAAGCGGCTATTGATCTCTATTCTTTCATTGGCCCACACATTCGGCACTAGTACTGGTAAATTTTCCAGCAAGTAGAATTCATTGGCATAAGTCTAGGTTGAAAGAACTTGTATCTGTGAAATAAACAGGTTTAAATAAAATTTTTGTCTTCAATTTGAACACTCAATCGAAATCACTTCAGCATTTTAAGGATTTATGAACTTGCTTTCGCCAATTCGAACAATCTTTTTAAAAGTTCAGGGATCAACACTAACACCAGTCCTAGGGCCCTGAGACCCTTGGATTTCAGGGAGGACTGGTAGATGCAATCTTGCAGGTCCTTCAGGTCTGTAGTTAATGGTCATCTCATTTCATAGTTTTCTTTTTCAGTATTATTATTTTTTCACAAGCATTTTCTTCTTTCAACATTCTTTTTTCCCTAAACTTTACTATTTGAATTGCTAAAAAAGAATATATATATATATACGTGAAGAAAATAGAACTTTGACTTCACAGTTCTATTTTCTTCACGTATTTATACTTTTGCCGGGCCGGCGTTTGCCGGATTCTTCTTTTCTTCCGTCTATATATATTTTCATGGAGGACCTGTTATTATCAGGGAGGACCTGTAAGATTTAGGGCTTATAGGTCCTTCAGACTGGTGTCAAAAATTAATTATTCAGTTTTCTATCAGTTTAAATGGGAAGCTTGTTGTAGAAAGATCCAAAAAGCTTGTCATTTGTTCTGACTAAGTTTCATAAAGATAAGAGCAATTAAGTGGCCGCTAGAGAGTTAACAATAAATTGTCAAATTGGCCCCTTTTTATGTGTTTTCCAGTCTTAAGTTACATATTTTGGACATATGCTTCATTATTGCAAAAAATGGGTGTTTTCGGGTCATGATGGGTATATGTTTACAGACAAAACCCAAGCTTTTATGGGAGAAAACATGGATTAATCAGTAAATTTGCACTGTTAACTCCCGTTTTTTTTACATAGGAAAAAATGATTGTTGATGACAGACGATGGATATCAAATGATCACAAAAGCACTCCTTGAGCATGATGTACTCATGCGAGTTAAAAAGCAAACCTCTGTTTTGAAATAAATTTATTGTCCTGATAAAATTTAGCTGAAATTGACAGCAAAACAAATTGAATCACTCTCATCTGAGTTCCAAGTTGTGATACCAGTAATAGTCCGTGGGCCAGGAGGGGTCACCGTGCACCCCCCTAAGGGCTCTCCGAGAGTGGCATGAAATTGTTCATAGGACCTCCCTGAGTGAGAATCAAGATGTTAACAGGTGGTAATTTGGGTCCCGACTGCCATTCCAAGCGGTTTTCTAGATGACAGCCAAGAATAAATTCATTTTACTTTTGTTACACTATAGAGGGATTTTTTCATTTTAAATATTTTTGAGAGTTTAAAATATGTATATTTTGCGTTCTGGTAGAACCCTCTTTTACTAAAAATGATTTTAAAGATCCCAACTTCCGAAATGGGAGATGGCAGCCAGTTCTAGATAAGAATTTTGCTATTTTTTTGATGAATGCCATGAAATAAAAGTGTTTACCATGTACTCACCTTAGATCATATTGCAAAGTGCTATAATATTGTTGATATGACTTTCCAAAGTTCAAATCAAGTCGTTAAAAGTCAATGTTTATGGTCCTGACTGCCTTTCTTCATGTTTTTCTAAATGGCAGCCACTTAAAATACAAACTAACCAGGAGACATTATACAGATATCACTTGATTTTAAATCATATTTTAAGACCAAAACGTGTATTTTTTATGTTCTTTGTACAATATCTATAAGTTAATGTTAATTTGGATATCCAAACATCCTCTATTAGAGATGGCAGCCAGTTTAGGATATGAATTTTGTTATTTATTGTTGCAATCTGTGAAAGACTATTGGTTCTTATTCCAAATATTTTTTGAGAGTCTAAAACATGTATATTTTGCGTTCTGGTAAAAACCTTTATTACTTAAAATGATTTTAAAGATTCCAACTTCCGAAATGGGAGATGGCAGCCAGTTCTAGGTAAGAATTTTGCTAATTTTTTTTTATGAATGCCATCCATGAAATAAAAGTGTTTACCATGCACTATACAATAGATCGTATTGCAAAGTGCTATGATATTGTTAATTTGACCTTCAAGAGTTCAAATCAAGTTGTTTACATTGGATAATTAGAGTCCCGCCAGCCTCTCGGGATGTTTTTCTAAATGGCAGCCATTAAACATATTAATTAACCAGGGGGCGTTATATAGGCACCCTTTGATTTCAAGTCATATTTAGAGATCAAAACATGTATATTTAAACTTCTTCAAACGATATCTATTAGTTATAACTTGGTTATCCAAACATTCTTTATGAGAGATGACCGCCAGTTTAAGATAGAATTTTTGCTATTTTCTCTTGCATTCTATGAAAGATGAAGGGTCACCTATGAAATTTACCAATTTTTGTT
The DNA here is from genome assembly GCA_948146395.1 of Fragum whitleyi. Classification (NCBI taxonomy): domain Eukaryota; kingdom Metazoa; phylum Mollusca; class Bivalvia; order Cardiida; family Cardiidae; genus Fragum; species Fragum whitleyi. The sequence continues at coordinate 12,499,492 of OX411555.1, forward strand.
GCAGATCATAAGACAAGAGGAGACGAACCATCCTAAAAAAACCTTTCCGAGAGTGCAAAGGAATGTTTGACCCACCTCACTGAGTGGCTATATAAAATCTTATTATCGATATTTTGTGTCCCAACTGCCTTTACGGGCATTTTCTAGATGGCAGCCAAGAAAATGCTTGAATTACATTAGAATCCCTATGCAAACATTGCTTCTCATTTAAACTCATTTCAAGGACAAGACACCTATATTTAGAGTCTTTGCTACTGTTCTATCAGTGTCGAAATAGAAATCCCAAAATACTGAATTTTAAACACGAATTCCATTTGGGGTGGGGATGCTGGTGGGTGGAGAGGTGGGGGTGCTCTGAAAAAGATTTATCACATTAATTGTTCACAAGACCCTCCGAGATAGAAACATGTATTCATATTAATATTCAGTTCTTTTGGTTTCACCTGCTAATAAACGTTTTCAAACTGAAAGGGGAAAATATTTGATTTTTTTTCATATTCTTCTTGGATATCTAGCCCTTATTTGATGTTCCCAAAACTCTAAATGCAAGATGGCAGCCAGATATTAATACAACTATTCCATATTTATTTAGTTCGATGTAGGAATACTTTCAAATGGCAAACGCATATGTCCAACAAATTAAATAAATGTGATAGAATTCGAAACAAATTCACCAATTCTGCTTATTTCAATATCCTAAATTCGCTTTAATCTGTTTTATTCATATTCCTCTTGAAGGGCTCAGCAGTGCTAATCCCTACATACCTGATAAATATAAAAAATCATATGTGGATTTAGTTAGGGCGTTTTACCTAGCATTTATTTATTTATTCATTTAAAAACTTGGCCGCCATTTGACCATATGGAAGTTTTCCTATATCGAATAATTCCAAAATATAACATTATCATTATATGGAAATGTTAATCTGGATTTATTTGTTTTAAATAAAAAAAAAAACATGAGTCCTGATTGACCAAAATAAACGCCTCACCAAAACATTCTTAGAAGGAATGACTACTTTGATACGACGCAGCATTATATATGGACAAACGTTGAATAAATGCTCATATTCATATCATGAAATATACTTCGAAAGTGTCATCAAAAACAACCCTAAAGTGACTATATAGCATCTACAATTATGTGCTATGATTGTCCCATGATCAGGCATATTATGTGAGACCTTCTTACAAATCTATCAATTACTTGATGAAATCCATACATTGATGTAGAAGGAGTAACGTTTACAAGACAATTGATAATAATGCAGCTTTTTCGTGATTTGGATTGATGTCATCTAGCATAGTTGTCAAGCACGCATAGTCACAAGATGAGAAACTTTCTGTAAAAGTTTCTTTCAAACCCATCTTTAAATGCAAGACGAATGTGTTAAGAAATTTTGCATCAAGCCCCCTTTTACGTTACTCGGCATTGTATCAGCAACCACCAACAAAATGAGTATTGTCATAATCTGTGAATGGTTCATGAAAATGTGTCAATAGATGAAGAAAATGTTTTGCGGTCAAAAAATATTGTGTACTTGACGATAAGTCTAGTCAAAACCATCCTAAATCATTTAGTCAGCGTTCCATTCATGGCAATTTTGAAACACTAACTCAAAATGACCTTAAGGCATTCAAACAACATTGGATAAACCAAAACCACTCCGAAAGCATTAAAAAAATTCAATAATTCCATTAGCTGGAGTGGATTTGGAAGCTGCTGATCGGTCCTTAAAGCCATACATATCTTCTAATAGAACAAAAGTCATTTTATTGTATGATTATGCTCAAGTTCGATAAAGAAACAAAACATTCAAATAATTCAAAAGTTGCTTATGCTACTAACCCTTGTCAATTTCACGATGTTCTTAATCGAAACGCACAGACTGACAGATGGAGAATATGATACCAATATGCAGCCATCTTCGACAGAAACATGCACACATAAAGATGCTTTTACAGAAATAAGATAAATTCAAATCAAGCTGACTGCCATCTTATATTTCTAATTTCATCTAATCATGTATTTTCTCGGAGACAATTAAAATCTACCCTAATCCTTCAGGTGAAAGGAAAGAGACAGAAAATTGATATCAGGGATATATGGTATATAACTTGATACGCCCCCATTCCGCAGGAGTGACATGCCCACCCAACTAGTTCAGAGACTATATTATTTAAATAAGCAATGGCGTGTTTAAAATTGGCTGCCATCTTCATTTCAGTATGTTTGGTTTTGAATTAGACACTTAATTAAAGAAATAGAAAGAGATACGCTAAACTTAGGTGATTTGGTCCTGAAAAAAAGATAAAAACTAGACCAACATTTGCAAAGGGATTCATGAATATTCTATACTTTTTCTTGGCTGTCATGTAATAAAACATTCGGAAAGGCAGTCGAAACACCTAAAAATATCGATTTTATACTTTTTTGATTCTCACTCAGTAATATCGGTTAACATTTCCTTTGTCATATCAGAGATGGCTTTGATGATGATGATGATGGAATGAAAGAAAAAAAAAACCAGGCAAATTTCATGTATGAAACTGGCTGCCATCTACCATTCAGGATGTTTGATCTTCAAAACGACATTAGCTATTTCAGCATGTAGCAAAAACACTAGATATTTATGTTTTTGGACATCTAAGGTTATCAAAATACAAAGGTTGCTGATATACAAATTGATCTAATTCATTTACTTGTATTTGCATTGGCTGCCATTTAGAAAAACAGCCCAAAAGGTAGTCCGGACTCAAAACATCTACTGTAAACCACTTGATTCAACCTTAGGAATGTTGAATTAATAATTTCGTGGTACAATCAGAGAGGATTGTTTGGCAAAATATGTGTTGACCCCTCGTCTTTCACAGATTGCAACAAAAAATAACAAAATTCTTATCCTAAACTGGCTGCCATCTGTAATAGAGGATGTTTGGATATCCAAATTAATATCAACTAATAGATAGTGTACCAAGAACATAAAAAATATACATATTTTGGTCATGAAATATGATTTAAAATCAAGTGATATCCATATAATGCCTCCTGGCTAATTTGTATTTTAAGAGGCTGCCATTTAGAAAAACACAACGAAAGGCAGTCAGGACCCAAAACATTGACTGTTAACAACATGATTTGATCTTGGAAAAGTCAAATCAACAATATCATAGCACTTTGCAATATGATCTATGGTGCAGTGCATGGTAAACACTTTTATCTCATGACATTCATCGAAAAAGTAGCAAAATTCTTATCAAGAACTGGCTGCCATCTCCCATTTCGGAAGTTGGGATCTTTGAAATTATTTTAAGTAATAGAGGGTTTTACCAGAACGCAAAATATACATGTTTCAAAAAATAATTAACATGAAAAAATCTCTCTAAAGTGTACCAAAGGTAAAATGAATTTATTCTTGGCTGCCATCTAAAAACTACTCGAAAATGACAGTCGGGACCCAAATTACCACCTGTTAACATCTTGATTTTCACTCAGAGGGGCCCTATGAACATTTCCATACCTCTCTCGGAGAGGGGGGTGCACGGTGACCCCTCCTGGCCCACGGACTATAAGAACATGAGGTCAATCTTGCACATAAGCCATACTGTATAAATAAGGATATTGCATGAGTAGTCATAAAATAAGGAATCATCTAAAAACCAGTCTTTGTCAATTTTTTATATATACTAAGTGAAATTTGGTTTTGACTTCCATTACGCAATTTACATAAGTGCGTAAAAGAAATGATCCTCTGTGGAATAAAATTGCTGGTAAATGATAATAACGGTAAATGATCATTATGATCATAACATTGTAACTACAGCTTATTCAAGCTGTAGTTACGATGTTTCGATTATTACCAACATTCAAATAAACTAGAAAGCCATGAATGGCTTGAGTCGCTCCACAGACTTGAAATTTATGTAAGTGCAAATCAAGGTTTTGACAAGATTTTTAGATCTTTTGGGTTCTATTGATATTGAAAATGATTTTCAAAGTTTCCACAATATAACATATAGAGAAATGACCTACGCCCCTAAAAGACATATTTTTCATCCAATCACAATAATATTTGGCTGCAAAATAATGGGTCACCCAAGGATAATACCAATAATGTTTGATTGATATCCATCAGTAATATACTGAGAGAAGGATTTTCCAAAATTTCCACTATATGACATATAGAGAAATAACCCCCGCCCCTAGAAGACATATTTTTCATCCAATCACAATAATATTTGGCTGCATGATAATGGGTCACCCAAGGATCATACCAATAATGTTTCATTGATATTCATCTGTACATACTGAGAAAAGGATTTTCAAAATTTCCACTATTTAACATATAGAGAAATGACCTCCGCTCATAAAATCCATATTTTTCATCCACTCACAAAAATTTTTTGGTACACTGATAAAAGGTCACTCAAGAATCATTCCAGTGAAATTTGGATAATATCCATCAATTACATTCTGAGAAAATGATTTTCAAAGTTTCCACTATGTAACAAATAGAGAAATGACCTCCACCCAGAAAATCCATATTTTTCATCCGATCACAATTATTTTTGGAAGAACTTTGAAAGAGGGTCACCCAAGGATCATTCCAGTGCAAATTGAGATATCCATCTGTTACATTCTGAGAAGATGATTTTCAAAGTTTCCACTATATAACATATAGAGAAATGACCTACGCCCATAAAATACATATTTTTCATCCGATAACAATAATATTTGGTAGACTGATAATGGGTCACTTAAGGATAATTCATGCAAAATTTAATTGGTATCCATCAATTAGAATCAGAGAAAAGTAACTTTTTACCATATTTGGAAATATCCACGCCCATTAAATCCATGTTTTTCATTGGATCAAAATTTCTTGAACAACTTTGAAAGAGGGTCACCCAAGGATCATTCCTGTGAAGTTTGGTTGAAATTCATCCAGTAGTTTCTGAGGAGAAGATTTTTAAAGAAAAAGTTAAAGACTGGACGTGCGCACGGACGGACGCCAGACGGACACAACGCCATGACAATAGCCCCAGTGGCCTTTGGCCAGTGGAGCTAAAAAAGGAAGCATTCGGTGGGCAAGAACTCATCTTTTATCACAGTCCTCATATCACCTTCATCCCATATGTTCTTTAGTTGTCGCCTTCTGAGTGCGTTTAAATTTCAAAGTCCTAGATACACCTATGTTTTATGATTAACTGACAAAACTCTTAAAATTCATTGATTAAAATTTGCTGCACAACATATAAACCCCTTTGAAAATGAAATCATTGTAGCCATTATGGCATCATTTTCTACAGTGACAAAATAACCTTATAGGTTATATGCTAATTTGCATATCCAATACACTTCTGTAATAACATGTGTAATATCAAAAATATTCAACAGGGTTATTTCACTTTTCTTTGATGTAATTCAGAGGTTAAAATATAAAAAAGTTTAGAAATCACTGACTTCCTTTTCTATTTTGTCTACTATATGGCATACGTCTATGCCCTTGATCTTTTTTTCTTGAAGAACTATTGTATGAATCACTCGAATATTGATTCCATCTATTTCCTTGTGTTGGATAAGAATTGGGTTCCTTTGATCTAGAATTCTGGTGCCTATATCCAAAGCTACCATAACTTTGTTGACTTAAGTCTTGATAACCATCGTCACAATCTTCATTGAACCTCCAGTGTCTATTTATCCCGTTGTATTGTCTGTGGTCACTTCCGTAATAACCCGAATATGAACCACCCTGTCCTTCCCAATTCTGGTTATCATAACCGTTGCCATAGTAACCATTATTTTGATATCCATCATGTCTATTAAACTGTCTGTTTCTATGTCTATGTTGGTTGTTATTGAATCTTGAACCTCTTGCACCTTGTGACACTGTTTCATCTGTTAGTCGACCCGAACATTTGCTGAAGGATAAAAGTACATGTAAATGACATAATTCTTGCTCCAAACTTTATTTTGATCATCAGAAGGCTGTGCATGAAACAGTTGTAACTGCCTTTAAACATGAAGGCTGTTACAACTGTTTCATACCAAGTCAATATCATATAATTAGTATGCAATCCTTAATTTGGTTTTCAACTCATGAAAAGCAAGTTGCAAAAGGGAATTGCAAATTCTAGTCCAAACTATTCCTTGAATCCTGTCCAGTTCTCAGGAAGAAAACATTCACTAAAAGTTTCACAAGTGTTACATCACTTAATATGTCAAGGGTTCGGTGCAAAACTTTTTTAAGGTAGTGGACCTGTAATAGTTCCGCAACATTTGGGAAGTAATTAACATTGACAGTGTTAACCAAGGTTTCCTAATGATTTTCATTAGGAAACCTCGATCAACATTGTGAACGTTCATGAGTTCCGAAATGTTGTGGAACTTTTACGGTTCCACTACCTTAAGTGTCTATACAATGTAGACACTTAGTACAAATTTGTGTGGAACCCTTGATGTTAGCAAATGTGCAAAAAAGGGGTAAAATTGATAAACATTTGCAAAATATTCATACCCTGAACGCAGGACTTAATTTCAAGGATAACTTTTAGAATGGTTACTTAATACAAGTTAACGAATCTCAAAAAGTACACACCCTGCTTTTCTCTTTTGAAGATCGTCAAGGTAATTTTCTCTTTCAATTGGATAACCTCGGGCTGTTTTGTAAGCTGAAAATGTTGTAAATGTTGTGATGATCTTTTAACCAATTAATTGACAACAAAACTTAAGATGGTCCAATTTAAAAGAACATTCAGACAACTTGTTTTTATCTCCCGCCGAAAAAATTCTTGGGGGGGGGGGGGGGGGGGGGGGGAGGTATTGTTTTTGCCTGTCCGTCCGTCCGTCTGTCCTTCCGTCCGACATTCGTTTCCGCGCTATTTCTTGAAAACTATAGACCGGATTTTAATGAAACTTGGCACACAGCTTCACTACAATGAGGACATGCGCATATCGTCGGGGTTACCGGGTTCGACCATCAAATTTAGAGTTACTGCCCCTGACTGTTTAAGCCATATACATACATAGTGATATTCGTTTCCGCGCTATTTCTTGAAAACTATAGGTTGATGTAGATAAAAGATAACCTGTACCTAAGTTTGATATTGCCTGTCCGTCCGTCCGTCTGTCCTTCCGTCCGACATTCGTTTCCGCGCTATTTCTTGAAAACTATAGACCGGATTTTAATGAAACTTGGCACACAGCTTCACTACAATGAGGACATGCGCATATCGTCGGGGTTACCGGGTTCGACCATCGAATTTAGAGGTACTGCCCCTGACTGTTTAAGCCATATACATACATAGTGATATTCGTTTGCGCGCTTTTTCTTGAAAACTATAGGTTGAGGTAGATAAAAGATAACCTGTACCTAAGTTTGATATTAACTCCATTGACAATGAAAATATGTTCGGGGGGATATCAATTCAAAGAATTTGCTTGTTAAATTCAAATTAAGAAAAAACTTTTGTCCTTTGGAAAGAAAATACATGTATTGTGGAAAAGCAAAATCTTCATTCAAAACAGTTTTTTGTAAAATCTTCTCTTTGAGGTTCAAAAAAAGCTGGTTTTCGATAGAAGGAATGTACAATTTGTTTTTATGAAAAAAGACTGTATTATAGAATTTGAAAATTTCAAAAAATTACATGTAGTTTTAAGAGAGATCATACGGGGAATTTGTCTAACAAGTCAAAGAGTTAAACCCTTGTCATGCTGAACCTGGAATATTCCTGCTTTTGCTATAGACAAAAATCAGCCTGCACATATGTGCAGTCTGATGTGAGTCTACACCACCTGTTTCTTACTTTCAAATCAGAATCATCAAAAGATAAAGTTTTTCAAATAAAAATTGACCTACAGTTGGTACTTTCAGTGCTTTTTGCCCTTTTGAATTTGATGGAAAAAATTTAGCCAAAATTTATTCAGCATGACAAGGGTTTAAGTCAAGCTGTATATAAACCTTGGTAAAATTGCATTAAAATCAATGCACTGAAGCACAAAATACAATCATTGTGGTTCAGTACTAATATTGCAGGTATGATTCACAAAATGCTCTATTTTAACCCTTGTAATGCCGAATAAAATTCTTTGCAAAAAAATGTAAAATCAAAGTGCTAAAAGCACTGGAAGTTACCAAATGGGAATGAGTATTGATTTTGGAAATGCATTGATTTACACCTTTCTGGTTTAAAAATGAAATTCAGGTGGTATGCACTAAGATCAGACTGCACATATGTGCAGGCTGATCATTGTCTATATCTCCTGTCAAAGCAGAAATATTCCATGCACAGCATGACAAGGGTCAAAAAGAAATATCAGGTGCTATAGACCAAGATCAGACTGCACATGTGTAGGCTGATCTTTGTCTATACCTTATAATAACAAAGCAGGAATACTCCGGGTTTAACATACCTTCTATTGCTTTTGTAGGTTCAAATCCCAACTTCTCTATCATGTACCTGGAAAATATACAGCACAGTATATTAAGGATTAAACCAATATCTAAACTAGAGAATGCAAACAACATATCGATGGCTCAGCGCGAAACAGTTGTAACTCCCTATAAACATATAGGGAGTTACAACTGTTTCGCACTGAGCCATCGATATGACATTGTTATGTAAAAGAGATCATTAAACTATCAATAACAAGAGATGTTTGTTAAACATCTATGCCCCCTATAAAAGCAGGTCAATAGCATATATTCTTTGTCAATCAACAAAGGGCAATAACTCACAAAATATGATGAGTAGAGTTATGGTTCTTGTGCACTACACTTCTCCTCAATGAGATCTATCCTCCTGTGAAGTTTCATGACAAGAAAAAGGTTTACAACCAGACTCACCAACTGACAAGTCCAAAGCAACATACCCCTTCTTCTTAGAAGGGGGGCATAACTAATCATTTCAGGGGGCACAACACTAAAGTTGTACTTATCACAGTCCTATAGAAAGTGACAGGATAACAATTTGGCCAGTAAGAATGGTTTTCACAAAGACAGCTCTACCAAAATTAGGAACTCAGACATGCCAATTCCATAAAACCATTTTATCATGCAATGAAGCCTGTACTGAAATGATAACACCTGTCTGATAACTTAAAATGATATCAGACAGGTCAATCAGTTTTTAGAAACAATTTGCATATTCTTTTTCACGTAACCAATCGCTGGCTATGCCCCTTGATCTCTGTCACAGCACACCACCTCAAATACTGAGGCTAGGAAGGAATGTGATGGTTGTACTGGTGAGAGAAATACCAGGAATCCATTGTTAGGTACTCCAGCCGCCGCGATATAACTGAAATAATGTTGAAAGCGGCGTTAAACTCCATTCAATCAATCAAATACTGTAAACGGCTTTATATTGGCGGTGTCCACATTTGGCGTTTTTTTGACTACGATTTATTGGCGTTGATTTATTTTTGCGCATCTTACTTTAACCCCAAAATTAAACGCTTTATCTATATTTTACATTTTTTCGTTGTTTAAAATAACGTAAGAAAAAGAAAGATAATTTCGAGAGTAATTTCAACTTTCTACAGACTTAACAAAAGTTTGTTTTCACGCCTTTATTTTAGTTATAACGCGTGTATAAGTTTTTCACACTTTTTCGCTGTGATTTCATTACAATGTATCAACCAACTTGGATCTGGAATTTTGAAATTGAGAGATCAGTGCAATACTATTGTAAGTGCCAATAATTTATAGGCACTTACAATAGTATTGCACTGATCCATCGAAATGTCAACGTTGTCAGCATAATAATTAGTATGGTCTGCATATCTTTGATATGAATTTAATTAACATTGACTTAAAATGTATAGATTTCATATCTATCATAATAAAGAAATTTCTTATTGAATAATGTCAAATATTGGCGGTGGATTAATTTTGGCGCATTTTTGCTTGACCGCCAATATAGCCAAAATAAAACCACCGCCAAAATTACCCCGTTTACAGTATTAAAATAGGTAATTTGTAGTGATGGGTAGATTAATCGATTATAAACAATAATCAGTTGGTTTTGGCTTCATAATGTGATAATTGACTAAGAAATTTCACAATTGATTATTCAGTATCTAACATATAAATGAAAGTCATATATTTCTATTTTGTTTACGGAACTGACATCAGTTCGATGGCTCAACATGAAACAGTTGTAACTGCCTAAATGTTTACCTCGTGCTGGGCCATGGAGTTGGAGAAAAAATTTGCAGGATGAGCCTTTAGATCATGAGTTTTAACTAAGCTGTCATATCCTTTTCTTCAAAGGAATGATTCTGCAAGTGCTGTACTATTTTCTAAGAAAACGATTGTACAACCAATCATTAGTTGATTTATAGAGAAACCCATACTTCACAACTAAAGCTCAAGTCACCCATCCATTATTATTTTGAAATCCATCATTAAATGTAGGAGCTATACTCCAAAGAAGCACAATTTTAACATTTTGACCTTAAGCTGTGACCTTGACCTTGGTGCTATCTGGAAATTTCTTTTGACTGACACATCTACTCATGATGCATCAAGTTAATCTGAAATCTATCCCTCAATAAAGGAATTATTGTCCGGACAAAATCAGACATACTGGTGGACTAACTAGATGCACAAGCACAATTGTGTCACCACAAGCAGACTCAACTAAAGCTGTCGCAGAGCAGACTAACCCCTCCACCAGCACTCTGTCCAAATATTATTGCTTGAGTTATAGTCTGGAAATGAAAAGGTCTAACAAAAATTGACTGTGACTTTAACCTATGTGACCCCAAAACAATAGGGCACTTCCTTTGGTCATAAGCAGCATCTGCATGAAGTTTCATGATTCTAGGTGGCTTGGTTCTCAAGTTGGAGTCTGGAAACAAATACTAAACAAAGGCTGACTGTGACCTTGACCTTTGACTTATGTGACCTTAAAATGATAGGGCACTTCCTTGGGTCATAAGCAGCATTTGTATGAAGTTTCATGATTCTAGGTTACTTGGTTCTCAAGTTAGAGTCTGGAAATGAAAAGGTATATGGACTGATGGGTGGACGGATGGATGGACAGACAGACAGACAGAAATGGTGTAACCAATATAGCCCCCTCTACTTCTTATTGGGAGTATAACAAAAAATGATTTGATTGGCCATTTGATATTTTGATTCAACATTAATTTATCATTAAATCCATACTCACCTACAGACCATATAGCCTGTTCTGTTAACACCATGTGTACAATGAACACCTACTACACAGCCTATAAATATAGAGGGCAACTGTTTGTCTCAGAGTAAGATCAATTTATATTTCATTGAGTGAACAACAAAAACTATTTTTTAAATTTAGCTTTTGTTTTTCACTCAATGAAATGTATGGAAAATAATTCTTTGGTTTAGTGTAAGAATGACTTCTCTCATTAAGTGAACAACAAAAGCTATATTTTCATGAAGATTACCAAGTGATAATGAACCGATAGTATTTGATAATCCGCTGAAAGCATTAGGAGCATTAAGATATAAACCTTTTCCAGTGTTTTCAAATGTTAGTCTGACCCAAATTGAAAGGGATTGCAGAAGACAATTAAAATTAGGATTAAAATGAATTGAACCCAACCCATGGGATATGGCATATTGTGGGAAAAAAAGAATAAAATCAATCATAGTAGCATAAATAAGAGACTAAACACAGAACTGTAAAGTCACATGTTATATATTATGTCTGTACATAATTTACATCAAATATAAGCACAATAAATGTATGATATACATTAAACTTTTTATAAGAATGTTACTGTGGAATATATAACATTGTGAAAGAGAACAAGTTGTTCAAATTCGGAGATTAGATTTTGGAACAATAATGTATTTTATTTTGCAACATTTCAAGAAGATGTAAGCCATTACGGTAGTTGTTTTATAAAAGTTCCGCAACAATTCGGCAGTCATGAACTTTAACGGTGTTAACTGAGGTTTCCTAATGATTTTCATAAGGAAACCTCAATTAACATTGTGAAAGATTGTGTGTTCCAAATGTTGTGGAACTATTACGGGTCCACTACCTTAAATGCTACCAATTAAACCATTCTCATGCTGACCAAGGCATTTTTTCCTGCTGTACCCTGACAGTGTAGACTTAGATCAGCCTGCATAGATGTGAAGCCTAATCTTAACCTACACTATCTGCTTTTTTCATACACATTCACAATTAAAACTTCACCTAAACTGGTCAAAAATATTTAAATAAGCAGGATAAAGGTTAATAGTTGGAAGATTAACCCAGGGCTTGTGTTTGACCCATAAACCATGGTTTTGACCCCTTAACAATCAGGTTTGACCCCAGAGTTTCTTGGTTCAGGAGTCAATGACTCCTCATTTACAAACACTAGCATCAGCCCTCCTAACCTGACAAGAAATTCTCACAAAGCCTTTACCTTTGGTAACATGATTTAATTGTGTAAATATCACACAGGAAGTCATTATTAAAGAAGGAGCTTAATTAGGATAAAACACATTTAGTAGTCAGATTAAAAATTTGGATCTTAATTAATGTACCCTACCTTCACTAGTATTCTCCTCTAGAAATGAATCAACTGTTTGAGCAAATCTGTAAAAGGTAAAAACAATTAAGCCTGTGCATGACATTTCCAACAATTTGACATATGCGAGAATAGAAAACATTAGGCAGCCGAGATGGCCACATATTGTAATTAGAAAATTGTCAGTCTAAAGACAGTTTGGGACCTTAACTATATACGGAGCCCAAAGTAAAGACTCTGGTCAGACTGTGTTAATGCACAGGCTGGCCAGAGAATTTTTCTTTTGCACACTTTTGAAATTGTTGGAAATGTCATGCTCAGACTTAATTATATTATGAGAAAAGGAAACTGATTCAATCGATTTAATAGAGGAATAAGATGCTTAAACATCATGGTTTCAAATCACATACTTCAATTAGCACAAACCTTACTTCTTTTGTTGATGATATAAATCTTAAGAAATGGTGAAAACATTTATTCAATTTATGGTGATAAGAAGTCAATATAGGGTGAATTCACGTTTTTGAGGGCATTTACATTGGCAGAGACCCAAAATGGTTTACAGCAAGTGCAAAGGTTTTCAAGAGGGGAACGCTTGAAAACTCACTCAAAACCTAAAAATTTACCTGAACAATTATTTTATGCATTGCACCTTCACTTTTATTCATACTAAAGTTACTTTGTAAATTTGTGACGTCAAAACAATTTAAAGCAGAAATTAGATCACTGGCTTTATTAATGTTCTATACAAATATAAGACAAGAATAATTTTGACATCAATCAATTTTTATTATCTTCAAATTTAAACTTTACAGTATTTCAACAAAATGCATTAATTCATGTTTTGGTACAAACAAATATTGCAGAAAAAGATGAATGTCATTAAAATTAATTAAAATGTATAGGACCCAGATCAAGGATATTTAAGTGAAAAAAGTTAATGGCATGTAAATTTACTGATTAATGCTTGTTTTCCTCTGTTATGTTAATGCTTTTGTCCATTAACACCTTAGTTTTGTCTGTTAATGTATGCCTCAAATGACCTGAAACTTACATTTCATGCAAAAATATGTAATCACACAAATTATTTGCGAATCCGCTTTGCAAATTAGGTTTTTAGTCTCACACCAAAATACAAATGTTTGTTATATTATTTCTTTTATAGATTCAATAATATAATTATAAATACATGTTTATATTCTAAAGATCCTTAACTAACCAACCTGTTAAATATATCCTCGGCCGGTATCACATGACCAGGTACAAATATTTTACAATAACCAACACCCTTCTGCTCCAGCTCTTTCCTATTGTAATAACGTTCTGTATTTGTGAGGTCTATGACCATCTTTAACTGGACATCTCTTGATTCTAACGTGTCCGCCAACATACTTGGTGTGAATCTGAAATAATTAGAGTATTTTAGTGACATTTCTAATAATTTTATGGAAACACAAAGTACATACTTCTGATTAAGGTGGAGTTATTGTTCTATATTGTGCGAACTGTAAAAGTGATCAAAAGCACCGCCTCTGGTGTCCTACCCTTGGGTGCGGAATAGTAGATAATAAATCTAAGTTTAAAATCAGGTAAAATTCTTGATAGTAAAGCTTCCTTTTGAAACTGAAAAGAATTATCACGAAATGTCTAAGTTTTTGCATGATTACACAGGGCTCATGCTAGAGTTTGTAATTAGTGAGTCATTGACCCCTTAACCATTAAACTCTGGTGGTCAAAACGGATTTTAAAGGGGTCAAAAGACAGGGATTTTCTAATCATGAGAAAGAATTTTAAGGTTTAAGAGCCATTTGACCTTCTTTTAAATAAATGAAGTAAGCAATTGATTTGCAAGTTTTCAGATAGTAGATCAGATGCATCTTAAAAAGTTTTGACCCTCAGAAATTTCTCTCAAGGGGGTTGCACTGAGCCCCTTTGAAGAAATTTCTACGAGTCAAAATAAGATATCAGAATTTTGGGAGCCAAAACCCTGGTTTAAGGGTCAAATATGAATTGAATTTACACTTTTTTATGGATAATTTGTCTATTTTGACAGCATTTCTAAGGGTTTTAGTCTGACATCAACATAATACAGTCAAAAGGACTTAATCATTGGGATCTTAGGGGTTCTTTCTTAAATTCTGGGAGTCCCTACTTTAGGTAAAAGCTATTCCCTGGATAAAAGTAAAGGAATTGATAGAGGTTAATTAATATTTTGGGCTAAACTTCAAGAAAGAATTGAAGACTGTTTGGAGCAGTCTTCAATTCTTTTCTGAACTTGATCCCCAGAGAGTCTATGGGACTCACATCACATAGTTTTGAGGGTCCTGGCTAGTTATTATGTGTCTCAGATGTGCATAACCTGCGTCCCCTAAAACCTGAAAGATAATTTGCCAATTTTGACAACATTTCAACAAGTTTGTCTCCGACAGGTATTCTCATCAATTATTCAGAGGAAAGCAGGCAGTGAAGGCTAAATCAGACTGCATGCCACAGCTCTGTGAACAGCAGGGCTCGTGTTAGTGTTTGATATTGGGGACTTCTCACCCAAGAAATTCTGGGGGTCAAATCTGAATTCAGAAGGGTCAAAAGAGAAGAAAGAGTGAATCATGAGTAAGGTTTAAGAGTCATTTGACCTTTTACTTTTAAATAAATCAAGTATTTGATTCTTAAGATTCTAGATAACATAATCAGATGCATCTCAAAAAGTTTTGACCAACATAAATTTCTCTCAAGGGGGTCACAATGACCCCTCGGAAGAAATTTCTAAGGGTCAAAATAATGCATTATCAGTTTGTTGGGGTTTTTTTTTTTGTTTTTTTTTTTTTTTTTTTTTTGGGGGGGGGGGGGGGTCAAACCCCTGATGTAGGGGTCAAGCACGAGCCCTAGTACAGCAAAAGAAGGGTTAAGGTATCTGAACTTTAGTGCTGTGTATAATTATAAGGGGAATGACTTACTTCAGCTTTGCAGGAACTTGTATTGCCTGAAAGTTGAAAGATATCAAAAAGTTTAACACTTTATAATTTGTAATGGCTAAAAATGATCAATACATTCAAATACAAGTTTGCAACACCTGAGTAACTAAATTTGATGTTTTCTTTTCTATTATTTCCGGTGTGTATTTATTCTAGTCTCCCGCTATCATTCATTTTTATGTATCTAAAGGTAGGAAGTGACCTATTCGAATGGCATAAGTAAATATCTTTACATTACCCCTAATCAGGTAAAATATATAGATTACAATACTTATATGATTTACAAACAATCCACAAGAATATAAAATCTTCGTTACCTTGAACCAGAAACTAAACAAGAGCACCGCCTACGGGTGCCTACGCACGGCTGTCGAGTGCTGGATGGTGGGAAAAAATCTAAGTCGAAAAAGGGGCATAATTTGCACAGAATGCATCTAGAGTTATCCCCCTTGATAGTATAGGTTGCTCTTTTGATGGTGAACATGTGTGCCAAGTTTCAAGTGAATGCCTTCAGTAGAACCAGAGATATAACAAAATGTCAAAGTTTTCGTACAATGATGACGACAACGACGACACGGAGGCTATAGCAATACCTCGAGTTTTCTCCGAAAACAGCCGAGCTAAAAATGCTACCATTTTAAACCAAGGCTTTAACAAATGACAGCTTTGGGGGCTTTTTTCTATTGCCTTTTCCCCCCAAATGTCAGACTATTAGGCCCTATTAGACGAGATAAAAGTCATCATGTCTAAGACTAACAATTGAAGTCCTTGCAATGTAATCTTTCTGTCTGAATGTTAAATGGACTGGTTTGAACTGAGCAAATTTTTTACCCTGATTATAATCTGTGGTACACTTGATTCGCATACAAAAAGCACATGGAATACCGTGTAATTAAGTGAGAAATAGAAGATCAGGGTTTAACAATAAAATACCTGGGAGTATAAATGAAATGATTTTTGCCATCACAAAAATTAGATAATAGAAAACATCAAACATACTAGTTTGCAAATATAAGCCTTGATGATAATATGAGGTAGAATTGATTTGCCTTAACCAAATACATAATGTACATGGAGTACAGCAAATGTACTTTTACAATACACTCTCACACATGATTGATAGATATAGATGAACAAAGTCTGCTCACTTTACTCGGGGCTTTTGCTAGCTTTTCAAACACAGGAGCCATTAACTCCTTGATATTAAATAATTGGGGTCAAACTGGATTTGAAGAGACTGAAAAGGGTGTCCATAACAGTTAATAGTGATCCATGTAAATGAATTGACATAAACAATAAAGTGTCTATAGATTTTTTTTTTGTTTATGACAATTCATTTATATAGAACCTGTATTAGTATGAAGAAAGCCAAATATTAATATTTTATCACCTTTTTTACTCCAGGATAACACATTTAGAGAGAGGCAGTGGGTTCTAACCACTGCTACCCACTTTTACAGCTGGGTGGACTGGGGCCCTGCCTGTAAAGTATCCTGCCCAAAAAATACTACCCCCCTCCATTGAGTACCAACAACATGGGGCTTAAGGAATAATGAAATATTCAAATTTGAGAACCACAATACTCCCTCTATCTGTAACCCTGGTTTACCGGTAAAGCATGAGCCTTGCTACCCCTTACCCGGTTGGCCTAAAATACGAAATGGACCCTTACCACGAAATGGAGCGAAATGGACCTTCTCTCGGCGAAATGGACTTTTATATATGCAAAAAGTGAATGAAATGATAATAAATGGTCGATTTTTTGTCTCAAATGATATTATCTCATGTCTTAATGGTGATTGATCTTATTCCAATTGTAAATGTCGTGATTTAAACTTTTAGATTTAAGACCAATGACTGCCTGCTGACAAAATGGATTATTGGCAACTAAATAGACTTGCGAAATAAAATGGTATAGATCATCATTTATTTGAATAACTTAAAAAGTAACAACAAGAACAAAAAACATTAAACAGATGGTTATCTAAATCAAAGGATATAATCAATAAGTTGATATCATAGAATACTGCATAGCCCAAAACTTGACCTCCATTTCGACATCCACCGGCTCAAAATGTCCATTCTGTACCCCATGTTGGACTTAATGTAGCGGATTTTAGAAGTCAATTTCTATTTGGTATTAATTCATTGAAACACCATAATGATATCAAATGAGGTCATTTAGGTAGAGAAAATAATCTAAGTAATTAGATGACTATAATGTCCATATCGTCGATAAAGTTAAAGTAGAATGGTGAAAAAGACCAAAAAAAAAATCTCTTCAGTTACAATACTACCCTGTAAAATTATAATAAAACATTCGTTAAGATTCCTTTATAATAGTATTGCAGCTTAACAATATCAAAATATTGACATTGAAGGTATGATAAAAGTCCATTTCGCCGACAGAAAGTCCATTTCGCCCCATTTCGTGCTTAATGGTCCATTTCGTATTTTAGGCCAACCCCCCCTTACCTCTTTCAGTGGTACTTTAAATGTTATAAACTGTGTTCCTTCAATCACTTCACCAACATTGGTATAGTCTTCCCATCTATACAAAATAAAGGATGTACCTTTTACCACAAAGTATTTCTTTACTCAAATTTCAATTATTCTACACCTTGAATTGTAGAGGATTATTGGATAAAAAGAAAAAAATCTATTTCAAAGTGAAAGTACACATATCAGATCTCTATGCATTATAAGTTTTTTGAAAAATATTTCTGACAATTTGCAAATTTTTGAAATACTTGAGACATCAGAAAAGAACGAAAATAAGAATGATCGAATACAGGAGCCTGCTCGAATAGCAATGGGGGAATCTCAAGGCAAACTCATTTTTTTTGTGGGTGATCATTCCTGTGTACGAATATTGAAAATTGTGAAATATGCATTATTTATTATAAAATCGTCTATAAGTAATAAAAGTAATGGAATGATGATAATAATACCTATCGGGAATAGATTTCGGCATTTTGAAGCGTTGTTCCTTGATGAGGGAATTCCAAAATAAATGAAACCGGAAATACGTCAGGGAATCTTTAGACAAGAAACTTTTCATAGAAACTTTCCTTAAATACGAAATGGATTCTCAAAACAACGATTTCGAGAACAACTCGAAGATGAAATCGATTTTTGTACGTTCAATCGTTCACAAGACATTAACTCTTAATATTTAGCGACGATCTTAGTAAAAATATTCTGAGCAAGCAGATCAGATAAAAAGAATATGGAGACTATGGTAAAAACAACAATATTTGAAGGTATTTAAGAAAAATCTATCCCTTTTAGATTAGGACAAAGTCAAGGGATACAAGATACAAGATACAAAATTTTATTTATAGTCGGTCTTGTGATAACAAAATTAACATTAGCGATGATAACAAAATTAACATTAGCGATGTATCGCTATTTTCCGACTTAATTGGTAATAGGGCAGACATAATTGGTAATAGTTTTAACATTTAGTCAAAATACACGTATTTGAAAGGCAACGAGAGTATGGATGCGAAAAAGCAATTTCCACAAAACATAAATTCAACCAGGGGTCACTCATACAAAATCTACAAGAAATACATCAAAACAAATATTCCCCAAACAGTTTTTCACAACGAATCGTGGATCATTGGAATAAACTGCCTAAGGACATCGAACAGTGTGTATGATGTGAATCGTTTTATTTTTTTTAAACATAGTTTGGATATCCAACCCAGTTAAATTCTCCACCTTGAAAAGGCAACTGCCTTGTTAAAAACTATTATCACTTGTGAAACTAACAAAACTTCACACAAATGACCCTTAGAACATGTTCTGTAAGATTTCTCTGTAAATCCTTGTTTGGCTTCGTACATGGGTTTTATGGGCGTTATAGTCGCCAAAAAATAAAGATTTTTTTCTCTGAAATGGATCATCAGAATTCTGCTGAAATGGTTCTTATCGCACGCTGTCAGATTTCTGTTGGTTAAGGATGAACCGGGGTGCTAAAGGTTTCACGTCAGCAAATAAAATGGAACAAAGGGGAGAAATGAGAAAGCTTTAATTGGCTAAAACAAGGATATGAATGCTTTTATGTAAAAAAAAAGAATTTTAGGGCCAAGGACTGTAAGTCAATAGTTAAGGTTATAAGATAGTTGCCTTTGATTCTAGCATCATGATGAATCCTTGATCCCAAAATTGGTCTTTTCCTACTTTCTTATATATTGAATCATAAGATATAGAACTATACTGTGTTGCCAATAAGTGTTGGTAGATAATTGTATTTGATTCTGATATCACGTTAAGCCCATGACCCTGACCTTGACCTTTCACCAACTTTCTTAAATATTGATTTTATAAGTCCGGGACTTATTAAATCAATAATGAAGAATGGTAGACAATGGTCTATAAATCTGGCATTCTACTGAACAATAGATCCTGACCTTTGACCTACTTTCTTATATATTGAATGATTAGGTCTAGGAATGTATGAAGTCAATATTGATGTTGGTAGATGGTTACCTTTTATTCTGGCATCATATTGAATAGTTGACCCTGACATTGACCTTTGACCTACTTTCTTTAATATTGAATTATTAGGTCTAGAACTATTCTTTTCTACATATCATAATTGTATGCAGATTATAGAAATTTATTATAGCATACTGTTGAACCCTTGACCAAAACCGTGATCTTTTACCTACTTTCTTAAGAATTGAATGATAATGCCATGAACTGTTTTAAGTCAATAATGTAGGTTGAAAATTTTGAACCCGATCTTGACCTTTGATTCAATTTCTTAAATATTGAATAAATAAGTATTGAACAATATTGTGTTACTAATAAATGCTTTAAGATGATTGTCCAAGATTCTGATATCACAAAAAACTATTGACCTAAAACTTGACCTTTTATCATTTTTCTTAAATATTGAATTATTAGGTCCAGAACATATTAAATCAACAATAAAGGTTGGCAAATGACTGTCTATGATTCGTGCATTACATTGAACAATTGGCCCTGACCTTTAACTTTGACCCCCTTTCTAAAATATTGAACTAGTAGGTGTAGAAATGAATGAAGTCAATATTGAATGTTGGTAGATGATTGTCTTTGATTCGGGCATCATGTTGAACATTTGACCCTCACCTTTGACTTTTGTTCTTAAATATTGAATTTCAGTGGTCAGGCGTTCTCTCGAGTTGGCGAAAAATCGAATTCATGCAAAGGCTCGAGCTTGCCTTCCGGTCCCGACGCTTGTTCTTCTAGACGCTTGTTTTTTTTAAACTGCACTAACTCGAATGCGAGATTGCTCGTTCACTCGAGAAGCAGTCTAAATTCTATAATTAATTTTAACTGCAATCTCTTGAGCAAATGGGTTTTCATCTTCCTGTCATCCATTGATTTGTATCAAATTGACTAATGGTGCGTGTTTGTTATTTCCACACAACGTAAAGAATACCTTTCGGCATTGTTAGGCTTTCAAAAAGTTTGACAACTTGTTTTCCCATCGTTTTGTTTACCACACTTATTCAAAAATACCTTTACATTTTAAATTCTTTTAGTCACCGAGGAAAGATTGCTCGTTGGCAAACATTGTGAGAAAGAAAGGAACTGCTTGTAAAATCAACTATCTTTTAAAATGTTCGATATCTAATTAAGTAGTGATAGCTATGAAAACACAATGAACCAGCGCCTTAAAAATTTAAGCAGGTCTTATCTTTTGTCGTTTCGGTGACAGTGAATGGTATGATTAATGCCGTGAGATTTTCACGTTCCCGGACTTAAGGCGGTTTTTGGGTTTTTTCAACTTTGATTAAATTTGATTGTATTTTTAAAAATAATCAAAAAAGATTGGGGTTCGATGATTCTGAATTTCTTTTCCTTAACATAAGATCTGTAAATTTTGTAGGCAAAATATGTTAAAACAAGTTAAAAAGGCATTGTCAAAGCGTCTTCATTGATGTCTATTTTGTTTACTTACTCAAATCTATGATGACTCGAACAATTTGATCGGCTGTGTGTGTTCGAGGGAAAGCAATACCACTGTATTTAGTCTACACTTATGTCATTTTACTTATAAGTGTTGGTAGAATGATTGTCTTTGATTTTGTCATCATGTTGAAAATTTGATCTTGACCTTTACCTATGACCTACTTTCTTAAATATCGAATCATCATGTCTAGGAATATATTAAGACAATACAAAATGTTGGTAGATGCTTGTCTTTGTTTCTAGCATCATATTGAACCCTTGAACCCAACCCTGACCTTTGACCTTATTTCATAAATATTGGATTATCAGATCTACGTATAAATAAATGGTTGTCTTTAATGTTTGAAGTTTGACACTGAAATTGACCGCTCAAATATTTCCTAAAATTTTTAGTTATTAGGTATATAACTGTTTTAAGTCACAAGTAAATATTGACTGTCTTTGACTGGCACCTATTGCCCATATGCCATGACCTTGACCTTTGAAGTGCTTTCTTAAATCTTTAATTATCAAAGGTTTAACAATTAAAATAAAAAGATATATATTGGTTGATTAGTTATCTCTTTGGTCCTGAAATATGACCTATGACCTACTTAAAATTTTACTTAAAGCAAATTCATGATATTTCTAGTTTTTATTGTGCAAATTCTAGTAGAGCGATACTTGGTCCACCTGAGTCTCAAGAGTTTTTCTGCTTTGTTTTGTTATTTATAATTACAATTTTATAAAAAATTGCAAAAAATAATACATTTCTAAATTCCAAATTCCACATAAAACATCTTTTAAAAAGGTTGAGACATTCCATTTTATTTTCTTCGTAAAAGTTTGTATGACTGTATTTCAAGGCAGAGGCTTAAAAGTGTACACTTATCAGACTTTTTTTCTTTTAAAGCGGGTTCTGTAGTAAGTTTTTAGAATGCTTTTAAATTAAAAGGTTGACAAACTTGAACTTAAAACCATTCAATTGTATCTTTTATAAACAAGTAACAAAAGTTTTTTTTATATACATTTAAACATATAAATTTCACCCCTTTATTATGTTGGTTGTTATATTTTGGTTTTAATGATCTAATATTGAATTTTTGTCTCTCAGTTGAGTAAAAATATGACAAATCACAAAATGCCTACATGTTCTCTTATCAGAATATTTTGGAACGACTTCGTGGACTAGACGCATAGACATACAGACAGACAAGCCTTCATCCAGTGGACCATCAAGGTCAAGATGTGGTTTTGAACAAATGTATAAACTAAAGCGGACTAAAAATAAAATAAGACTTTTAAACGGGTGTTTGAAAAGATTACCAAATACTGATTTCAAGTTTAACTCAGTCAGTAATTTAATCTGCTGATAATTTTGTCAAAACATAAAATAACTATTTACAAACAATGGTTGCCTTAAAATTCGCCAGGATGCAAGTCAAAATCAATTATCAGTATTTCCTAGGCAAATACGTTGAATTCAAGAATAAGCATGATCTAACGTTCTTTTTAGCTTGATAACAGAATCAATCAATTGAAATAAAACATAAACTATATCATAATTTAGACTTAATTTAGACTAAAAGATTCCGTTTAATCTGAAGTAAATAATTTAAGTTTGATTTTCTAGCAAAACAGTTAGTAACGGGTGCTGCCAAAGAAAAGAAAATGCGGAATCCACGAGTCCTGCGATGCAGGTGCTCATTGAGCAAAGGATCACGCATCGGGAGATTCACTCATTTCCCGTATCCAACAATGCAGGATTCGCGCAATTGCTGGAATTCTACATTGTGGAAAGAATGAAATTACGTGGATAGACTTTCTCGACATCAAGTTGGTTAGGCATAAGACTTCCAATCTGGAAGTCGTGGGTTCGATCCCCGGTGGCGGCAAATATCCTTTCCGACGTTTGTCTCTCACCAATGGGTAGATAATCGTAAACCTATGTGAGATAGCAGTCGGAGGCTAGGAAAGGATGTAATGGTAGTACAGGTGAGAGAAATGCCAGGAATCCATTGTTAGGTGCTCCAGCCGCCGAGATATAACTGAAATAATGTTGAAAGCGGCGTTAAACTCCATTCAATCAATCAATCAATCAATTCTCGACATCAATGAATAATGCTGCAGTGTGTCCGTTTTATTGAACCCTTCATATATGTCTTGTGTTAGACTTGGGAGTGCTTCTTGGGTACCCCTTAACCGTCTGAACCTTCATTTTTCCATATCGAATAGCTTTAAATGTTCAGAATACCCATAAAATGTAGATGCCACACTTCTTTCCATGCATTTACTTGAATAGCTTTCAAGCTAATTGTCCTATCTGTCTTCTTTCTGTCGTAGTACTTTGTAGTACCCAATTTCTACTTTTATGCAACGATGGGTGGGCGCTGCCTGGTGTTAGTGACAGGTCTCGTCGATGGCAGTCTTGCGCAGATTGTGTCTTCACTCGGCTTGTTCTAGTGAATCACAGTGTTGAAAAAGAAGGGGAGGTTGTATTGGTTTTATTTGGCATGGGGGATTTCAAACCTTAAATTGTTTTTTACTTATTTTTTTGAGATTTTGATGGTTTCACAGTTTGTTTGTTTGTTGGGTTTTTTATAGCTCATTTTGTTTTGGTTTTTTAGATGATCAGTTGGTGGCAGTCTAGGGACCAACCCCTCAACCCACCTTATACAGCATAGTTAGTCGAAGGCGGCTTTTTGTTCTGGTCTGTGAAGATGTAAATTATATATATCCGAGTTCTGTGGTTGATTTTTGCAATGAAGTCTTCGTTCCGAAATCTGTAGTCCTACTAAATGAGTCGAATGGATCAACGTTGGATACTTTCCAGTTTTTCAATATCTTTTTGATGGTAGTAGTGGTCCATGATTATCGCCCCATAATTATAGATCGAACCATGGATACATAAGCTACTCTTCTACAGTCTTCCCCTACAGAACTTGAAATTTCTTCTCATGCATCCAAGGTTTGAGATTTCTTTTGCCGTTGTATGCCCCTGAGTCATGATAACTTTTTTACTGTTTTTACGAAGAAATTTCACTTCAGCTTTTTTCCACTTCACTGGAAATCTTCCTCTGCTCAAATATTTTTGGAAAAATCTGAATATTGCTTCCATGCGATTGTCCTAAGGTGGCGGTATCACAAGATTTCATACAAAAATATATATATTTATTGAATATATTTATTTAATAAAAATAAAATTCTTTTAGCTACATTCTGCTTCTTATCAACCAGTTTATCAAAAATCACTAAGAGCCTGTTTCTTATTTGCAGATGACAGATTAATTAGTGAGGTCAAATATCGTAAAACAATTTTTTTATGTAAACCCCGGTAACATAAACATACACTGGCTATTTAAACTCAAAAATGACATTAATCTTATTCCAGTCTGGCATCTTTGTTGATCAGCATTTTTGGGAAAACGAACAAGTTTACTTGAAAAGAATGAACAAATGTAACTAGACAATTTGGTCACAAAAGGAAGTGGAAGGAAGATGATGATAAGAAATAGTTTTCTGTCAAAATTAATCAAAATAAAACAAATTTCAGATTGATTAATGTATGTCATGAGAGAAAATGGAATTCCACAATTTATACACAACAATGAACTTTTATGGGGAACTTCAAAGAGTGCAAACTCTATGATAGGGCCACATTTTGTCAACACCTTGGTATATGGAATAAGAATCGTTATAAAATCTAGCTAAGTAGCTTAAATGTAGCTAAGTAGGTAAGAGGCTGCCTCTTACCTACTTATACTTCGCGATTGCCCATAAAGAAATTTTAGTTATTTAAACCTCCCAGTCTAAATTCCTAGCATAGCAATGGCTGTTGACTCTTTACCCCTATTTTTGTATTTATGATCATATAAGATAAGGTTCTGAAAAGAAAAGAAAAAAAATAGTAATGCATTAATCCTTTTATTATTTATGTTAACTTTGTTTCCCTGCGAATCACAAAAATTGGTGAAATTCTTCCTAATCCTAATTCATATCCAATTATAACGGAGGGAGGGATTTTATTAAAACTTAAAGCGGAAGTAAATATTAGTCATAAACAGGAAGAAAGGTATTTTCCGAAATTGACAAAATTATCTATTATTTTACCGAATTTGCGCTTACATTCAATAAGATATCTTCGAAATGACAAAGAATTATTGATCAGAAAGAATATGAGTTAACTTACAGTCACGTAGGCGATTCAAGGATAGCGGATCATTCGCATTTCTCCATGTTCTTGGGGTCCCCGACGACGGCACTCAGTCTTTCCGACTATTTGCATCTCACCAATAGGTCGATTAATTGTAGACCTATCATGTGGGATAAGAGGCTGGATGCTAGGAAAGGATGTAATGGTAGTACTTGCGTAATAAATGCCAGGAATCCATTGTTACGTAACCCAGCCGCGTGATATAGCTGAAAGATTGTTGAAAGCAGAATTTACAAAACCCCATTAAAACAAATCCATGTTCTTATATGGGATACCATTTGAAACCTGATGATGAATTATATCTAGCTCTGCATGTTCATTTGCGGATAAAATGGGGTTTAATTTACAAACAGTTTGCACTGTTTTTGTCTACCGAACATAGGGTATTCTCAGGAATACGGGAGCTTCCTTCGACACACAGGGCTTTGACAGACTCTACCATACTTGGGGTGATCTCCTGGTTCATCTCCGGTTTCAGCAATTCGGTACTGTCAACGTACACGGCGAGGTTGTGCAAAGTTGAACATCCTCCAAGCATCCATCCGGCGATCAACTTCAGGGCCGAAAGTCTCCTCCTTGTCAAATCTTCAGTTAGTGGAAGTCCTTCATTGAAAATCTCGGGCAGTTGGTCCTGTACTCCACAAAATCCTTGACATTCCGAGGGTTGATTTCTCAATCTCTCCTGCTGGCGTCGGCGACGAGCAGCACGTCGGTCGGGTTTTGGGCGTGATGGGAATGATTCTATCCGTAGATTTCCTTTCGTTTCCTCCACTTTCCTAGTTTGATCCATCGATGGGCTAGTCTGCACGGTCGCTGGCGCGAACAATTTAACGATGGGAGCGGATGTCTCCACGCGTCGTACAATGGGAGCCGTTGTCTCCACATTTCTTTTCTTCTCCAAGGGCTGGCGAGCGTCAGGCGAACCATGATGCGTCCTCTTGGAGATTCTGGGACTTCTCCTGGTTGGTCGATTTGAAGAAGGTTTCAAGGTAGACTTAGTTGGTCCATTCCCCTTCTGTCTTGACGAAGGTCCCTTTCGGTGATCTTTCCTTGGTGATCTAGATCTGTTCGAATGTCTGGAGTTCGTAATCACCAAGGAGGGTATCTTTGCTGGGTGATCCTCCGCCGTAGATGTCGAGGGTTTGGTTGGCTTGGGTTCAACACGATCCACCTTCTTCACTGGCTTTACAAGTTCTTCCCTGGGTGGAAACCTAACGGGAGAAAAGTGCCTCGTAGTAGGAACTTCGGTTTCCATAGGCTCTTGAGAAACATCCACTTGGGGCTTGTCCTTGGTGACCCTAACTGGTGATTCGGCAACTTCGTCGACAACTTGGAAGTCCATAAGGAAGCGCTCTTCGCTGTCGCTGTCAGTGGCCGGCTCAGCAGGGGTGTCATCCTTGGCTGTCGCTGCGTTGGTAGAAACGACAGTGATCTTGGGATCGAAGTCTAGGCGAATGTCTCTCGTTGGGCCTGCAGGGTCTGCACTTGGTCTATTCCTACGTCCTCGAACTGGCGCAATGTTAGTTGAAATCCAGCTCTCGGTCTGGAACTGCAAGTCCAGGGCTTGCTTTGCCACGTCGGTCAACCAGGATTTATTGTGGCGATCCTTGGCTATCTTCACTTGACGAAGGAGTGCGGTCTCGAAGGCGGCATACTTTGCGTCGCAGAGAAGTAGCTTGTGGATCAAGTCCTTCTTGGGCACCTGTTTTCCATCATCAGAGGCGAGTTCCATTCTTTCCAGGAATTCCATGGTGAAACTTGTAGTAGATACTAGTTAGTTGGTGTTTCGAGTTAAGATGTGGAATTTATCTCTTGATGACCGAAAGCTGTCTAACCCGCAGTCAGTGGTGCTGAACGCTAATAGGTCCCTTGTGGTGAATCTCTAGAAGCGTTTGCGGTACTGTGGGGTTGTCCCAGAAGATGCCTCTTTTCGTATGTTATGCTACACCTGAAACGAGAAGGAAGAAACAACGTTTAATCACGAGCATTTATTGTTACACACCCCTTGCATTTGTATTTGGTGATTTCCAGGGCATCCGAGGCGGTGATATCGACACATGAACCGTGGTACCATTCATCGCAGTAGTCGCACTGGATCATAAATCGACCTTGCCATGGATTCCTGCAAATACAATAAAGCTCGCAATCATCATCCTCCCCCCCACTTTGATTATTTGGGCTAGACTGCCAGGTATGTATCCAAGCTGGTAGATCCCTTGAGTTGCATGGTTTCATTCTATCATGGTTAACAACAAATATGGTCTTTCTCAACTTGACTCTATACAGGCTGGGTGATAATTTTTTGATAATCACGGCTGGACCCTTCCAAGGAGAACATAACTTCTTACATTTACCTTTCAGGACTGCTGAGTCAAGTAGATAGATGACGTCACCTTCTTGGTATGGGCGTTGGAGAATACGAACGTCGTAGTCCCTCTTCATTCTACGTAGGGAAACGTTGAGGTTCTCACGAGCCACTCTGTGGGCGTCTTCCATAGCTGTTGTTAATCTTGCAACATATGAATCTGGGCTGCCATTCTGTTCAGCTCGCAGTGGATACATAATGTGGGCTGGTATGTTGACTTCTCTACCTAGCATCAGCATGTTCGGCGTGAAACCAGTACTCCTGTTGACTGCCGCTCGTAGGGCTCCGGCTATCTGTTGTAGATATTGGTCCCAATTGTTCTGTCGCTTGTTCACAAAACATCGGACGGCACCCATCAAAGTACGGTTAAAACGCTCAACTTGGCCATTGGCTGACGGACGGTAGGGTGTAGTTCTAGCCTTGTAAATCTGTAGAATGTCGCATAACGCTGAAAAGAGATTAGATTCAAAGTTCCGGCCTTGATCAGAAAATATTTGGAAAGGTACACCAAACCTAGAAAAGAAATGATCCACAGCCGCGGCGGCTGTCTCTTGTGCAGTCTGAGATGGAAGCGGAATACATTCAACCCATTTAGTAAATTGGTCAACCATCATCAGAATGTACTCATTACCATTCCTAGTCTTGGGTAGAGGACCTAAAAAGTCTATGTGGACTCGCTCCATTGGTGCACCTGCCTGATACTCTTTCATGGGAACTTTGCCATATTCTGGTGACTTTTTCTGCAGGTTACAGGTTGGACAAGAAATGACATACCTGGTTACATCAGTTGATAGACCATACCAAAAGAACTTCTCTTTCATCCGTGCTTTTGTTCGTTGGACTCCCTGGTGTCCGGCAGATGGAAGATCGTGGTTCCATGACAGGGCTTGGTCTTTCAAACTACTTGGTACAACCAGCACAGGTACATCATCCTCCTTCTTGAAGAATAACACACCATCAATCATACAGAACCGTGTTTTGTTCAGCCAGTAGAATTTGCTTGCTGGACTCGCCAAGAACAGGTCCCGCTCAGATGGTTCCTTGTTATTGTTCAGCCAACCTAAAACGAAAACTAAATCATCATCATTATACTGGGCCTCCATAAGGTCAGGAATACTGAAGCTCCAACACAATAATGTGCTGTCACTTGCAGTACTCGTATTTACGTTGAGGGCTAGTGGTCTTGTTAAATTTTCCACTTTCGGCGGTGTAACCATGCATCCCTCCCCGTCTTCCCATGGATATTGGAGATTCCCAGAGAACAAAGATTCGATTAGTTTCTGATCACTCAAGCATTTTGCATTCTTAATGTGTGTCCCTACCCCAACGCCAATTTCCCGACGAACCGCTCCGCTTTTCGCCTCGAGTTCTAACACCGAGACCCCCACGGCCCCCGGGTTTGACCGCTTGATCCCTTCCTGGTGTACACAGGAGTTCTGCCCTGATCCATTACTTTCACAGGGTGGCCCTCTCCTGGGCCCACGTACTAACGGAACAGTATCGTCACACTCTTCTTTAAAGCGTTCCCAATTTTTATCTTCGGCGCGTTGACAGTATGAACACCCCCCACAAGGCAAAGCGCTTAGCCCCCCATGATCATCACTCACCAGTGGCCTTCTGGAAAGTGCATCCGCATTGTTGTGCTTGGGTCCTGGACGATGGCGGAGTATCATATTATACTGTGATAACTCCTCCATCCAACGAGCGATTTGTCCCTGGGGTTCCTTAAACCTTAATAACCATGTTAAGCTTGAGTGATCCGTGCGCACAATAAACGGTTTGCCGAGTAAGTAATACCTGTATTGACGTGTAAATCTTACCACAGCTAACAGTTCCTTCCTGGTGGCGCAGTACCTCTTTTGTTCCTTGGACAGAGCGAAGCTACCATAGGCTATTACTTTTTCTTCTCCATTCTGGACCTGTATAAGTTCGGCACCAATCGCGGAATCTGAAGCGTCAGTGTCCAATATGTACGGGTCATGATGATTGGGGATTCCTAGTACAGGTGGCGAGGTCAATGCTTGTTTGAGTTGATTGAAAGAAAGTTGTTGTTCATTTCCCCAAAGAAAATTTCCTTTACCAGTGATTTGATAGAGTGGAGAAGCGAGTTTTGAAAAGTTTTTGACGAAATTGCGGTGGTAATTAGCTAAGCCCATGAATCTCTCGACATCTTTAGAGTTTTGGGGGACCGGCCATTCTGACACGACCTTGACATCTTCTTTAGACATCGCGAGTGTTTCTCCCGTTACGATACGACCCAAGAATTCTACCTCTTTTTGAAAGAAAACGCATTTCTTCGGCTTTAAACGTAACCCATACTCGCGAAATCTCTGCATGGTCTCGCGAAGATTAGCAATGTGATCGTCAAAAGTTTTCCCCAAGACTAAAATGTCGTCTAAAAACGCGAGAACGATTTTCCAACTCAACCCCCTTAAAACTAAGTTCATGACCCTAGAAAAGGTTGCTGGCGCGTTGCAAAGTCCGAAGCCCATTTTGACATGCTCAAACAGCCCATACTTGGTGTGGAATGCTGTTTTCTTCCGGTCTTCTTCCTTGATGTTAACTTGCCAGTAGGCTGAGTTGGCGTCTAGCTTGGAGAACCATATGTTACCTTCCAGGGTATCTAAACAGTCGTCGACGAGCGGTAGTGGGAACACATCTTTGACGGTGACGTTGTTTAACTGGCGGTAATCAATGCACCATCTAACTGAGCCATCCCGTTTCCGGATCAATACTGGAGCTGCTGCCCAATCCGATGTCGACTCCCTTATAACCCCTGCTTTCAACATTTTCTGTAAATGTGCCTCTTCTTCATCAGCGAAATGTGCTGGAGTCCGTCTCATCCCTAGCTTTATAGGTCTGGCCACTCCAGTGTCAATGTTATGCTCAATCGCTGTGAAATTACCCAGGTCAAACTCATGCTTGGCAAAGACGTCAGTATAGTCAATCAAGAGTTTGGCGAACTCGGCACATTCAGAATCATTCAAATTCGCGCATGATTTCTCATAGAGGTCTTGCAAATGATCTGGTACCCGCCCCCCAGTCTCAATTTCTTGGACAGAAGCTACACAAGGGACAGTCCCAGAAAATTTTGGTTCAGTTACTATTTCCCCCCCAAAAGAAACAGCATTAGCGATTTGTTGGCCACGCTTTAGCACGCGATATTTGTCAGAGATGTTGACAATGCTAACAAGTGGTGATTTTTCTTCGCCATATAATGTTCTTGGAAGGAAGACAGATAAACCCTCTTTTGGCTCTATAAAAAAGTGAGAAGAAATCGGATGATCCAATTTGCATTTCACCATTGCGACCGAATTTGGTGGTACGACGCGACGTTTTGAAACGATCACATTTGCTAACTCCGGCCCCTCCTCGAGTTCATGACCTTTACTCAAATTTACAGTTTGCCCATCAAAAATCATGATATTTTTACCCAAATCAAGAATACATTTTCGTTTCTTAAGTATGTCCGCGCCGAGAAGCATGTCATGTTGTATTGGAGCGACATATATTGAAGGCTCTTTGTAGGTTTTACGGCCTAATTTCAAGTTGATTGGTCCCACAATATTGCCGAACATTGTCATTTCACGACCTGCTGCTCGAAGTGAAACATTCTTGATGTGGCTTGGTCTGGGTTGCATGGAATGGTAGATTTTGTCTGAGATAATGGTTACCTCGGCTGCTGTATCCACCACTGCTTGTATGGGAATACCATTGACTTTGACATCTACACAGTCTAACGAAGTAGAAACCAGGTGGCAAACTGTAGCATCATCATTGTAGCGATCAGGATCAGTGGTGCCCCTTTCGGTCTGATCCTTCTCCATGATGAGGTCATGGCCCAGTTGGACAGCATCCGGACAGGCCGTTGAGTCTCTGTCGATAGTGGTCTGCTGCCCATCTGCTTCTTCACTATCCCACTTCTGACACCAATAAAGTGTCAACTCACCAGTGTTTGCTGATGTAATACTGTTCAATCCGTTGGGCTTGCTCGTAGTCGGTAGTTCGTTCGTTGGTCTCGGTAGGAGTTTGTCGTAGTTGGGTTTCGCAAGTATTGATCGGTAGTTTGTAGAAAACACGTCCGTACTCGACGGCTAACAGATGCAGAAGGGCGATTGTCACGCTCAGCTCTCGCGCCAGACGAGAGATACACCATTAGCCAATCAGATGTTTCCATTACCCGGATGTAGTAAACAACGGAAGTAGGAAGTCCACTTTCACTTTCACTTTCACTACATCACTTTTTTCAGTTATAGAAAATTGAAAATATGGACCTTTTCAGTTGAAACCATTGGAGAGAAATAGAAATCACTTGTAGACTTGCAACTAGAATGACAGTTCTAACCACCTACCTGTTACCAACAAAATTTTCACTTCGTAACTACAGCTTGATTAAAAAAGATCTTCTTATTCAAGGTAGTAATTACTTAGCATGGGAAACAAAAAGTAATTTGTTACAACCAAATCGTCATGTACACTTTGTTTTCCTGGCCCATGCCAAGCATGGTTTAGAAATCCATATATGTTTACACTTATCCTTGCGGCAAATCATTTATTTTTTTTGTGATATAGTGAACCAAAACACTGATTTAGAGCAGTTCTATTGCAGAACCTTCTGGTATTGTTGACAACAGTGCCTTTAACTTATTTTCATGATGTAACTGTAACTGTATCAAATTTTGATAGAGGCTGCAGACAACTGGTGGGAAAAGATGGGGCGGGGCCTTCAACATACTTGATGAAATAAAATCTTTAAAAAAAATTGTGTGTGGCAAGCAACCGAGGCTTCTTTTACAGTCATGTTTTCTTTTTTGAAAAAAGTATCTATGTATCTTTAAAACATTTGAGTTGTAGATCGATTGAAAATGATAAATAATACACCCAAAGCAATTACCTTTCTAACCACCATAATTTGGGCAAATTTTTCAAAATTTTCAACACCTTTTTCCCTCTGGTTTGATACATTTATAAAGGTAGAAAATCTGATATCTATGGCCAGATACTTTTTTAATCTCCTAACTACCACCTTTTTTATTCAAGACGTAGATTTAGTTAATGTATTTTTGGGAAAAAAAACTACCGATGTTTTAGCCCTTTAACATTTATACTCAACGAACAATTTAAAACACTTTTTTTAACAAAAAAGAGAAAGTTTTTGTGAAAGACGAATTTTCATGACCTCGTCACATGAGGTTGACCTTGTTATCTGTAGATGCGCACTATTGAGATCTAACATTATACCAACTATGAACATGGTGTCCTGAATAACCTTGCAGTAATTGGCAAGGTTCGGGATTTTTTTTGTTAAGTGTAGCAGACAGACAGACGGAAAATGGTCGAGCAATATTATCCTGATCTTTCAATGTACTGGTATAAAAAAACAGCCAGATTTGCAAAAATTCTAGGAAATTTCATCAGCTACTGCTGTCAA
This sequence comes from Fragum whitleyi, assembly GCA_948146395.1. Classification (NCBI taxonomy): domain Eukaryota; kingdom Metazoa; phylum Mollusca; class Bivalvia; order Cardiida; family Cardiidae; genus Fragum; species Fragum whitleyi. The sequence goes on from OX411555.1 coordinate 12,532,939, forward strand.
ACAACGACATCGCTTAACAGATAAATAATCTAAATATAGGTCATTTCTCAATTTAATGCAATGTTTTCAGAATTAATCAAAACCAGATAAGATTTGGGAATGATAAAATTTCTTATCATTTTTTCTTTAAGAACTTCAATATATTAAATCAAAATGCATAAGTAGCTAGATTCGGCGCGGTTTTCTTTATAAAATATTTGGTTTGCTTATTTTGAGACGCCCCCTATGATGCGCACAGCTGATCCGCTAATGGCAAGTAAGGGTTGGGGATTGTTTCTTTTTATTGTACACAAAAAGGTGGACAAAACCATGCGAAAGCATAGTGAACCAACAATTTGTGCCCCCTTTTTGTGATTTCATCCACTATTTGAAGTCGTACTCGTTTACTAGCCTTCAATTTTGCAGACGAATTCTTTTTTTTTTTTGGAATTTCTATGACGTAATCTTTCAGTCGAACAGACGCTTGACTAGCGTTTCGTCGGTCTGAGGCACTACAACAACAATGTGAACTGTCAAAATTTTGTTATGCTACGAAGAAATGGACAGTGTCTTAGGATAGAATATTAGTTTCTTCTTAGGCATTTACAAGTGAAAGTAATTGAAGATGGAAATCAAAGTGATCCGCTATTGGTCATGATCCGCTATTGGCTAGTTGACTGTACTGTTAATGTCTCAGGGCTCGTGTTAGTGTTTGATAATGGGCAGTCATTGACTCCTGACCTAAGAAATTCTAGGGGTCATATCTGACTTTAGAGGGGTCAAAACAGCAGAAAAAGCAAATCATAAATTGAATTTTGCATATTTAAGAGTCACCTTAACTGTTTCTTTTGGTGGTGTGAAACAAGGAATTAATAAGTAGAACTTTTTGATAGTAATTTGTGAAAATCTTAGTTATGAACGCATGTTCTGACCCATAGCAATTTCTCTCAAGGGGGTCAAAATGACCCCATTTGGAGAAATTTATAGGGGTCAAATAAAGATATTGTCTAATTTGGGGGGGTCAAAACCCTGGTTTAAGGGTCAAACACGTGTCCTGTGAACTGAACCCTTCAGGTCCCCATCAGGACACACCTGTCAGATAATTAAATGTCATTTGTCTAAAAAATAAAATGGTCAAGGATAGCTAACAAACAATTATAAATGGTTTGAAGTCGTTTGAAGGCAACCTTGATAACCACAGCCTGTAGTTATGACATATAAGTTTGGTAGATCTGGGGTTCAAAGTAACCATACCAGGGATAATTTCAGCTGCATACTCGCGTTTAGGCAGCAACATGCCTGCCAGGGATAATTTTGGAGTGAGATATTCAGAGATTCTTTCCTTTTTTCTGCCAGAAATCTCATTGAAACTGGAATCATGAGTGAAAAATTCTAAAGCAAAAAATAATCTAGTGAATGATTTGGTAAAAATTTTGGGCTGAAAATTGTTAATTTCTCATTAGATTCTGCTAAATGAGATATTTTTGTACATGATATTCTGATTCAGATATATTCTTGCCATACAAAAAGGAGGTGTCATTTTTCTAGTTTTACACAGTTTCGATAAAAAAATTCTGCATAAAAAAAGAAAAAGTATGGCTCAGGAGAGGGAGTTTGTTGGAACCCTCCCCATCCATGAAACTGTTTGGGGCAAAATTTTGGGTATAAACGGGTAATTGGTCTGTTGATTCTTTGATTTACTATCAGATCTGTCAATTATCTTGTAACTTCATTCCTTGTCATGCTGAATACAAAACTTGGTAAAATAAGAGTTGAAATCAAAATGCTAAAAACACTAAATGTACTTATTGTGGATCAGAATTTATTTCATAAATATTATTCTTAAAATTTCCTGATTTAAATAAAAGAAAGACAGGTGGTGTAGACTAAGATCAGACTTCACATAAGTGCACACTGACCTTTGTCTATACCTTCTGCCCAGGAATATTCTGGGCTTAGAATTTGGCATGACAAGGGTCAACACAACCTTCTAATTGTGCCTTTCCTTTTCTGTCTGTAGATGGATTTGAGTCCACCTCCTGTGATGGGGTCCCTACAGATCAAATGGGATCCCAAAAACTTAGAGATACGCACAAAAACGGTGGAAAAAACTCTGGAACCACTTGTAACTCAGGTAATTTGTTACTTCAAATGTTAAAGCAAGCTCAATTTTACCATAGTAAGGAACTTCAGTTACCAATTAAGTTTAATTTGAAAAATTATTTTGTGTTTGTTTACAAAAAGTTGCTTATTTTTAGAATATTTGAATAAGCTCAATCCAAGATTTCTACCTACAATATCTAAGTAGAAAAAATACAGTGTAGGCTAAGATCAGACTGCACATCTGTGTAGGCTGTTCTTAGTTTATATTTTCTACTAAAACTTTGTATGAATATGCTTTGAAAAGCATGTGGAAGATTAAGCTTTTACTATTTCTAAATACTTGTACTGTTGTACTTGTAGTTTATCTGTATCTATAATCTTTGATAGGTAACAACATTAGTCAATCAGAAGGGGCCATCTAACAAGAAAAAGGGGAGATCAAAAAAGGGCCACGTCCTGGCTGCTGCTGTCCAAAAGGCTACTGAAAACTTTATTATATCTGGAGAAGATATCGCTAATGAGAATCCTGATGTTAAACAAGACATGCTTGCTGCAGTAGATGAGGTCAGAAAAACAGGTAAATTTAGCCCCCATAACAGAAAACTGCATTATATCTGCAGTGGATGAGGTTGAAAAAACAGGTAAAAAAAATCATTAAAAAATTGATGTCTTTGAGGCCCTTTTCTCTTTGATTTTAGGTGAATTTCATTATAAATGATTAGGGGTCCGTATCGGTCAGTTTTATCGATACGATATATGTATCGATAAAAAATTAATGATATTCGATATATCATATGATATTCCTATTTTTCAATAAAACACACAAAAAAGAGTTTGTTATTCTTTATAAGACACACATTTTGAGCAACTGCAAATACAATAATGTACTCTAGTCTGTCCGGTATGTTGGTGAAGAATACCAGAGTCTCAGAGTACAGGTGCACATCACACTTTTAACATTTGTAGATTTGCTTCAGTCCTTAAGATTACATGATGGTCTGTCTAATGTAAAATAAATGAATTCATTCTTGCTCTCTTCCTATTGGAAGTACAACCGCGTGACAAAATCAAAATTGGTTTGGACTGACTAAAATTAAAAGGTCAAAATTAAATGGAATGTTCAAAACCGGGTAGTCGTAATTACAAATCTTCACTGAACAAGAGCAAATCGTGACTTTTTATTTTATATCTCAACAAAAGAATACTTTTTTTAATCAAAAATTACGAAAGTAAACAATTTAGATGTATAAAAAGAAAGTACCGGTAATTTTCCCTCTTGTTTCAATAATCCAGAAAAAATCAACGATCCGAGGGTCTCTGGCGAAAATCCACATGAAATAAACAGTTAAGTCTCAAAGTGGAGTAAAGGACTTGGAAGAGTTTATTTTACAAAAGGTTAAACAGCTGATCAAAAGGTGCCGACGCCAGATGTTTTGGCTATTTTTAGAAAAGTTTCCAGAGCTGACACGCGACAGTCGGTTAACCTCGTGGGAATGGAATTCAGACCCTTTCCTTCATGTTGAGAATTTAGTATTATTTCATTAACTGTCTTTATGTGCTTGAATAAAGGATTAAACTTGAATAAAAAGGGATGTTTATTTTTTTAACAGGGCAGGTAGGCCATTTCTTTTAAAAACTGAATTGAATTTAAAAATTAAAATTAAATGACCATTTATTTTTTAGAGTCCTAAGAAATACTGCATTTATGCACAAGGACCAAACTTTAGTTGACAGGCAATGAGTCTTACCGTTTTCGCAGCTGTAAACATTGAACACTGTGTTTTTTCTAATGATTCTATTAATGTTTCATATTCATATGTTGATCGATATTTTTTCCGATACAGAAACATTCGATCCGATATATCTATCGAACGTAAAATACCGGTATTCGATATATATCGAGTACCGGTACGGAGCCCTATAAATGATTGTTTAGAGGAATTTCATCTCAAATTAGAGAAGAAGACTTAAAAAAATTCCTTAAATTTTAGCATTTGAAGTGGGATTTCTTAGTATAAAATGTTGGGAGCTACTTTTGGAGAGGATGATATTATTAGTCAAGAGGAAATATGGTATATCTAGCTAGTATTTTTAAACTTTTAACTCTTATCCAGCTGAATTTAAATTTAGTTTCAAACAAATTGCCAAGACATTGCAATCAGTATAAGGTAGTGGACCCATAACAGTTCTGCCACATTTCGGACCTAAGACCTAATGAACTTTCACAATGTTGACCAAGGTTTCCTAATGAAAATCATTAGGAAACCTCGGTTAATAATGTGAAAGTTCATTACGTCCTCAACATTGCAGATATATTACGGATCCACTACCTTAAGTAGAAAACAGGCATTGTAGTTAAAGATCAGACGATATGCCAATAATAAAACCAATTCCCGACCCCTGTTAAAAGTGATATTATAATTGTATATTTTAGGTGAGACTATGAGAGTGGCATCAGAAGAGTTTGCAGCTGATCCCTGTTCGTCAATGAAGAGAGGTGCAATGGTTAGGGCCGCTAGAGCTCTCTTGTCTGCTGTGACAAGACTTCTTATTCTAGCAGACATGGTGGACGTCCATCTATTGTTGAAGTCTTTAAGAGTGGTATGTTTTTATGCCCCCACATGGAAAGATCAGGGGGATATTGTTTTTTACCTATCTATTTCTCTCCATAAATCTTTAACAATGGTCATGGTTTTTGATTGGCCTTCATAGAACCTTCATATTTCACATGAGTATTGCTTATGATGAGGCCTTTCTGTTGGTACCAAGGTAACCTGTCAAGATCGAGGTAATTTTTCAATCTCAAATATTTTGAAATTTTCTGAAAATGGTAGTGGCGGGAGCATTAGTGTTTAAAAATACACATCTTGCTAAGCCTTATCCAGCTGAAATTTTATGATTTGTGACCCTTCAAGCGAAAAGGAAACATCTGGGAAGTGCATAAAATGTCGACCCTTGTGGAAACTTTAGCACTTTGCTGATTTTCTGAATAATTAATCTACCTTCCTGTGACAGAATTTTTAGCTCCACTGGCCGAAGACCAGCGAGCTATTGTCATGGCGGAGTGTCCGTCATGCGTCCGTCTGTCCGTGCATAAAATTTTTCTATAAACATCTCCTCCCAAACCGATGGGTGGATTTTAACGAAACTTGGTAGAAATGATTCTTGGGTGGCCCTCTTCTTAAATTGTTCAAAGAATTTTGATTGGCCCCGAAATATGGGCGTTGCAGGGCGTGGCATTTTTTCACTTTGAAATCTTTAAAAATCTTCTCCTCCCAAACCATTGAGCTGATTTCAATGAAACTTGGCATGCATGTTCCTTGGGTGACCCTTTACTTAAATTGTTCAAGAAATTTTGATTGGCCCATAAATATGGGCGTGGCAGGGCGGGGCTTATTTTGATCCCGAAATCTTTGAATGACATCTCCTTCTGAACCACTGGGCCGATTTCAATGAAACTACCAGAATGTTCCCTTGGTGACCCTTTACTTAAATTGTTCAAAAAAATTTAATTGGTCCATAAATATGGGCGTGGCAGGGCGGGGCCTATGTTGAGCTCGAAATTTTTGAATGACATTTTCTCCTGAACCACTTGGCTGATTTCAATGAAACTTTAGCAGAATGTTCCTTGAGTGTCTCTTTTCAAAGATTATTTGCTAAAATAGCCGGGGCCTTTTTTGAGCCAGAAATCTTTGAACGACATCTCCTTCTGAACCTTGTGTTTTAATAAGATGGGTAGAGGGTTGCAAGTTCATTGTGATTGAGTATTTTGGTGCAATATGGACCAGAACCAGTTAATCATTATTAAATAGGTCTTAGGAGATTTCGGAGTGTTAATGTATTCATTTAAAGTAAGCTTTATTTAATGAAAGTCTTAAGATTTTAAAGCCAGAGGAGCGATACAGGCCCTCTTAGGCCTCTTGTTGAAATGCTACTTCTGGTTGACCTGTTCTAGAACCAATCTCTTTTTAAAATATTTATTTTATGAAGTTCCCAGATGGTCCCTTTTTGCATGACGGGTCACATTTTTGACAAATTACAAACCTTTTTCACATTGCAACCAGTTTGACTCAAGTTTTCCCTACAATAGTTAAGTAGAATACAGACAGAGTAAGCTTAAATCAGTCTGCATGTCTGTACAGGCTTATATTGGTCTATACTATCTACCAAAGATATGTGTCAATTAAAATCTCTCACCAATTGATTAATAACTATAAATATGCTGTTGAAGTGGCATTACGACCCTAACAAACAATCAAGCAATTGAAATTGAAAACATGAAATGTCTCAATTATGTCATTCTGAATAAAAAAAAACCCTATGATTCAATGACATGATTCAAATGAGTACCTGCAATATATCTTTATGTGAGTATTATTGAAATATTGTTATCAAAAAGCCAAAAGACTGCATTATCTGTAACTTTGCTTATGATTCTATTCTACAGGTTGAGAATGATTTAGACAGAATAAGAAATGCCTCTAGTCATCAAGAACTTATGGACAGTTTTAAAGAGTTTGGTAAAAGTGTGGTGGAACTGTCAGAGAGGGCAGCTCAGAGACAAGCTGTAAGTGGAAATCCCAGTTTATTATTAGTCCCCCACCGGTTACCGGTAGGGGGACTATAGGTTTGCTCGATTCCGTCTGTCTGTCCGTCCGTCCGTCCGTCCGTCCGTCCGTCTGTCCGTCTGTCCGTCACGCTTTTGTCCGGGCTATATCTTCTAAACCATATGTGCTAGCAACTTCAAACTTGGTACACTTATAGATCTCATTGAGGAGGAGTGTCATGTTCAAGAACCGTTACTCTGCCACGCCCACTTTTTGAGTTATTGCCCTTTGTTGTTTTTACCCTTACATTCTTGTCCGGAACATATCCCCTAAAGCATATGTGCTAGCAACTTCGAACTTGGTACACTTATAGATCTCATTGAGGAGAAGTGTCATGTTCAAGATCCATAACTCTGCCACACCCACTTTTTGAGTTATTGCCCTTTGTTGTTTTTACCCTTACATTCTTGTCCGGAACATATCTCCTAAACTATGTGTGCTAGCAATTTCTAACTTTGTACACTTAAAGATCTCATTGAGGCGAAGTGTCATGTTCAAGAACCATAACTCTGCCACGCCCACTTTTTGAGTTATTGCCCTTTGTTGTTTTAACCCTTACATTCTTGTCTGGAACATATCTCCTAAACTTTAAGTGCTAGCAACTTCAAACTTTGTACACTTATAGATCTCGTTGAGGAGAAGTGTCATGTTAAAGAACCGTTACTCTGCCAGGCCCACTTTTTGAGTTATTGCCCTTTGTTGTTTTTACCCTTACATTCTTGTCCGGAACATATCTCCTAAACTATGTGTGCTAGCAACTTCAAACTTGGTACACTTAAAGATCTCATTGAGGCGAAGTGTCATGTTCAAGATTCATAACTCTGCCACACCCACTTTTTGAGTTATTGCCCTTTGTTGTTTTTTACCCTTACATTCTTGTCCGGATCATATCTCCTAAATATAAGTGCTAGCAACTTCAAACTTTGTACACTTATAGATCTTATTGAGGAGAAGTGTCATGTTCAAGAACCGTTACACTGCCACGCCAACTTTTTGAGTTATTGCCCTTTGTTGTTTTAACCCTTACATTCTTGTCTGGATCATATCTCCTAAACTATGTGTGCTAGCAACTTCAAATTTTGTACACTTATAGATCTCATTGAGGCGAAGTGTCATGTTCAAGATCCATAACTCAGCCACACCCACTTTTTGAGTTATTGCCCTTTGTTGTTTTTTACCCTTACATTCTTGTCCGGAACATATCTCCTAAACTATGTGTGCTAGCATTTTCAAACTTTGTACACTTAAAGATCTCATTGAGGCGAAGTGTCATGTTCAAGAACCGTTACTCTGCCACGCCCACTTTTTGAGTTATGCCCTTTGTTGTTTTAACCCTTACATTCTTGTCCGGAACATATCTCCTAAACTATGTGTGCTAGCAACTTCAAACTTGGTACACTTAAAGATCTCATTGAGGCGAAGTGTCATGTTCAAGATCCATAACTCTGCCACACCCACTTTTTGAGTTATTGCCCTTTGTTGTTTTTTACCCTTACATTCTTGTCCGGATCATATCTCCTAAATATAAGTGCTAGCAACTTCAAACTTTGTACACTTATAGATCTTATTGAGGAGAAGTGTCATGTTCAAGAACCGTTACACTGCCACGCCAACTTTTTGAGTTATTGCCCTTTGTTGTTTTAACCCTTACATTCTTGTCTGGATCATATCTCCTAAACTATGTGTGCTAGCAACTTCAAATTTTGTACACTTATAGATCTCATTGAGGCGAAGTGTCATGTTCAAGATCCATAACTCAGCCACACCCACTTTTTGAGTTATTGCCCTTTGTTGTCTTTAGCCTTACATTCTTGTCCGGATCATATCTCCTAAACTATAAGTGCTAGCAACTTCAAACTTTGTACACGTATAGCTTTTATTGAGGACAAGTGTCATGTACAAGAACTGTTATTCTGCCAGGCCCATTTTTTGAGTTATTGCCCTTTGTTGTTTTTACCCTTATATTTATGTCCGGATCATATCTCCTAAACCATAAGTGCTAGCAACTTCAAACTTTGTACACGGATAGATCTTATCGAGGACAAGTGTCATGTACAAGAACTGTTATTCTGCCAGGCCCACTTTTTGAGTTATTGCCCTTTGTTGTTTTTAGTCTTACATTCTTGTCCGGATCATATCTCCTAAACTATAAGTGCTAGCAAATTTAAACTTTTACAGTTATAGATCTAGTAAGTAGGAGATATATTATAAGAGAGGATTTTTGGTTATCCGGTGGGGGACTCCTGTATTGCATCGCAATACGACATGCACTTGTTAGTCATTGTATCACCATATGTTTACTGTATATCAAGTATGGACAGTTTTAACCCTTTTCATGCTTCATCTTGGCAAATTTGAGTTCAAATCAAAGTGCTGAAGGCTGTGGATGCCCTATATGTGAGTCAGGTTTTTTTTTTTTTTTTTTTTTTTGGGGGGGGGGGTCTAAATGCAAATTTTAAGCTAATCACTATCTTGAAAAAGCAAAAAGGTGGCATAGACTAAAGATCAGACAGCACATAGAGGGCAGCCCAGAGACAAGCTGTAAGTCAAAATCCCAGTTTATAGCTAGTCATTGTATCACTGAATGTTTACTTTATATTGAGTATGGGCAGTTGTAGCCCTTTTCATGCAGAATAAAAAGCTTTAGTTCAAAATCCCAGTTTGAGAAAACAGTGTTTCTATTTATATACAGTCTATCTTGCTCAAGCGACCACGTCTATTAAGCGACCAATTTTATTAAGCGACCACCATAAAAAGTCCCTTCACCGTAGGCAATCTCTCCGAAAAACAGAACATTCTGAACTAAAAAATGGTTATTGTTGAATCTTATGTTGTTGGAACCCATTAGAATTGTCTCTTGAGATGATTCTAATGGGTTCGAACATCATAGGAGTCAGTACGTCTTGACCGACAATCTATAAATGCTATCAAAATAAGCTGTCATATTTATCATGGTATTTCGTATTAAGCGACCATTCCCATAAATGACCGCTTTTTTGTGGTCCCTTTAGTGGTCGCTTAACACAAGTTTTACTGTACCTATCTTGTGTACTTGTCAGAGATATATAGATTTTCTTCACTTGTCCCTGGACATGTGAAATATTATTTTCTTGTCCAGGGTCAAAATTAACTTGTCCAATAGAATGATTTTTTTTTTTTTTTATAAAACATTGTTTTTAAAGAATTTTTAAAACATTTTCTTCATTAAAAACTGTGTTTTCTACAGTTTGATGTCAACATTAGGCTTTTTTAATCTCTGAGACCTGTTAATTACCATTCCAATATTTATCCTGGTATTTACTTGGACAAGTGGTTAAGAAAAATGTGCTTATCTTCAGGGAGAAAATCCCATGTTGGACAAGTCGAGCATAGGAATTCCATACCTGTGGTTGCAGCATTGTAAGGCCCTGTGATTCAATAGTTGAAAAAATATTGTGTTAAAAGCTTTCTTGTATAATAAAACAACACCTTTTTGCTCTAAGTGTTTTGCTTATCAAGAGACATGCCTGTGGAGTGAATCAGGCTCCTGAGCGTCTCTAGTTCGATTGACAACAGGGATCTATTAATTTCATTGTTCTGTTAATTTCATTGCTTAATTCAACTAATTGTGGCCATAAAATATAATGTTGAACTGTGTCTGTATTTTTCAGGACCTTAAAGACCCCAGACGTAGAGATGACCTGGCTGCCTCCAGAGCTACATTGAAAAAAAGTAGCATGATGCTTCTTACAGCTTCAAAGGTGATTTATATCATGTCCTTTACAGGGCTGTTTGGCCAACTGATTTCTGGCCAGGATCTTGGTCAGGATTAAACTGGTAGCCTGCTTTATCAGAGTGTCTCTCAGACAGCGGGCTACCAGTTTACACCCAGGTTAAACTGGCTCAAATGTCGACTAACAAAATAGGCTAGAATTGGCTATTCTGATAGTTGACAGTGGAACCAGTTAAATCCTGACTAGATCATGACAGAAATCAGTTGGCCAATGGATTAAGGGGCTATTTTGGACTTAAGATCTAAGAGTATGATGCAACCAACCTACCAACATTGGTATTCATTTGAATAGTCATTTCTAGACGATTCAAACGAGTACCCACAACATACAGTTTCATTGAGAAATAACAATTGTAGAATGGCTGTATCATATCCTATCATGACTTCCCCTTTTTATGCTGAATGACAACCTTGAAATAAATTGTACTCAAAAGCAAGCCCAGTCAGCTTGGTCATTTACTTGTTGGGCACTCAATCCTTTAGTTGTGAGTTAGATCTTCGGCTCTGCCAACCCTCATCCCACATTTGACAAAAGCAGAACTACAGATAGAGGGGGGTAAGAATTTTATTCCCACCTTAATTACAAATTTCCTTTGTTGTGGGTGCTCATTAGAATTGTCTCATCGAAAGGAAAGGATGTATTGGTAGGATTGAGAAATACTAGGAATCCATGATTATGTCAGATAAAACTGAAACATTGTAAAACCCCATTCAAACAATATTTCTGTTTCCTTCAGGCATATGTGAGACATCCAGAGCTGGCAGCAGCCAAAGCCAACAGAGACTGGGCTTATGAACAGTTGTGTAATGCTGTCAACACTATATCAGGGGTCGCCCAGGCCACTGGTCCATCTAGTGCTCACCCTTATGAGGGCGCTGGGGAACTGGCGGCTGCTTTGGATGAACTTATGGTATGTGCAATTATGTTTTAATCTCCACTTGCCGAAGGCCACTGGGGTTATTGTCATGGCGTTTTGTCTGTCGTGCGTCAGTCCGTCCATCCAGTCGTAAACTTTAAAAACCTTCTCCTCAGAAACTACTGGATGAATTTCAACCAAACATCACCGGATTGATCCTTGGGTGACCCTCTTTCAAACTTGTTCAAGAAATTTTGATCCAATGAAAAACATGGATTTAATGGGCATGGCTAATTTCCAAATATGGTAAAAAATGAGTTTTCTCAGATTCTAATTGATGGATACCAATTAAATTTTACATGAATGATCCTTGGGTGGCTCCTTTTCAGAGGTAGCCGCCGTCATAGCGCAGTTGGTAGCGCGTCGGACTGTCAATCTAGAGTTCGCGGGTTCGATCCCTGACGGCGGCACTCATTCTTTCCGACTATTTGTCTCTCACCAATGGGTTGATAATCGTAGACCTATGTGAGATAGCGGCTGGAGGCTAGGAAAGAATGTGGTGGTTGTACTGGTGAGAGAAATACCAGGGATCCATTGTTAGGTGCTCCAGCCGCCGCGATATAACTGAAATAATGTTGAAAGCGGCGTTAAACTCCATTCAATCAATCAATCCTTTTCAGAGGTCATTTTTCTTTTATCTACATAGTGGAAACTTTAAAAATCATTTTCTCAGAATGTAATCAATGAATATCAACCAAATTTCACTGGAATGATCCTTGAGTGACCCTTTATCAGTCTACAAAAAATATTGTGATTGGATGAAAAATATGTATTTTATGGGCGGAGGTCATTTTTTTTATGTTATACAGTGGAAACTTTGAAAATTATTTTCTCAGAATGTTATTGATGGATGTCAACCAAATTTCACAGAAATGATTTTTAAGTGACCCTTTATCAGTCTACAAAAAAATTATTGTAATCTGATGAAAAATATGTATTTCATGGGTGGAGGTCATTACTCTATATGTTTTTATAGTGGAAACTTTGAAAATCATTTTCTCAGAATGCAGCTTATAGATATCAACCAAATTTCACCGGATTGATCCTTGAGTGGCCCTTTATCAGTCTACCAAAAATCATCGTGATAGGATGAAAAATATGCATTTTATGGGCAGAGGTCATTTCTCAATATGTTATATAGTGGAAACTTTGAAAATCATTTCCTCAGAATGTAACAGATGGATATTAATCGAACTTCATTGGTATGATCCTTGTGAGACCCATTATCATGCAGCCAAAAATTATATGATTGGATGAAAAATATGTCTTTTATGGGCGGAGGTCATTTCTCTATATGTTATTTAGTGGAAACTTTGAAAATCATAATCAACATCAGTAAAACCCAAAATATCTAAAAATCTAATCAAAACTTTGACTTGCTATTACAATTATTTTGAGCCTGTGGAGCAACTCAAGCCATTCATGGCTTTCTAGTCTTTTAGTGTAGTGAAACGTTTTGCATCGTTTTGAACGTAATGAACTTAAGAGTATTGACCGAGGTTTCCTAATGATTTTCATTAGGAAACCTTCGTCAACATTGTGAAAGACCATAAGTTCTGAAATTTTGAAGAACTATAATGGTTCCACAAGCTTAATTATGCTTTTTGGTGGATTATTCAGAAATAGGGGTAGATTGTCATTTAATATACACATTGCCTAAACTGTGAAATTATTAAAAAAAAACATTATACCACGCTTTAGTTCATTATACCCCCCACCTACAAAGTAGAGGGGGGTATATTGGTTTCACCATGTCTGTCTGTCTGTCCATCCGTCCGTCCATCCGTCCGTCCGTAGACCTTTTTGTTCCCGGACTCTAACTCAAGAACCAAATGACCTACAATCATGAAACTTTATACAAATGTTCCTTATGACCCAAGGAAGTGCCCTATTGTTTTTGGGTCATGTAGGTCAAAGGTCAAGGTCACAGTCAGCCTTTGTTCAATTTTCGTTTCCGGACTCTAACTCAAGAACCAAATGACCTACAATCATGAAACTTTATACAAATGTTCCTTATGACCCAAGGAAGTGCCCTATTGTTTTTGGGTCATGTAGGTCAAAGGTCAAGGTCACAGTCAGCCTTTGTTCAATTTTCGTTTCCGGACTCTAACTCAAGAACGAAGTGGCCTACAATCATGAAATTTTATACAAATGATCCTTATGACCCAAGGAAGTGCCCTATTGTTTTTGGGTCATATAGGTCAAAGGTCAAGGTCATAGTCATTTTTTGTTCAATTTTCATTTCTGGACTCAAAAACCGAGCGACCTAGAATCATGAAACTTCATGCAAATGCTACTTATGACCTCAATATTAGTTTCAAACACATCCTGCACTAATAGCACTTGCATTCTGACAAAGCGCTTGTGGGGGGTATTAGTCCACTCTGCGACAGTTCTAGCACTATCTAACATTATCTTACATTTTGCTTGTGCCAAATTTTGCAATTTAAAAAATAAGTAGTTCATTTAAATATTGAATTTTCTTTTCTCAGATTTATTTGAAGGAAGCATATCATAATGCAAACAAGAGTTGTCCGCGGTTAACGTAGCTCGCCCAAACAGCTGCTTGTTACAAACAGCGCTTGACCAAAGACCGAAGTTCAAATTAAAAAAATATAAAAACTTTTTTGTTTTAATTGCATGTATAAGGTTAGGGTAAAGTGAAAGCCTACAAGCAGATGAGGTTATCAATGGAATTTCTTTGTATCAAACATGAAGTTTTTCTTTAAAATTTAAAATAAGTCCAAAAAGGTCAAGATCAAGGTCAAATTGTGAAGGACCTTGGTCTCTGTAGAAGCCTATCACCTAGTGAGTATGTGTATGAAGTAATAATGTCCCTGAGTAAAGCATTTAGAAAATATAAGCAAGGTTAAATTTTTGGTTAAAGTTTTTCAGTTTAAGTTTTTCCAAGTTCATAAAAGGTCAAGGTCAAATTGTCAAGGCCCTTGGTTTCTTGTGAAGGCCTTTCATCTGGTGACTATGTATATGAAGTAATGATGTCCCTAGGTTAAAGCATTCAGAAAATGTAAGCAAGGTTAAAGTTTTTGGTAAAAGAATTTCGGTTAAAGTATTTCTAAGTACATAAAAGGTCCAGGTCAAATTATCAAGGACCTTGATCTCTCACAAAAGCCTATCACCTAATGAGTATGTATATGAAGTAATGATGTCCCTAGGTTAAAGCATTCAGAAAATATAAGCAAGGTTAAAGTTTTTGGTTAAAGTTTTCAGTTAAAGTTTTTTTAAGTCCACAAATGGTAAAGGTCAAGGTCAAATTGTGAAGGACCTTGGTCTCTTGTGAAAGCTTATCACCTGGTGAGTATATATAAGAAGCTATGATGTCCCTAGGTTAGAGCATTAAAAAAATATATGCAAGGTTAAAGTTTTTGGTTATAGTTTTTTGGTTAAAGTTTTTTTAAGTCCACAAAGGGTCAAGGTCAAATTGTCAAGGACCTTTGTCTATGGTGAAGGCCTATCACCTAATGAGTGTGCATATGAAGTAATGATGTCTCTAGTTTAAAGCTTACAGAAAATATAAGCAAGGTTAAAGTTTTTTTTGTTGAAGTTTTTGGTTAAAGTTTTTTTTGAAAGGGTCAAGGTCACAGTCTAAAGGTCATTTCGACATGGATGTTGGTCTCAAATGAAAGCCTATGCCCTAATGAGTGTTTCTGTAAAAAATAAAGCCTCTAGGATAAATATTGATAGAAATAAAAAACTTTAACCTTCCGAGACTTTCGTCCCGAGCGAGCTAAAAATGTCATGCTAAAAAATTAAGAATTGCTTGTACCAATGAATTTATGCTATTTTTTATGTTTACTACCACTAAAACATCAGTTTACACTCCTTTTGATTTTAAGTATTTCACAATTTGGTGATTGATCCATTTATACATAAACTTAAGTTTGTCATCTTCATATTACTTGTAGCAAAAGGTGATCATGGATCCACTGACATATAATGAAGTGAGAACCCGACCATCCCTAGAAGAGCGACTTGAAAGTATCATCAGTGGTGCGGCCTTAATGGCAGACTCATCCAGTACACGCGATGACAGACGGGAGAGAATCGTTCTGGAATGTAACGCTGTGAGACAGGCACTACAGGACCTACTGACTGAATACATGAATAATGTAAGAAGCTTGTTTGATATATGACGTGCTATTTACTACTTTAAAGTATTAAAAGAAATTTCTTTATTTTTATGTATGTGTCTGACATTAATAATGTAAGGATCTTGTTTGATATATGATGTGTTATTTACTATTTTAAAGTGTTAAAAGAAATATCTTTATTTTTATGCTTGTGTCTGACATTAATAACAATTTCACATCTTCTCCTAATTTACTGAGTACTGAAGACACATTCTGAATACTAATGGTTATTATGCCACCCATCATAGAAGAGGGGTATATTGTTTTGCATTGTTTGTTGGTCCATTGGTCAGTCTGTACGTTGAACATTTCTTTTCCGGAGCATATCTCAAAAGTATGCAAGAATCATGAAACTTCACAGACAGATAGATCTTATTGAGGTGACGTGCAAGGCACAAGATCTAAACTATACATATTTTTATGCCCCTGTATTGAGAGATCGGGGGCATATTGTTTTACTCATGTCCGTCTGTCTGTCCGTCCGTTCGTCTGTCCGAAAACTTAACTGAAAACTTAACCTTTGCCTTATCGAGAGATCGCTGTTGCGGGGGCATTCGTGTTTCACAAATACATATTGTATGAGTTATTGCCCTTTGACAAAATATATATCATTGACCTGCTCTTTAGATACATCTCTAGTTTCTAGAAATATTTGGACTGTACCTTTTTATAGAGGCAAATTGGAGGTTCTGGTCAGAATTTAATTTACAGACATCTCTAGTTTCTAGAAATATTTGGGCTGTACCTTTTTTATAGAGGCAAATTGGAGGTTCTGGTCAGAATTTAATTTACAGACATCTCTAGTTTCTAGAAATATTTGGGCTGTACCTTTTTTATAGAGGCAAATTGGAGGTTCTGGTCAGAATTTAATTTACAGACATCTCTAGTTTCTAGAAATATTTGGACTGTACCTTTTTATAGAGGCAAATTGGAGGTTCTGGTCAGAATTTAATTTACAGACATCTCTAGTTTCTAGAAATATTTGGGCTGTACCTTTTTTATAGAGGCAAATTGGAGGTTCTGGTCAGAATTTAATTTACAGACATCTCTAGTTTCTAGAAATATTTGGGCTGTACCTTTTTATAGAGGGAAATTGGAGGTTCTGGTCAGAATTTAATTTACAGACATCTCTAATTTCTAGAAATATTTGGACTGTTCCTTTTTATAAAGGCAAATTGGAGGTTCTGGTCAGAATTTAATTTACAGACATCTCTAGTTTCTAGAAATATTTGGACTGTACCTTTTTATAGAGGCAAATTGGAGGTTCTGGTCAGAATTTAATTTACAGACATCTCTAGTTTCTAGAAATATTTGGACTGTACCTTTTTATAGAGGCAAATTGGAGGTTCTGGTCAGAACTTAATTAGGCAGCCGCCACCATAGCCCAGTTGGTTAGGCAATCTGGAAGTCCTGGGTTCAATCCCTGGTGGCGGCAAATATCCTTTCCGACGTTTGTCTCTCACCAATTGGTTGATGTAATCGAAGACCTATGTGGGATAGCAGTCGGAGGCTAGGAAAGGGTGTAATGGTAGTACATGTGAAAGAAATACCAGGAATCCATTGTTAGGTGCTCTGGCCACCGCGATATAACTGCGAAATTGTTGAAAGCCGCGTAAAACCCTTTCAAACAAACAAATTTAATTAGGCAATGTGAGTAATTGTTTCACCCAATTGTTATCCAAGTGACGCAAGAGAATGTTTGAATATACATTGTATTAAAAAAATCTAATGAAATCTTGATATTGGAAAAGTAAGTTAATGCGAGATATTTATGCTAATGCATAGAGGATGTTGAATGATTCTACATTGAATACTTTATTAATAAAATGAGGCATCTATAATCAGATGAAAACAAGGCCCTGCTGAGTTAATATCTATTTTAGATGATGCAGTGGGTAATTCTATATTTAACCCTTTGCTGTTTAATCCCTGCTTTTTACATGCCTGTGATTTTATGATTGAGAAAACATTGTGAAAAAAAAGAAATTGCTTCTGACAAGCAATTTCTTCTTTTTCCACACTATTTTCTACCCTACTGAATGGTTATTTTTCAAATTAAGTCCAAAAAATTTTCGTCTGCAAAACCTTTGAATTTAGACAGGTCCAACATTTTGTAAAACAGGAAAGGGTTAAATCTATTTATAGGCTGGTCAGAGAGAGCCCAGTGAAGAACTAGACAGGGCCATTGACAACATGATGAAGAAAACTAAAGATCTCAGAAGACAGGTTGGAAGAATGTCTTTTTTGAAGAATTTTGTATTTAAATGACATTTAATAATTTTGCGGTAGTGTTTAATGTAAGCCCTTTAGAATCATACATGAAATGAAATGATTATTAAATTACAATAAACTCTGAATATTATACTCAAGATAGAATGGACATAGTGTAATGTCTCACTATAACTGGGTCTTGTTGTATCTGGATAAACATTGATCTACTGTCTTGTCTTTTTTTTACTTCAGATTTGTGCGCACATTATCAATATTTTCTTATTGGAATAGAGAAGATAGACAACTCTTACAATTCAATGCACAATGAAGTGTATTAACTCTTGTCATGCTGAATAAATTTTGGCTAAATTTTTTTTATCAAAATCAAAGGGCAAAAAGCACTAAAAGTACCAGCTGTAGGTCAGTTTTAATTTGAAAAACTAAATCTATTCACAATTCTGGTTTGAAAGTGAGAAACAGGTAGTGCAGACTAACATTAGACTGCACATATGTGCAGGCTGATGTATGTCTATAGCTCCTGCCAAAGCAGGAATATTCCGGGTTCAGCATGACAAGGGTTAAAAAAAGCAAGTCATGTATAGTTCATTTAATAGTAGTACTATTCTAAAATTTTAATAAGCAGGATAAATTTTTAAGACTGAATTTCATGCCTGGACATATATCAAAAGGTAAAAAATCCAATCAAGGTCAAATTTTAATGTTAGGTTTTCTTTGGTCTTTCAAAGCTCCCTTTATAAGTTCTTCAAGAAATTGAAATTAATGAGCAAAGAAATTATTTCTATCTATTTATTAGTCCTCCATCCGTTACAGGTTGAGGGACAATAGGTTTACTTGATTTCATCCCTCATCCGTCTGTCCATCCATCAGTCACACTTTGGTCCAGCGCATATCTGCTAAACCAAAGTGCTCAGATCTTAAACAGGGGACTCCTGTATTACATTGCTAAATGTCATGTACTTGTTTCATTGTAGCTCCGTAAAGCTGTAGTTGACCATGTATCAGACTGTTTCCTGGAGACCAATGTACCTTTACTGGTGTTGATAGAGGCTGCCAAAGCTGGGGATGAAAAAGGTGTTGAGGAATACGCTGTTGTGTTTGCTGATCATGCTAACAAACTGGTGGAGGTAAGTAAACTATGTATTCGAATAAGTAACTATATATAAAAAAGGCAAGTATAATATTATTGTTGAGTGTCCAAAATGTTGTAAATACAGCTTAAGAAAAGCTGTATTTACTACATTTTGGTCGCTCAAGGACAATATTTCCACCTGCTGGTGTTGAAAGAAGCTGCTAAGGCTGGGGATGAGAAAGGTGTTGAGGAATATGCTGTTGTGTTTGCTGACCATGCTAACAAACTTGTGGAGGTTAGTAAATTTTGATGTAACATGAGTAACTAGATATCAAACAATGGCTGATCATCCAAAATGTTGTAAGTACAGTCTGAATAAAATTGTATTTAATGCATTTTGGTCACTCAATGACATTATGTCCCCCTGTTAGTGTTGATAGAAGCAGCCAAGGCTGGGGGAATCAAAGGTGTAGAGGAATATGCTGAAGTGTTTGCTGACCATGCTAACAAACTTGTGGAGGTATGTAAACTATGTATTACCATAAAAAACTTAATTTCAAATATCTTTGTATAATTTGTTTAAGCGACCAAAATGTAGGAAATACAGCTTGGGCTCTGCCCTTGGATTTTACCTTATGCATTTAACGCCCCCTAAATCAGACTTTATTCGGGGACACATCAATGTGAAAATGGAATTATTTCATAACTGTGATCTGTCACGCGAAAAGGGACCATCTGGGTAGTGCGTAAAGTGTCGATCATAGTCAGACTGCGCAGACTGACTAGGATCAAACTTTTTGCACCAAGCCTATTTTCTGAATCTAGAATGTTCAGTCTACCTTCCTGTGGAGAATTTTTGAAATGCAAATTCTGATTGACCTATGCTGGATCAAAAGTCTTTTTATGCCCCCGATAGGGAGGCATCATAAATTTGACTTGTCCGTCCGTCCGTCCGTCCGTCTGTCCGTCCGTCCGTCCGTCATTCCGTCCAAAAACTTTAACATTGGCCATAACTTCCTTATTACTTAACATATTCGCATCATACTTTACCACAACATTCCTTGGTACATTACCTTTCTGTAGGCACATACTTTGGTGACCTTGACCCCTGGATGACCTTGACCTTCAACATAGATTGGCCATAATTTAAAATCAAAGCGGTGTCGGGGGCATTGTCATCTTACAGTGACAGCTCTTGTTTAATAATGAATTTTACAGAATTCCCGGATGGTCTCTTTTCACGTAACGGGTTACAAATATACTCGCTTGTAAGCCCTACAGATGAGAAAATATTCTGATACAAAAATGACCCAGTTTACCATCATCAATAGCTAATTGGTAGAAATTTCAGTCTGCAATTTATTTGTTTGATGGCTATTATACCCTATGACTATTTACCATGATATTTTATCATAATATAGGTAGCTAACCTGGCTTGTTCAATGTCCAGTAATGAAGAAGGAGTCAAGATGGTGAGAATGGCTGCTACAGACCTGGAAAACTTATGTCCACAGGTATGATATAATTATACCCCCCCACCTACGAAGTAGAGTGTCTGCCTGTCATCCGTCCGTCCGTAGACCTTTTCGTTTCCTGACTCTAACTTAAGAACCAAGTGACCTACAATCATGAAACTTTATACAAATGATCCTTATGACCCAAGGAAGTGCCCTATTGTTTTTTGGGTCACATAGGTCAAAGGTCAAGGTCACAGTCAATTTTTGTTTGATTTTCGTTTCCGGACTCTAACTCAAAAACCAAGCAACCTTGAATCATGAAACCTTACGCAAATGTTGCTTATGACTCAATGATGTGCCCTATTGTTTTTGGGTCATATAGGTCAAAGGTCACAGTCAATTTTTTTTTTTTTCAATTTTCATTTCTGGACTAACTCTAGAACCAAGTGACCAAGAATCATGAAACTTCATGCAATTGCTGTATATGACCTCAATATTTGTTACAAACACATCCTGCACTAATAGCACTTACATTTCGACTAAGTATTGTGGGGGGTATAAGTCTACTCTGCGACATTTCTAGTTATGAATAATGCTATACATATTTCAAGAAATTGACTTGTAACCATATATTTATTTGTGTAATATATTTACTCCTCTCAAGGTTGCTCAGATATTACTTGGCTATTTTTCATTTTAATGCATTAATAAGATCAAAGACATATTGTTATCTGTCCATCCATTCATCTACATGCATATAAGTTAACTTATCATTGCCAATTTCTTCACAGCTATTCAAGATACAATGATCATATTTGGTAAAATAATTGATCTTAGTGATATGCATCTACATATACCGATGTAAAGGTCATGAGACAAGGTCAGCTGTCATGGTTAACTTTCGAAAAATTTGCTGTTTCAGTGTCATTCATATTTTACAAACACATCTTGTTTAATTTTTCAGGTGATCAATGCGGCCAGAGTTCTTGCTGCCAGACCCAGGTCTAAAGTGACCTTGGAGAACATGGATGCTTTCAAAGATGCGTGGGAGACCCAGGTTAGGCTGCTCACAGATGCAGTGGATGATATCACAACAATTGATGACTTCTTGGCTGTATCAGGTCAGTGTTTTATCTTATAACTACAGTCAAACCTGGTCTTCTGGCACCTCAATTCAGCGTGCACCTGTCTTCAACATGCAGTTCAATGTCCCCCTGAACTGATTTACTCTTTATTTTACCTGTATTCAACAAGCACCTGTCAAACGCACGCAACAGCCGCTAAATTCATGTCCCATCATTCATATAACCTGAGATTTGCGGCCACTCAAAGAATAAAGGGCAATTATCGCAGTTATACCCGCGGCCAATGAAAGATTTTCGCCAGTCGAAAGACTAAAGTGATTTTCACGGATTCGTTATTCTTACAGTCAACTCTTGTTTTTCGAGTTATCTATTCAAGTGTCATAAATCAAGTATACATACACAAAGACATGTGTTAACGGTTAACAGGTGGTGACAAACATTGAAGATTCTTTGAAAACAATTAATATTGATAAAATTGACATTCTACACAAACCATTTTAAGAAATTTGGTTCAGAATTTTAATGATTTATTTTTCAGTCGAGTAGACATCGAAAGTACTGTTAATACTCTATTCAAAGGTTGGCTTTCATATTTAATTCAGCCAAAAAGATTTGGGGGAGAAAATACAGTTTTTGAGGTCTGTAATGGGTAAAGAAACTTGACTGCTCGACTAATTCTTTCCAATTTTTTGATTAGCAATTATAGATTTTGTTTCAGAGAGGGCATTTGCTTTTGAATGTAATTGGTGATAAATTTGTGGAATTGCCTTCCGATGATTGAATAGATTCAAAATATTATTTTGGCTATTGTTTTAATTGGTCATTGGATATTTAGAAAAAAAGAAGACATTTCTTAACAATCTTGAGATAAATGTCACCTTTTATTGGAGAAATAAAATGTAAAGCTTTTATGAACATAATCGAAAGTAGTTTTTCTTTTTCCCTGCCTTTACCTTGATCAAAACTATGATGATGTACCATTCCCCCCCCCCCCCCCCCCCCCCCCCCGCCCCTGATATCAGGTCGACCTGTATTAAGCAAGCACCTGTCTTAAGCAAGTGATTTTGGCATATCCCTTGACCGCTTGCTTAAGACAGGTTAGACTGTATACAAATATCTATGTGATAACATCCCATATGATATTTTTTATGATATCACAAGGATATTTTTAGAACAGTGACATAATGCTGTTTTTTTTAAAAACTTGCATTTCTGTTAGAAACATCGACGAAACTGAGGCAAAAAGAGGTTAAAAGATGAATATGATACATACTTAGTGTATTGTAGGAAAAAATATCTAACTAGGTTTTGGGAATTGAAAATTGTGTTGGAAGAGCCTTGACAATTCCCCCAACCTTGTTAGATATTTTTTTCATACAAAACACTATCATACTTAGAATTAAACCTGAAATCAATTAAAACTGCCGTAAAATTGAATTCAATAATCAAAAGTTCACACAAAAGAAAAGAAAATGTAATACAGTATTCCCAATCCCCTCCTCTCATCACCCCAAAATACTGTAATCAATTCACTTATATGGTAAATTAATTATATATGATTTTAAAAAAAAAGCTGTTTCTTGATTTTAGCACTCCATTTTATTACAGAAATAAACATAATATTATCCAAAAAGATTTCAGTGAATGAATTGGTTAATGCGGGACTAAATCAATGAATATTGCTTTTATTTTCCATTTTGCAGAGAGTCACATACTGGAGGATGTCAATAAGTGTGTGTTTGCCCTACAAGAGGGGGATGCTGACACGTTAGACAGAACAGCCGGGGCTATCCGTGGACGATCTGCTCGTGTATGTAATGTGGTGTCTGCTGAGATGGATAATTATGAACCAGGATCTTACACTGATAGAGTTATGGAGGCTGTTGTTCTTCTGAGAGATCAAGGTAAAGTAGTATTTTCAGGGATGTGAGGGCCAATTTGGTTTAAGAGATAAAGAGAGGATATGTTGATTTCATTGAGGTATGAAACTTAAAACCTAATCACACTGTAAGAATACGCATGATACCTGCATGAAATCAAATATTCTCTTCATATCTTAAAATTTAATATCATTTTGCAAAAAGGTAAAGATTTGTTTACTTTCAAGCAGTTTTAGTTTATCTATGGGACTACCTTTTGCAGAAGCTTGCAAAATAGCTGCGTAATCAAAATTAAATTAATTGAGAATTAAAACCAATTCTTCAACAGATCAGAATGTGCAAAATTTGTGGGAATCAACTAAAATTAAATTATGTCTAGATAAAGATATGAGCCTCTGGGAGACATTTCCAAAGTTTCAAATGTTTGCTAACTAAAGACTTGCTAGTCTTGCACAGACTGACCAGAGTCTTCATTATGCCTTTGGTAGATATGTAAAGTTTCTTAAAAGCCACATTCTTTCTGACTATTTGTCTCTCACCAATGGGTTGATAATCGAAGACCTATGTGAGGCAGCAGCTGGAGGCTAGGAAAGGATGTGATGGTTGTACTGGTGAGAGAAATGCTGGTAAATTGTTAGGTGCTCCAGCCTCCGCGATATAATTGAAAAAATGCTGAAAGTGGCATAAAACTCCATTCAATCAATCAATAATAAGAGTCACACAACCTTCTATTTTAACTTTGTGGCTAAATAGCCTGCTCAGTTTTTGCACCTCATGTACATAGCAAATTGTTGGAAATGTGCATGCATAGAATCATATTGCCATAAACTTTGAAATTGTCATGTGGCAATTAAAGACCTGATTCTACTGTAAACCTAGAAATGATATCGCGCCATTTAAGTTCGCTTGATTCGCAGGAGGGATGGAACCGCAAACTTTAAACGCCGCAAATGGCCCACTCATAATGAAAACTCGAACTTGAATCGCATTTACAAGTCTTCTGAGAAAATAATTAGTTGACAAAAAAAAAAGGATTGAATTTTATAACCTCTGACAGACATGCAGATTTTTCGTTGCATGTGTTCTTTTGGGGTATTTGCGGGAAGTAACAATCCGCAAATGTAAATCGCAGCAAAAAAGCCACAAACATTTCTAGCTTCAAACTGTTCTAGGTTAACAGTATTTAAATCTGTTCAAAAATAGCTCTTGATTTTTGCTACCCAGTACATTTTGTCAATTATGTTACAGAATTTAAATACAAAGGAAATAAAAAGTAGTGAATGGAAAATATTGCAAGAATATGATAACTGGTTACATGAAATTACAAATTTGTAGAACTATTTGTGTAGCTGTTTAGGTAAAATTCTTAAACATACTGTATTTTGAGGTTGGCTGTTGCATCTGTTCACTATACCCTTTTTTCACACAATTGTTCACCTTTCTATTTATTGACAGTGATGCCAAACTTTGCTGAGAAGGTAGAATTAGCCGTTGATGCCCTGTCACAAAATATGCCGGAGCGTGTAGATGAGAATGAATTCATTGATGCAAGCAGACTGGTGTATGATGGTGTCAGAGATATAAGACAGGCTGTATTGATGAATAGGGTATGTCTATTCATACAGTTATAATACCATTACCATTTTTAGCCCATTCCCAGACAACAATCTTTAACACTAATTCAAAAATGAAGAGTTGAAGACTTTTATACCATCACTAGACAACAAAATTTAAGACTATTTGAAAAAAAAAATGTAGATGACATAATAAATGAAATTTAAAAGTCTTTGGATTTAAAGGAGCAAACAGTATGGACAATTAAGAAATTGCTTGTTACAAGCAATTTCTTAATTGTCCACAATGTATTCTAAAACCCCATTCAAATATATAGTCCATTTGACTTCTATAAGGACCAAAGTTTTCATCAATTACACAAATATATGCTGGTAAAAATGTTTTGTATTTGGCAATATTTCAATTTTAGCTTAATACCATGCTTTTGTCTTTTTAGTTAATGTGCAATAAATTACACAGACAAAATTAATTTTCTAAAAATCTCGATTTTATACAAAAATGGCTCAATTAAAGTAAATCACTTTTGACTCAACACCTTTGCAAATCAGAACTACTTTTAGAGAGACAATTTGCTATTCCGTTTATTATAGAAACAACTAGGTACGACAGGTGGGGAAATAACATGATGACAGATGGACGAAATCATTATTTTGCTTTCAAAAAAATTGAAAAAATAAGTCTTCATGGTATTAGATTATAAAATTGATATGGCAAGCAAAAATAAAATTACCAATTCATTTTTAGAGAATTTTGGTTAAATGTTGGTCAATATAGAAGTCTAACAGACTTTACCACTTTTTTACAGTGGTAAAGTCTGTTTGACTTCTATATGGACCAACATTTAACCAAAACCTTTTACTTTGCAGGCACCAGAAGAGCTGGACACTGACACAGATCTAGAGGATGAGGCAGACCATTATGATACCAGGAGTAGATGTAAGTTTGTTTTTTGACGTAATTTTGACATTTCGTGGGTTTGGTTCAAGACTGTTGTATGTGTAAATACAATGGATATACACTTACTACAGTCTTGCACCGAACCCTCTATTTGTGACCTATCAAGTGAAAAGGACCATCTTTGAAATGCAAAAAGTGTCCATCCTTGGCACACTTTGCAATATGAGCAGACTTACCAAGGTGGACACTTTTTCACAAATAACAAATTTTCTGAATCTAGAATGATCATTCTGCCTTTGAGTGTAATTATTTCCAAAATTGCCATTCTAGTTGACCTATACTTGATCCAATAGTTTTTCCAAATATTTATTTTACGGTGTTCCTAGGTGGTTCTTTATCACAAGACAATTCACATTTATGAACACATTACCAGTGTTGCAACTACTATGATTGATAGTGGGAATCCCTTGTTTTGCTTTTTGCATCACATTAAATCCAATTAAATCATATTGCACAATGTTTTCTAGGCTGCTCAATGTATGTCAATCAAGGGCACTTGAAATTGTTGGAAATGTCACTCACAGCCTCTATTGTTAACAAATTTGTATATGTTTTTTTTTTTAGAAAATTGCCCAAAGAGGAGAAAGAAAAGATTGTATATTTTGTTTACAAGATTGAATATATTGCTAACAATATTGTATATTTTGCTAACAAGATTGTATATTTTGTTTACAGCAAGTTACCAGACAGATGTTGATGATTTACAAGGGAAGTCTGACAGAGCTCTGATGAGAGAACTGCCTCAAGAAGAGAAAGAAAAGATTCAGGTGAGCTGGAAGTCTTTATAAAACAATTTAAACACATCTGAGTGATCATATCATATCATATTTTAAGATAGTGGACCTGTAATAGTTCCACAATGTTTGGAAATCAAGAACTTTTAACAGTGTAAACCATGGTTTCCTAACTATTTCATTTGGAAACCTTGGTTAACCCTGTTTAAAGTTCTTGACTTCCGAAATTTGTTATTGTGGGTCCACTACCTTAATGACAATTTTCATACAAAAGTTGGATTTGTTTAATCAATCAGTGATATTTCATGTTGTTAGAAATATTTTTGAAAGTAGAAATTTTATCTCAATACTAAGATGAAGGCTACATTGATAGCAAGGAACTTGAATTATTTGATATCATAGCTTACTATCATGTTTAAGAAAAGCTTTTAGCAGTATAGCTCAACACATATTACTCTTTTTGACTCATAAGAAGGAGAGATATGAAAATTACTATTGTGAAAAAATGCCGTTTTTCAGACACTATTTTTGGCACATATTGTATGTCTGTTTCTAAATCTTCTATTTAAATACATTTTACTGTAGATAAGTTAGAGCATAAAACTCTTGAATAATTGGATTTTGTTCCTACTAGGCCCAATTTGAGATGTTCCGCCAAGAGAAAGCCAAGTTAGATCTGGAAGTAGCCAAATGGGATGACAGTGGAAATGACATCATTGTTATAGCCAAACAGATGTGTATGATAATGATGGAAATGACAGACTTTACTAGGTTAGTATCTGTTTGAAATCTTCTGCGGTGTAACAAAATTATGAAGAAACATTTACAGTCTAAAATGAAATTGAATTTATATCATCAGTTATATCATGATAACATAAAAGGGGTATATGAATTAAAAAGAAGTACTTAAAACTTTATTCGCAATAATATTCATATGTTATGTGTTTTACTGTGTCCACAGACAGCTCCGCCATTCTATGATGTCATACCTCAGCTTGTGTGCTTTTGACGTATTATAACCCACATACAAAATGATGTGCTTTGTCTTCCATGAAAATCTCCCAACATCAATATCATTCTTTATTTATTTATTTTACACCCAGAAAAGTATAATTTAACTATACTTCACCTAGAAAAGGGTAATAAAACTTATTTCAGAATTTATTTGATCCTGTGATCGTGTTTTAATGGATATAATTTCATTTTAGTGTTAATGTGTCCATAATTTCATTTTCGTGTTGATGTGTCCATGAATAAAGTGCATGAAAAAGTCTGACTGGGGGAAGGAGTTATATGCAAAGCAAAATCCTCGGGCTCTACCCTTGGATTTTACCTTTTGCATATAACTCCTCCTTCATCAGACTTTTGTCAGCCCGATTAGCTCAGTCAGTAGAGCACAGGACTCCAAAACCATTGAAGTTTGATCGCTTGGGTTTGATTCCCAGGCTGGTGCACTAATAAACTAATTATCTATAAGATGATATGTTAAACCGATGTCCCATGACCACCAAGCATGGTGGATCTCTGCAGTAGTATAGTCATGTACTATCCCTTGTACTAACTAACCGTCTTCTTGGGACGTGGCTGTTATGGGCATGTGCTACGTAGCGACGATAAATAAACGGAAATACACAAACTTTATTCACGGACACATCAACACAAATATGAAGTTATTTCATAATCAACAAATAATGGCTCTTGTAAAATAAAAAGCTATGTAGATGAAATTTGATAATTAGCATAGCATTAAAATATAGACACAAGAAACCATTGTGTCAGAATATGATAATGTGTATTTATTGGCCATTTCTATGCTTTATCTTAAAGGAAACTTACATCTCAGATATTTTCTACTTTAAGGGCGTGTCCTTTCTTTGTCACTTGTATCTTAATTTTAGTAATAATAAACTTTAATTTTTCCAGAGGGCGTGGTCCATTAAAAAGCACAATGGATGTGATTAATGCTGCTAAGAAGATTTCTGAAGCAGGAACCAAGCTAGACTCTCTTGCCAATACTATCGCTGAACAGGTCGGATAATTATCTGGAAAGCTGGCAGATCGCTAGTTTCTCACTAAGAAATAATCAACTGCTGCTTCAGACTAAATAATATAATTTATCATGCAATGAAGCTTGTATTGACCTGATATCACCTGTCTGATAACAAATTCTCCGAACCTTGATCAGATGGCATTGATATTTTAAGACACTAACATATAATTTTCTTTTGATTGAGAAATGATTTTATAATAGACAGCAATTTTTTTCAAATATGACCTCTATCTAAGAGATTTGGGAAATACAACTTATTTTTAAATTAATTATTGAAATTGTTAAGTGAGAATAAATCATATCCCCTGGCCAAAGACAATAAATCATGTGATTAGTAATGTGTATGATAGATAATAAGAGCTTTACTGCAAATGCACATTCACTGAATTGTAATATAAAACATTGAATAAGTAGTTCTGCTATAAACCATTCTATTGATAGTGATTCCATAGAGCGACAGAAAGAAGGGGTATTTTGATTTTAGATCAAAGTATTTCAATAACTATAGCGTTCAGGCAATTCAAATGAATACCCACAATGTAGGGTTTCATTTAAAAACAAAGATTTAAGAATGGCTTTACCCTTCTTATCTGTACCCCTGATTGATTTTTCTTTCTGCAGCTTTGACATTAATACTGAACAAAGTCTGATTATAAATAATTGTATCAACAATGATTTCAGTGTCCAGATTCCTCGTCTAAGAAGGATTTAGTAGCATATCTACAGAGAATTGCTTTGTACTGTCATCAGTTAAATATCACCAGTAAAGTAAAGGCTGATGTACAAAGTGTGGGTGGAGAACTCATTGTTTCTGGGGTAAGGTTTGTTTTTGGTATTATAAGCAAGTTCTGTAGAAGACCATTCCTCACTTTTCAGAGTTAGTATATAAACAATTAGGCAGGGATCAACACTAACACCAGTCCTCAGGCCTGAAACCTGTGGATTTTAGGGAGGACTGGTAAATGTTACCATGCTGCAGGCCTTTCAGGCCTGTAGATAATAGCAGTAATAAGTATTTCAATGTCCAGTTTTGAAAAAAAACTGCTTTTCCAAAACTAAAATTTGCATTACCAAATGGAAAACATTGTAGAAAAAGAAGAAATTGCTTGTCAAAAGCAAATTCTTCTTTTTCTTCATTGTTTTCCTTGATATTTAACCCTTAAATTGCTAAAAATCAAACATGGTTTTCATATAGGACCTGTTGTTATCAGGGAGGACCTGTCATATCTAGGGCTAACAGGTCCTTTAGGCAGGTGGCAAAAAGTAGTTAATGTCAAACCCTAAAACAATCAGACACAGCCGAGTGCACTTGTCTTTGAGATCATTTTATAACATCTGTCATTGAAATAGACAAAACCTCGCAAATGGATAAAATGTTGTAGTACTAGTGTGACGAATTCCTTAAACGAATAGTCAGGTCCTTTCAGCTTCCAAAGAAATTGAATGAAATACTGTTGAAATGGTGTTGAAACTTATGCAAACAAATATAGGATATAAACATGTATTGTATAAGCACCCAACTGTTTTGAATTTTAAAGATTGTGTTTATTTCGATCCGTATTACACTGCAGAACTAATGAATCGTTTGTCAAAAACATATGAGCCTGTGTGCGAGATTTTAAACCATTTCAAATATGCGCAAAGCAAAGACTCTCACCATCCTGTGCATCCGCACAGTCTGACTAGAGTCTTCACTATGAGTTTAGTAGATAGAGAAGGTCTCAAAGTATCTGTAGACCACAAGGTAACTTTAAATTTACAGTTATGTGGCTGACTATCCTACTCAGTGTTTGCACCTCATGAACATTTCAAATTGTCTCACTCAGGCTCACATAATCTTTATCTTATTTATTCCAGCTTGACAGTGCAACCTCTCTCATCACAGCTGCCAAGAATCTCATGAATGCTGTTGTTTTGACTGTGAAGGCATGTTATGTGGCATCAACTAAAGTGAGTATTAAAGCTAGTCCATCCTTCAATAGCTAGAGAAAAGCAAATGTATCAGAAATCAACGACTCGACACAAAACAGTTGTTTTTAACTGTAAGCTTAGAAGAAGTTGCAAGTTTTATTATGCTTTTACCCATTGATACACTCAGTTAATTTACTTTCTGTCAAAAATATCTGTCAATAATTACCCTTAAATACAAGAAAACCAAAACAGAAATAATTAACTTACATAATAATTGCTTAGTAAAAAGCTTTCTGTGTAGGCATAGGACATGTGAAGTTTTTGGGTTTTAATCTGAAGATTTTGAAATAATGAAAGGACTGTATTATACAAAGCAAGTCAGCTTACTAAATGGCCAGATTTATAATCTCACAAATGCTCTTCTTTTCTCCTTTCAGTATAAACAAACAGGGAAAGGCGTAAGTATCATAATAATTTGCCAGGCTATTTTATGAATTCATTTACATGCTACTAGGCTTTCTGTTTATATCTATAATTTGTATTACAGCAGTTAATTGTATTCAAAAGTAAAGTATAAGCATTAGACGATACTCTTTATGTTGAATGGTATCATTTGTCAAAACATGTCTACTTAATAAAAGGTCATTTCACTTACAATTCATACAGCCATCCTACCTTAAGATATGATATGAAGAGACAAAATCGTTTCTCAAACAGAACAATTAAGAATATTGTCTAACAATAGCACAGCCTTCGGCTGTTTGTTGCTGGACAGTGGATGAATAGTGTTAGTCAATAAAGGGGCATAATTTGCACAAAATGCATTGAGAGTTATTGCCCTTCTTAGAATAGATTGCTCTTGTTCTTTTGATAGTGACGATGTTTGTCAAGTTTTAAGAGTATGTCTTCTAGTAGAACCGGAGATATCACAAAAAGTAAATGTTTTTGCAAGTGGCAAACAGCGACGATAATAATGCCGTTGCCAAGGCTACAGCAATACCTCGGGCTTTCTCGAAAAAAACATCCGAGCTAAAAATACATCTTGTGAAAAGTATTATAGAAATATGTCACCTTTTTACCGAACTTATAATAAAAAAAATTACTTAAGAAAAAAGAGTTTTTACAACAGCCCTGCATTGATGATGCATAAATTTCTGCAAACATTTTAAAATGATACCCTGCTTTGCATCTGAGTTCACATACAAAGCAGGGTACCATAAGCAATCATTCAATGAACATTTCCATCTTGAACACAGGGCAGTCTTATACTTAACCGTTGAAATTTTGTAACTTGTAGAGAATCGTAACCTGGAAGATGAAACCACCAGAGAAGAAACCCCTTGTACGCAGAGAAGATGGTGGACGTATGGGGCGTATTAGTAAGAGTGCTGGGAGAAAGAAAATTGAACCAATCAAAGCTCTCAATGAATTCCAGGAAGTTGGACCAGACAGCTTTTGCTAGATTTCTTGACAATATTCGCAGTATTACATAAATTTATCATTACCATGGTATACAGATCTAAGTTGAAAGAAGTTTGAGGCGACAATTTCAAATTGATGACAGTATAATTATACCTTGTTTTTTGGGGTAGAAAACATTTTGGAAAATTAAAAAAAAAGGGTAATAACAAGCATTTTCCACAATGTTTCTCCATCCTTTTGATTAAAGTGCAGAAAATGGTTGGGAATGAGTTAACCGAGATACATTTGTTACCTTTTCATTAATAACAGTTGTTAAAAATACAAAAAGTACTTATCAAATGACTGAAGAAAACAGGTAATTTGACAGCTTCTGCCTAGCCTGTTAACACTTTCCTGTTTTACCAAATTTTGGACCTGTCCAAATTAAAAGGTTTTGCAGATGAAAATTTAGAGTGGATTTAATTTGAAAAATAACCGTTATGTAGGGAAGAAAATTTTGTAGAAAAAGAAGAAATTGCTTGTCTCAAACAATTTCTTCTTTTTCTACAATATTTTCTCTATAACAAAATCTTAGGGACATAAAAACCAGGGATTGGACAGGAAAGGGTTAATTGGAAAAAGATGTCAGAAATGGGTTAAATGGTAAAAGATAAAGTTCTCCTTTTCCTCACAAAGGTTTTTCTAGAATTACAGGAATCTACTTTGGCATTGATCCTAGGAGTTGTGGGGACAAGTGAATTTGGTTTAAACATGTTGATTATTGATTGATAACCCAAAAAATTTGTACCCATAATTTTGAATAAACTTAAGTTACGAGGTTTTAGTAGCCCACTGACAATAAAGTCATTACTTAATCTGACTATGCAATCATTCAATATACAATTAAGAACATCGTGAAATTGGCTGTGATTCCAATCAAAATCATTCTATATTATTCATTCATCACTCCAATCATTCATTCCAATCACTAAGCTTTCAAACCATTAAAAAATCACTCTAAAATTGCTAAAGCAGTAAGATCAACAACTGAATATAATAATAATTGCAAGAAAAAATACATGATTTCAACAACTTAACTGAGTTCTGAAAGCGTATGATGAGTTTTGAATACACAGAAAGTAATGTGTAGAACCTGTATTCATATTTTATTAAAGGGATAGATATCGCTATTTTGTTCATCCTGAACAAAACTAACTATATTGGATTACCTCCCTTTAATTTCACTAAAAACTAGCTCCTTACTTTCATTCAATTTCATTCCAAAAACATTCCAAAATCATTCATCTTGTTAATTTCACGATATTGTTAATTGTACCAAAAACTAGGTGAAAAGAATGTGTTTGTGGAAGAATTCATTTTTGTACATTTTTGTAAATATAAAGCTTTTTAGTGTGGTATTTTTCAACTACACAAATCATTTTCATATTTTGTACTTATCATTCGAAAGTCATTTCATATATAAATGTTATAATTGACATGTGTAAATAAAAACACCTTCTTCCAAGCCTTTAAGGCAAAGATGAATAAGACAGCTTCATTGTTTTGAAATGCATATTACAATAGAATAAAGGGGGTACACTTGAATATAGACATTTGAATGTCTCCTTCAATATGTTTCATTTAATATTTCATAGATTCATATGCCATTCATCATAATTTCACAGTCACTCAAAGACAAATTGCTTACTTATAAAGAAACAAATCAGTAAACTATGAATACAGGGGTCCTGATTAGAGGGGGTAGTCTAAAACCTTCATTTCCAAATGAAAACCTATGTTGTGGGTACTTGTTTGAATCGTCTCGACGAGACGGTTCAAATGAGTACCAACAACATGGGGTTTTGGTTAGGAATAATGAAATGTTTGAATTTGAAAACCAAAAAAAAACCTTCTATATGTAGCTACATGAATATAATGCTCAAGTGACAGAGAAGCATGCATTGTTATATCTGAGTATCGTTCTTAAAGATGACCTTTCTAATAAAACCAGTCATATGGGACCATGAAAAACACCTTGTTATTACCAATAAATTTCATAAACTGAAATCATTGTAATAATTTAACTGTAAAAGTTATTAAAGTGTTCAGCAGAGTTATCAAAATCTGTTGACTTAATGCTTTATTCCTTAGACTAATTGGTTGTGGTGTTTAAGAAGTGCAGATAGTGGGGATTTGCTTGCACATATCCAGATTATTTTATCAATTTTAGAATGGTCCTACCCTTTCAAATCTGTAACCTTTTTTTGTTTACATATTTGCCAACTTTAAACAAATGGTCCGATCATTAAGCATTTGATAATGAATGGATTAAATGGATTGTCAGAAACATATCAGTTACTAATGTAGGTTGTGATTTTGAAATTTCAACAGAAAATTATTCATTTAAACAGGCAGAATTTGAGGAGAGAATATATTCTTGGGGGTTTCAGCAAAACATTATACTGTATACTGAATTAATCATTGCTTGCATGTTTCAAAAGACATTGAAATTATAGATTTAGTTAAGGTTTATTTGGGGAATAATTTTGTTGATTTGTGTATATAATCTTTCCTTAGTCGAGATTAGTTCATAATATGTATACAGTTTTGCTGTGCAATTTTTATCTTATATTTTATTATTCAATTTTTGAAGATACCATTACTGAAAAATTAGTTTTATTCCTCACTGAAAAAATTTCTGAGAACACAGCTATTTTGTAAGCGTCCACAGATAATAGTCCCATACGAAATCAGAGTTTTTTATTCAACAAATCTTCACATTTTTGCTTCTTGATCTTAAATTATAAGAGATGAATATTTGTTGATTTTATTGAGGTATCAAACTAAAAACCTAATTGCACTCTTTTGTTAATCCGCTTTGCATATTAATAGAGTGTGATAAGGTTTTTAGTTTTTAGTTGTTTCATACCTTAATGAAATCAACAGATACTCTCTTCATCTCTGAAATGTAATTAATTGGAATGAAAACAGTCCACAATGATGGAAAGAACATAGAGAAAAAGAGAAGAGAGTTGTTGATTATTCTTAAGATTTTTTTCAAGTCGAGCTTCCCAAAACATGTTGTGTTTATAGGTCATCATTTACCAGATATATCAATGACATTTTAATACTACTACTGAAATATGATATTGTTATTTTCGACCAATCACACAAAAAGGGACCATCTTGAAAACATGTTAAATTTGAATTAAGGGAAAGGATTTGATCCAGCAAATTTACTAGCAGGAGGATTTTGGAAATAATTTCGAAAAAAGGTAGAATAATCATTCAATATTCGAAAAAAAAAAAAAAAATTTGCAAAAAATTTAGACCCTGGTCAGTCTGACCAGGGTCAACACTTTACCCGCTTCCCTGATGGTCCCTGACAGGTCTCAATTGATATAATATTTTATGTTGCAAATTCTATAGAGAGAAAAAGTAAACTAGATTGTCTAGGCTAACAAAGCTCTTGTTGTTCAGAACAATTATGTTCATTTAGTATATCATTGTTGGTTGATCAAAATTTCATGTAGTTATGATGATTTTGGTTGCCCTATTATAATTGAGCCTACGCATGACATTTGCTACAATTTGAAACATCCATCAGGGATATCATTGAGCAACATAAACAGCGGTATACTGTAAATATTAACTTACCTGATTGTCTACAGATACTTTGAGATCTTATCTATCTACAAAGAGCAATGTGAAGACTCTGGTCAAACTGTACAAATGCACAGGCTGGTCTTTGCGTTGTGGTTATTTGAAATCGTTGGAAATCTCACACACAGGCTCAATTTATACTGAATGAAATGTCAGAAGCAAACAAAGGTTTCATAAGTAGATTCAACCATATATTTTTGTAGATTTATTTTTGTCAACTATCGGTCCAGTGTTTTGGAAATTCATTTTACATCAAGAGCAATTAAAAAAAGGAAAACTATTTAATGGCTTTCTCTATTCTATACCATTCCCTCTACCTCTTTATGAAAAAGATAAATATTTGATTAAATGGTTCAATAGTAATTGTTAGCTTCACTGGCCGAAGGCCACTGGGGCCATTGTCATGACGCTATGTCCATTGTGTGTCTGTGCATCAGTGTGTCAGGTAACTTTTTCTTTAAAAATCTTCTTAGAAACTGCAGGATTGATTTTAACCAAACTTCCCAGGAATGATCATTGAGTGACCCTCTTTCAAAGTTGTACAAGGATTTTCGATCCACTCAAAATTTGTCTCTTTGGGTCAATGAAATCAATTTTTTAACCATCAGAATGCATCAAACAAGATGGACACATCAAAAATTAAATTATTGTGAGACAAGTAAAAGGTTTTTCCTAAATAAATTATTTAGAGCACCTTACTCAGTCTTTAATGTCAAGATGTCAGGGGTTTAATCTCTGACATTGGTGAATTTAAGGAGATGTAAAAAGTGTTTGTTGATTTCATTGAGGTATGAAACTATAAACCTTATCACACTTTATGAATACACAAAGTGGATTCATACATGGGTGTCATTAGGTTAATAGTTTCACACCTCCATGAAATCAACAAATACTACCATCATATATCATCATTTAATATCATTAGATTAAAAAAAGCAAAGATTTCCCCAAAATAAAAACGATATCTTATTGGACTATTTTTTATGTGGAAGCTTACAAAATAGCTGCATACTTTAATTCCATTTTCATCGATTAAAAAAAGCAGCTTTCGAGCCAATCAGAATTCCTGAATCTTAATGGTTACAAACAAAATTGAATTATAATTATTTCTGACATTTGTCTCCAACTAATGGATGGATAATTATTAACTGACTGGTTGGTAGGATAGCACCTGGAGGTTAGGAAAGAATGTAATAGTTGTACTGGTGCAAAAAAATACCTGAAAAATCATTGAAAGTTGCATTAAACCCCATAAAAACATGAATCTGCCTGCTCTATTGTAATGTGAATTATTAAATTACTGCACAGCTGATTGCATCACTACTTCGGGTAAAGGGGGGTAAATTGTGCTTTGAATTTAAAGTATTGAGAAAAATACATGTACTAAGTTTTGTTTGCTTGTTTGTTTGAATGGGGTTTAAGCTGCTTTCAATATTGCAGCCACTGAAGCACATTACAATGGATTCCTTGTATTTCTCACATCAGTGCTACCATTACATCCTTTCCTAGCCTCCAGCTGATACCCCACATAGGTCCACAATTATCAACCCATGAGCTAGAACCCTTGGCTTGCGAAGATGTCAACCCATTGGTTGGAAGCAAATAGTCGGAAAGGGTGAGTGAAGTTGTCTGGGATCAAACTTGGAACCTCTTCATTGGCAATCTGACGCACTACCAACTGCACTGTGACGGCTGCTTGAAAACTGGCATACACTTTCTCGCCCGGAACGAAGAAGAGCTATTGTCATACCCTCAGTTGTAGGTTTCAGCGTTTGGTGTCGATGTCCACATAAGGTTAAAGTTTTTTATTTCTATCAATTTTAATCCTACAGGTTTTATATTTTACACAAACACTCATTAGGGTATAGGTTTTCATTTAAGGCAAGCACCCATGCTAAATGACCTTGAGACAGTTACCTTGACCCTTTTAAAAAAAACTTTAACCAAAAACTTTAACCATAAAAACTTCAACCAAAAAGCTTTGCTTATATTTTCTGAATGCTTTTATTTTGGGACATTGTGAATTCATAGTAACACTCACTGGTTGATAGGCTTTCACCAGTGACAAAAGTCTTTGACAATTTGACCTTCACCATTTATCTACATAAAAAAATTCAACCAAAAAACTGTAACCTTGCATATATTTTCTGAATACTTATACCCAGGGACCTCACTACATCAAATACACACTCACCAGATGATATGTTTTCACCAGTGACCAAGGCTTTTGACAATTTGACCTTGAACTTGATCTTTTATGTTCACAAAACATACTTTAACCAAAAACTTTAACCAAAAAAGGAAAGCCTGGCTTTTACTTTCTGAATGATTTTACCTAGATAAGACAAGATACAATATCTATTTGTGACGCCATTACTTTGAATATATGTACTCACCAGGAGATAGGCTTTTACCAGATACCAACTAGGTCCTTGACAATTTGATTTTGACATTGACTTTTTATGGGCTTGAGAAAACTTAAACCAAAAAAAAAAACCAAAAATTAAGCCTTGCTTATATTTTCTGAATGATGAGACATCATTATTTCATATTCACCATGTGATAGACTTTCACCATTGACCAATGTCCTTGAAATTTGACCTTTTATGAACTCTAGAAAAACTTGAAGCAAAACTTTAACTTGGCTTATATTTTCTGAGTGCTCTTATCGCTGGTCATCACACCCAATTTACTAACTCACCAGGGGCCCATTTACCAAACATCTGACGATCATTTTTTGCGTAAGTCAAAAATTAAAGTTGCTTCTATAGTGGTAACTTAATATTAAATTCTGTCATGAATCATCTCAATCAATCGTCTTTACGATTCCTATGAGATATTGCAAGACAGAATCTAACTATGAATGAAAACACAAGGTACAATTTCTTTGCGTAAGTCAAAAATTAAAGTTGCTTCTACAGTGGTAACTTAACATGGAATTTTGTCATGCATCATCTCATTGGAATCGATTCCTATGAGATATTGCAAGGCAGAATCTAATTATGAATGAAAACACCAGGTACAATTTCACATGTGATCAAATCCCTATTCTTTATGACCTTGAACTTTGCCTCCCCCTCCCCCCCCCCAAAAAAAAAAACTTTTCTGAATGTGTGTACCTCATCATACTTCATATTAACAATCCTCAGGTGATAGGCTGTAACCTGTGACCAAGATTTTTGACTGTGTGACCTTGATCTTTGACTTACTTTTAAAACTTTCACCAATTGCTTTACATTTGCATATATTTTCTTAATGCTTACAGCTAAGGCAATTATACTTCATAAATCATGATTATTAGATGAGCAGCCTAAATAGTTAAGACAAAGAAATTCAAATACAACACCAGGTTTTAGACATTTACCCCAAATGTTTACAAGTACTCAAAACATTTTGTTTACATTTATTACTTGCCAAACAGATATATATTAGATCATGGACTATAACTTAAAATATTTGATCTTGATCTTTGGTCAAGCCCTATTTGTGTCATGCAGTAGTCTGGGCAAGCAATGTTTCACTTGTGATGTTGTATTTTATCCAGATCATACCTAAACTTTTGTCAGCAGCTAGATCAAAATTTTCCTCCCCAGAGCTAGGTCTTTTTTTTTGCAAGATGAAAAAATTGTAGGTAGCACCCCTGCCCTCTGTCAAAGGGAGTTCAATCAAATTTTCTCCACAGGAGAAAGGAGATCAAACTTTCCTCCCAAGCAAGGAAAAAAATTTACCCTGCAGTAAGGTCTTTTAATTTTTTTTTTTTTTCTAAACGAGAATTAAAGTTTTACTCTAAAGCTAAATTCAACTTTTCCTCCTAGTGACACCATTTTTTTCTGTGCAGCAATCAATGTTATTTTTTTTCTGTAAAGTGTGATGAACATTTTATTTTGCAACATGCTCATAATTTTCATCTGCGGTTAGATCAAAATTGTCTCTCTGAAGCACTAGGCCTACCGTTGGGACTTGCAGTTTCAGCCATATTTTCTTTTTCTGTATCTCTTTCTTTCAATCATTTAGATCTCAATACCTCTGCTGATAAGCACAAAGCATTTACAATTGTTTTTGTCCTTTGTAATTTGATTTTCATTGTTTTATCCCCTCTGAATATCCATGAGCGTATGTATGACAGTCAACTAAAAAGTGTATCAAAATTGTTATTTGAATGCGAGTTTGGAAACGTGTATACCTATACCGTGGTTTATTTGACCCGAATTTGACCTCTGAGGGTAAAATATTAAAATAGGAAGTGGCTAGCCGTACGGGTCCGTACGTCTAGTCTTGTAGGCTAAACGTACGGACTCGTACTGCTAGCCAGTCCTCACTGGACAGGCTAGCCGTACGGAAGTTGTTCAACCAATCAGAATACTGTATTTGATTTCCGATTATATACCATCTGCGGGTTCATCTATCGATTGTTCAATGATTATTTATCTTTTATTACGCCACTAGTAAGTGCCTGTAACAACAATTATGACGGTAAAATGTCTTTTGCAATCAGCGACCTAATTAAATACTGAATTTTATGTCACGTTTCCCGAGTTTGTTTTTCACACCGTTTTGGAATGAAACAAACATTATGTCATGACTTTGAAAGCCCAATCGGCAATTAATTGTTATTAATTAAAGGCCAGTAGCAGATTTTTTAATTCAATATAAGACATACCGGTTTGTCATTTTTGTTGAAAATCTTGTCTAATGTGCAAACGTGTCGAGAACTTGTAATAGGATTTACTTATTTCACCAAATGGTATAGAACGGACGATAACCTGTTAACGTGCCGAGAATAATTTCAACCTGTTTTCGATACAAAAAGAATATTCGTGGAGGCAAAAATTCACTAGAGACGGGCGCTGAAAAAATTAAGTTAAAAAACTAAGCATTCTTTATATTTCCTTATTTGAAGATTGTCGTATCAATTTCAATTGAAGACATTCACACTTGCATATGCTCAGACCTTTAGTTTGCCCATTAACATAGTCATACAGGCACTGAATTGCTTTTCCGATTGGTTATTTGAATTTTTCGTACATCGATTTTAAACTACAAACAAAAAGTCATTTGAAATGTGTAATTTCTATAATATTCCAACGACAACGCAAATTTCTTTCTAGCCTTTTCCCACAAAAATAATAACATTGTAAATCTCCGGTAATAAGAGTTTTGTAGAAGATCGTATTTTAAGGATTATTCAATGCAGGGACTAAGGGTCCGTGTTCAATGCGACATTGCGACAATTTGATTTCCCAGCGAATAATTTCCTTTTATTTTTACGCTTTTGTCGTCCGGTAATAGACTTAAACTTTTGCACTGAACATATTTTATATACTTTTAAGCCACATACAAACAGAACGCAAAAATATCGAAGTAACATAACATTTATTATTCATTCCCGTTCTGGATTCTGATTGGTCGAAAAACTCCCGTACGGCTAGCCTATCCAGTGAGGACTGGCTAGCCGTACGGGTCCGTACGTTTAGCCTACGAGACTAGCCGTACGGACCCGTACGGCTAGCCACTTCCATTAAAATAACATTAACCGACTTATCTTATCAATTAATGAAATATATATTACTTTCAGTTCCGTGTATTATTCATTC
Organism: Fragum whitleyi; assembly: GCA_948146395.1. Taxonomy (NCBI): domain Eukaryota; kingdom Metazoa; phylum Mollusca; class Bivalvia; order Cardiida; family Cardiidae; genus Fragum; species Fragum whitleyi. The sequence continues at coordinate 12,574,073 of OX411555.1, forward strand.
CTATGAAAGTACGTGCAAAGCTTAGTTGGAATAACCAGATTTTTATTCATCTAAATATCAGGGGTCAGATTCGAGTCAATAAAATCGCTATACATCCGCTGAAGAAAAAGATGGGTTTAGCAAATGTTGTTGAAACGACCAAACTTTGATTTGCTTTAGTTTTGTTAGTTTATTAGCTTTGATGACCTTTAATTGAATTATCGGTACATAGTCCGGCAGATTTCTAGCTCGACCCGGAAGTAGGGTTCAAAGTTTTTTTCTTTAGTCAGGCGGCCATATGGGAATAAGTGCGCTAGAAATCGAGTTTGTGGGCACTTTCGCGGCATGAAGGGCAACAGGGCTTAAGTTGAAGAGTTACATCTGCTCTTTCAGAATCTGCCTGTTGCCCAACTGAAAAATCATTTTTAGGGTCAATAAATGAGGTCAAAGGTCATTGGGTGCAAAAGGGTGAAAAATTCAATAATTATGGCACATAGACGATGAATGACGGGCATTTGAAAGCTGTACGTATCAAAATCAAATTGAAATGCCTTTAAGCTATAGAACTATTGTTTTCTCAACATTATACACAGTTTTCTTGATATATTCGTCCACCTGTCTGTTATTTTTATCAGTTTTTTAAGGAGCCAAATGAAGAACTGTGTTCCCTTTTTCAGTTTACCTATAAAAAATCTAACTTGTCGTAAGCTTTTCTTGTGCGATTTTTGTGATATTAATCTATTTTTGGTGAATATAACTTTTTCACATTCAAAAGTAATATCTATAATTGCAAGCACTTATCCTCTGACTATCCGGGTAATGGTGAAATACGTTACTTTAAAAAAAAGTCCATTTTATTGTGGCTAGTGATTTGTATTCTTATAAATCATTTTTGTGTTCCTTTTATTTTGATCAAATATAACCTTGCCGCAACCCAATATTATGTTCATAATTGTTACCAGTTACACGATGACTACCAGGGTAATTGTAAATTACGTTACTTTAAAATACTCAATATAGGAAATATCATTGGGCCTTTCACCTGAAAACTCTGGCAATACTCTTGATAATAACCGTACTGATAAATTAAGCAGTAGCTAAGAAAGATTTGATTAATATCGAAATGGCCGATCACAAATAACAGATGTAACGAAATTCTGGTAAAATACGTTAAATCCCAGAATATTGGTCTGTATCGCTTGTATTTTTAAGTTGAATTTCATTTGATTGTGCTTTTTTTGTTCTGTTTTATGTGTTTAATATCTCATAGAACTGTTGTTCCAAAACACGACAAATCATGAAATAATATATAATACCTTTGTAATCGACAGATCTACGTTACCGCGACAAAAAAAAACAAAAAAAAAAAAAACGTAACGAATGTAATTATCTATGTAACAACATTTGATCCATTTTGTAAAATCAATTTAAATCTTTCTTCTATATTTACAATCTATTGTGCTATTGCTAATTGAGTGGGAATGAATTTCTAAAGGGATAGAAGAGTAAAAATGCATCTTATGTTACAAATTTAATCTATAATACTATATGAATGCAACCTACCATCTTCACGAGTCAAGGGGTATCGACTCGATAAGATCTTCTCGAATACATATAAGATCGTAACCCTAGGATCGACAAGATGGCAACCTACATGTATTGCTTGTTTCGTGTAAATGAAATTGATAAATGTAGACGAGAACAATTAAAAATTATGTCAATGCGTATCATTGAAAACTGCCAAAATTTGCATTAAAAAAATTATCACTGGTGATAAATCGATCACTTTCTGCCGAATGAATATATCTAACGGCGAAAACTTGGTAGCAAAATACAATGATCCTTTAAAGAATAACGATATTTGAATTCCGCATTAAACAAAAACATGGTCTTTATGGTCAAACGTTGCCCTTTCGGACAAAAAAAGGAATTTTAGAGCAATATGTATCGATGTAAGCTACATCGATACAAAATAAAATGGCCTTTTGAAAAAAATTCAAGTGTTACATCCTCGGTTTTATACACGAATAAGGGTTATAAAATATGCGCCACAATATTACAGGTTGTGTTGAAAATAACAATACTCATAATATAATGAGAAACAATCCTGTCAAATGCAACTTTACAAACAACTTACAATTTAAACAAGAGGCCCAAGAGGGCCTGTATCGCTCCACTGGCTTTAAAATCTTTAGACTTTCATTAAATAAAGCTTACTTTAAATGAATGCATTAACACTCCGAAATCTCCTAAGACCTATTTAATAATAATTAACTGGTTCTGGTCAATATTGCACCAAAATAAACAATCACAATGAACCTGCAACCCTTAACCCATCTTATTAAAACATAAGGTTCAGAAGATGTCATTCAAAGATTTCAGGCTCAAAATAGGCCTAGCCCGCCACGCCCATATTTATGGACCAATCAAAATTCTTGAACAATTTAAGTAGTCACCCAAGAAACATTCTGGTAAAGTTTCATTAAAATTGGCTAAGTGGTTCCGGAGGAGATTTTGTTCAAAGATTTTGGCCTCAAAATAAGCCCCTACCTGCCACACCCAAATTTATGGGCCAATCAAAATTTAGCAAATAATTTTTGAAAAGAGACACTCAAGGAACATTCTGGTTAAGTTTCATTGAAATCATCCAAGTGGTTCATGAGAAAATGTCATTCAAAAATTTCGGGCTCAAAATAGGCCCCGCCCTGCCACGCCCATATTTATAGACCAATCATAATTTCTTTAACAATTTAAGTTAAGGGTCACCCAAGGAACATTCTGTTAAAGTTTCATTGAAATCGGCCCAGTGGTTCAGGAGGAGATGTCGTTCAAAGATTTCGGGCTCAAAATAAGCCCCGCCCTGCCACGCCCATATTTATGGGCCAATTGAAATTTCTTGAACAATTTAGGTAAAGGGTCACCCAAGGAACATGCATGCCAAGTTTCATTGAAATTGGCCCAGTGGTTCAGGAGGAGAAGATTTTTAAAGATTTCACAGTGAAAAAATGCCACGCCCTGCCTCGCCCATATTTGGGGGCCAATCAAAATTCTTTGAACAATTTAAGAAGAGGGCCACCCAAGGATCATTTCTACCAAGTTTCGTTAAAATCCGCCCATTGGTTTGGGAGGAGAAGATGTTTAAAGAAAAAGTTTACGCACGGACGGACGGACGCATGCACGGACGCACGGACGCACGACGGACACTCCGCCATGACTATAGCTCGCTGGCCTTCGGCCAGTGGAGCTAAAAACTTAAAAAATTGTAACTACCTATTGTTGGATTCTGATTTCTGAATGTAACTTACGTTCAACAATAATTTGTCTAAGCACTCATCGTGATCAAGTCAAACTAAGTAACACTTCTTTTGTAGGAAAAGAGGGAACTTGAAACTCGCATCGTTGAAATAACACCATAGTAATATATAATTTTAAACAATTTCGTTTCAAATTATACATTTTTTCGTGGAAACAGATCAGTTTCATTACTCGGATATATTCGAATGTCCCTTTCAAAAAGCCTATATTAACCACATAGAGCAACAGCCGATCAATGATTTAGAAAAACGTATGTTGGTTAACGGCTGAACCAACAGCCGTCGTGGAAAGACAATGCCTCGAATTTGGTTCTTTTCGACGAATATAGCAACGTAAAAAATCATATAAGACCCTGATACAAGAGGGGTTTTCTTTCAATCAAGTCCAATTGCGTTTCTGACGTGGTAGAAATTTGATCGAGACACTAGCATTATCGTAGCACTGTGTGTTATTAGTGTAACTATACAGACCTAAGCTTGCGGTAAAAATACATTTAAGGTTATAGTTCCGTTCGTTTCCGGACTTCTGTCAAGAAGCCGTTCGTCGTAATCACATCTAGCTTTTCATATACTTGAAAAAGTTAGATGCGGTGGGGTTTATGAAAAACATATGATACACTTATAGAACAATGTTTGTCAAAACAACACATTATAACAGATATTCATTTTAACAGAAAGAAAGGTTGCTGTAAATTGTTCTAAATGAAATAAGTTACCTTCTAAAGGTTTGCTGATTTAATTATTATTTACTAGTAATCTATGGGGTATGTTACTTTTTCGTCTGTTTATTCAGATAAAATATAAAGTGACGTCTATGAGATTGCCTTTTGCAGTCTTGAATTCTATATCATTGCATACCGCTGTATGCTGCTAACTCATACATCTTTAAAACCGTTGTACATTTTCGTAACATGGAATCTAGTAGCAATGAATGATTGATAAATGCGAAAAAAAGTTTTCGAGTCAAAGTATCTCAAATTTATCTTACTGTCTCGACTTCCTGGTTTGCATTGTGCACTTAGTATGGGCGCTCGACTTGTGACCTAAAGATACGTGGTTTGAGCCCAACATCACAGGGGCTATTTATGGGCAAAAAACTTAATGACCAAGGCCAGTGAGCCAAAGTGTAGAATTGGACAGCATTTCGGTTCAAGCCACCGAATCTCTCCTGGGGCCGCAAAAAGACTTTTTTGAGTTATAATAGCGGGTATGTTAAGGTGAATAAAGTTGGACAGGATTTCTATGCTTTCAAAAAAAATAATAATAATAATGATAATAATTATAAAGCGTATCTTACAAATAAATGGTTCACGGCAATATAAATTGTGGCGTGATACCCCACATGATATAGATTTGAAATAAATAAGAGAAACTGTGATGATATGCATTCCGTGAAATACAATACGTATCTTCTAATTATCAAATTTTTATCAGATATTATGGGTAACGTATGTTACCCATATTTAACCTCCCAAAGAAAGATTGTTATGTAGTTGTTTCATCCAATGCATTACATGTACTTGAATACGTTAATCGATTCCATTGATATTTCACTTAAATGTTACATACTTAATAAATGAGCTGCAAGTCATTTTGGAGATGCCAATGTTGATAACTAGGGTTTCAACAGCGTAAAAAGTAGTTACTTACACTTATATTTTAATGATATTCGAGTGTTACACAATCTTATGTTCGAGACATTTTGAAAATGAAAAAAAACACTAAAATTAGAAAATGTTCTAATCTTTGATAACTCCATATATTGTATCTTTTTTTTGAATATATTCTAAATGGGTAACGTATTTTTCATATATTTGAAAAAATAGAAACATCCAAGAATAATTATCTTATTCTACCAGAGTCTTCAAATCACAACTTGTCACAATGTTTTTGTTTTACTAATTTACTTTACACAATCTCATGTTTTCGTTTGTCCAACTTAAGGCCCATTTATCCCTTTAAATATAGGCTGAAAAGTATAACGTCATTGACAAACAAACGTTTAGTAATTTTTTTGAGACAGGATTGTTAATATATAGATCTAAATGAATCCAGGACATCCATAAAATACGAAATAAATGTCATCTTAGGTTAACGTAGGGTTAAACAACGCTTTCTGTCTAAAATCATAAAGTAGTAGTCTGTTTAGCAAGGTAATTCATCCTTTTTAGTCGAGTTAAGGGTTAAAAATATGACCTAACATAATATAAATAAACACCAAATACCACAAAAATTAAGAAAAAATGCTCCTATGTTATTTACTGATGCTTTTAGAGTTTATTTTCTATTCAAAGACGAATATTATATCATAAACAATTATACCTATAGAATTCGCTTACGTGAAATGTACTTGGTGACCTTTGACCCCGATTGTGACCTCATTTATGATTTTATTTTTGGGCAACAGGGCAAAATCTGTTCAGGGGTGGTTGCCGAAGCTATTTAGCCTAGTGAGACCTTATGCCGCAAAAGTGCCCACACTTCGAAAATTTTCGGTCTAAACCACCTGTCTACTTGACTACGGAGCCGTTGGCTTGATTTTTCATAGTCCTGGCTGCCATCTCGATTTTTTCAAAATGCTCAATGATGACAAGATGTCATCAACCGGATTCTGGTATGGGAAGTCATTGGCTACAAGAATCAGTCAAGAAAAAAACTTTACACCCTACTTCCAGGTTCAGCTAAAATATGCCATATTTCTGCCGGATTAACATCATATTTTAAAGGGGTGGACAATTCCTTGGGGTGAAGATCCGGATCGGCCCTCCTCGACCTCCCCCGCTAGATCCGCCCATAGATATAATCCACCGATCGACAACATTTTTGAAACCTAGAACATTGGCAAGAGACTAGTAAAAAGTAGTTCCATGGAGAGAATACATGTGAAGATATATAATATTTAAATTCTCTGGCTATGCATATAAGATAATAAAAGAAAAAAAATCCCGAAAACAGCATAAGCATCAGAGTTCATTTCAGTTGCAATAGATCGTGAAAAACTTAGCATTAATTTTATGTTGGAACTACTTATTTCGAGCACTGAGTAATTAACGAAATTTTCGTCTGCAGAAAAAAGGCGCCCTTTGTTTGGACGTGAAAAAGCTGAAACCTATGTATGCGTAAGTCTTGTTCATCAAGCATACCGTAACATAATGGTAAGTGCGTGTATCTTATTTAACTATTTAAAATAAACCTTGTAAAATAGCCACTGATATGAAATGTTTGCCGAACAGTCATTCCTTGACGAGGCGTTGGCTTCAAACTATTCCGCATAAAGTATTTTTTCTTAGTTGACTAAATTAGAATGTTGTCGATTTGCTTATGGCTGATGGATTCTCGTGCAAGGTAATTCTTATAAAAAATATGCCCTCTTTGATAGTATCGATCCTATAAAGCTAAGCATTGATAGGTTCTCGTGCAAGGTATTCTTATCAGCAAGAATTATACCCCCTTGATAGTATCGGTCCAGTAAAGCTAAGCAGCACTGGTTTCAGCCAGGGTTGTGAAATAAACTTGTTTGCACAAAAGTGAGTTGATAAACCTTGAAAAAAAGTTTTGAAATGAAAATGTTGGAAACCAGCATTTTCTTCAGTAAAAACAATATTTCCTGTCATTGATCTAACTTTTCTCTTAGATCTGTACTTTGCAAAAAAAGAAATTTAAATGGCTTACTGAGGGTTGACATGTTTCTATGAAATCATATGGAATGAAAAGGTTTATAAAACTTGAAAAAAAGTTTTAAAATGAAAATGTTGGAAATCAGTATTTTCTTCAGTAAAAACAATATTTCCTGCCCTTAAGGCATTGAGCTAACTTTTCTCTTAGACCTTTACTTAGCAAAAAAAAAAAAAGAAATTTTACATAGCTTACTGAGGGCTGACATGTCACTATGAAATCATATGGAATGAAAAGGTTACTATTACATGAAGCTTGAAAGCATTATTCCTCAGTTTATAGAGTCAGCACTTGATGTCTGTAAAATTAGTGTTTTAATAGTGGTCAAAGGACACAGAGCCTGAGGTCGATTTAAAAAATCACAGAAATGAAAGAAAATGTATTGGTGATGTTTTGAGTATCGGTCATTGAAGTTTCTGTGCTTAAAGTTGTTCAAATATCGTGATTGACCAATGTCTGGGGTAAAAACCCATAATTGTCTTTCAGTTATCCTTCCTCACACCATACAACCGGTTGTGGCGACGACAGGTGAGAGTCATCTACAACAGAATTTATTCCTGTAAGTAAACAAACGAAGGTCTGGTTGATAAATGATCGTAAAAATGTGTAGAGTGCTTCTATAGAATAAATCCTTACTCAAATCCCTCCCAAATAAGGCCACAATCATTAGTTTCTCATTGTTTTTCATGGTACAGCAAGAACATTTCATCTGAGCCACCAGTCGCCCTCTCTTTCAGGCATATCACTCAGCCATTCTGTGGGAGAAAAATGACACTAGTCACAATGACTTTTGTCAAATATAGCAGCGTTTTTTCTCCTAGCTTTGGGAAAGGGTCCGAGACCGGACCAATTGGGAAAAATGCGTTGTTTTCTCAAAAATTGGGAATTTTCATTGTGACACTTGTTTTAAAAACATTACTTTTATTCATATCATTAGTATTTATTACAATAAGTATAATAGACGTTCCTATGCCTCTATAGTCATATCTTAACTGAAAAGCAAACCACAGTCCTTTAACTAGGAATCCGAACAAAAACAATGACAAAGAATTAGTCTGATTGCTCTGGAATAAATGTTTTATATCAAATCTAGAAATGTCACTGAGTTTTTTGTTAAAAAAAATATCATGGTTAAACCTAAAATATAGATAAATCAAGTTCTATAATAAATTCGTGGGTTGAACATTCTTGGGTACGAATCAACAAAAAACAAATACATATTCAATCCTATTGTGTTTAAAACAGCTATAAATGAATATTTCTACTAAAATCATAGAAACTTTTTAAACATATTTTGAAAATAGATCATATACTCAGGTGTTCTACCTGCTGTAGAATGTTTGAAAGACAATTCAGGTTGGTTCTGAGAGGTGCCGAGATCGTGAATAACAATCAACTTTGTTTACTAAAATTAAACAAAGATAAACAATTATAATTTGGGTTATATAACAGGAAAATAATTTGCTTCAACCATGACCAAAAGTCCTTCATTCTAGTAAGTTTTTTCCTTTAAAATTTATCTTACATCAATTGATAAATAAATGCAAAAAGATCGTCTACTGCAAATCAGGTCCAAAAGTCGCAATATCTTGGCTTCACAAAAATATGCAGTTTTGTAATGCGATAACTTCCGAGTTATCCAAAATACACTGGGTTTCCTGTTTCGTATTTGTTTATGCCTATGAAATCAAGAACCATGTGACTAAAATAAACTAATCTTCGGAAATTCCCCTCTTGTTGACAAATTACAACACAGATATTTATTGCTAAAAGTACTTCCAGGTTTTCCAATAGGAAATAATCATAGTTTATGTTTACTTCAAGAATAAGCTTTGAATTGGGAATTTCATTCTCTCATTTTGGGAGAAAATAGTAGTTTTCGTCAATGGGAACGGGTCCGTTTACCGGACCCGTTCAAAGAAGGAAAAAAAAAACGCTGTATAGGGTGAAATATTGCTGAGTCGGAGACTAACCTACAACGCTATCATTGAAAGCCAGATGTGTTACTGACGGTACTAACCGTTCTCGGCAGTTCTAAACCAAAATGTTAAATTTCAGAGGTACAGATAAGAGGGGGTAATTCAAGTCTAAAATCTTTATTTCTCATTGAAAACCTATGTTGTGGGTAATCATTTCAATTGTCTGGACAAGACAATTCAAATGAGTACCCACAATATAGGATTTGTGTAAGTAGAGTAGAAATAATCTAATATGGAGCCCAGAATACCCCCTCTATCTGTAGCTTTGAATTTTGAATTGCCTGTCCAGATTAGCCAAAATTTAGAGTGCCATTATAAACAGACATGCAATGTACCGTATTTCATCCATTAATTCGGACGCAATAAAATAACTAATTTTTTTCATGTCCGAATTCATGGATAATTAATTAAGCCCGTGTCCGAATACATAAATAAATCATCAATGTCGGGGGAGGGGACTCGTTGCCAATTTCGGCAAGTAAAATCGCCGACTGTTTTGGTAAGTGATTGAATTCCTTATTATTTAAGATTTTACCAGACGATGTTATTTAAATGTCAATTATTTGTTGATATTTTTTCTTTTTCCGACGGCCAATCGTGGATTTCGGATGAAGAATTTATTAGATTAATATTTGCCCAATAAATGATTCCCGATTCTCGGGATGTTGTTTCATTCTATGTTTTCAAAAATTCTTAAGTCACGAATATCACGACTGTTACCAAAAGGTCGTAACCGCATTCGAAAAAGCTCTTGTTACGACTTTATGACAGGTAATGAAGAAAAATCTGACGAGAAAAAAATCAAGCTTTCTTTACAATTTACAATCGCGGTATCAATAATTCAAACTCGACCCCGTTCGCGAATAAGATTATTCAATATCGGCTGCGTATTTTTGGATAAAATCCTACCTGTGGCGAAATTAATAAAGTAATCCCGTTTTCCAAAGTAAAATCCAACAACAGAGTCGAAAGAAGCGTGTCAATTTATTCCCATTAAAGAAAGGGTTTGACATCTCATGAGGTTTAAAAGCGTGTTGGACGAATGCCAAGTCCGGAAACTACCCGAAAATTAGCTGAACATCTGGCGTCGGCGCCTTTGATCACCCGTTCTCCCTCTTCGAAAAATAAACTGTTCCAGACGCTTTACTCCGCAACGAGAATAGATTTTTAATTTATCGTTGATTTGCCAGAAAGCATCTCGGACTTAATTTTGGATTATTGGAATAAAACACGAAGTACCGGTATCTTCTTTCTTTGGTTAAACTTTGCACAAATCTTTCGTATTTTTGAATGAAAAGATTACAATGTTTCAGGCAAATATCAAGTTATTTCATTATTTTGTCGCCGCTATAAAATGTAAACGGCGTAATTACAACAGACTGCCGTTATCAGCTTATTGTTTTGTTTTGTCTCGGGTCGCTTTCCGAGCTAACGCTATTTAATTAGTCCGTGTGAATTTATAAACCTTTCATACCATTCGACATGCCAAAGCAATTGTTCGAACAGAGTGCCAATCGGGGAAAAGATTACAGATTAGAATACAATAAGTGTGAAATTTTAATCCTGTCACTGTCGGGTAATTGACCCTCTGTCGAAACGCGTGTCTATTCTCAGTTAAACTGTTTTAAATTACAAAGCCTATACCTGTTGACACCTACCTCCGACGATCGCCGTTGATGGCCACGATTTTGTTTGCTCCTTTACTGTCAGGCCAAAAATCGGTGTCCGAAATCATAGATTAATTTCCAACGGTGATTGTCCGAAATTAGAGGCACAAAATAAATTATTTCATGAAATAATTTAATGGTGTCCGAATTCTTGGAGTGTCCGAATTTATGGATGAATTACGGTAGTCTAATTTCTTCCATTTTTTTATTGCTATGGCATACTTTTTTTAAAAAAAAAAAGTGCTAACAAGTTTGTTTTTTCATGCCAATGCTAAGGAATGAGTGTAACTGAGTAACAGAAGCACCCACAATGAGCTTTGGGTAGCTCAACAGGTGTCCTGTCAACTCGGCCTGTTAAAAACTCGGCCCGCGTAAAACTCGGCCTGTGTAAAACTCGGCCTGTCAACTCAGCCTGTATATAACTTATATAGTGTTTAGCCTAGTAAACGGATATATAAGCACGCTTTTCAGATATTTAATAAATGTGTGCAATGTAGTTAACTTGCGGGGCAAATTCACAATTGATGACTAAAATCTACGATCTTCATATTTAATACGCATATAACTTGTCATCTTTTTTTTTGCTTAGAAAAAAATAATTTGAAAAATAAATTTAACTAAAAGGTGAATTAAGTATCTAATTATATCTATTTTATCTCATATTTACACAAATGCCATATAATAATAGAATAATATTTTTATTATTAAAAACCTTTTTAATGAGTGATTATTAATTAATTAATATTTATTAATTATTAAAAAAAACGCATTAGGTCCTCAAATATTTACATTGCATCTTCATACATGTACCTATATAATATATAAACAGGCCGAGTTGACGGGCCGAGTTATTCACAGGCCGAGTTGACTGTGAACCGCTCAACACGAGTATGTGACCTATACGAGAAGTGATAGACGCACAAGCCTGGGCTCAATTCAGTTCCTACAAATCCTGCGTCAGTGAAGTTTCTGTAGCTAGCCCAACAAGCACATGTCAATGAAGTTGGCTTGTAGTCACTGTAAGTCATTCAAAACAAATCAAGAAGTATGTAAAGTTTCTTGTTTCGCTAAGTATATTTAGTAAGCCCCTACCATTTCAAGATTTGCCCAAGTATGCTTGTCCATGGCAGACCTTCAGATTGACGGTGCGCCCGCGCCAATCCTGCTTATTTTCAAATGATGACACACATTTTCAAGCATTGATGCGCTAACCAGGCACACGATTTTTAATAAGTTCTTACCCTAATTATTAGAAAACAAGACTTCTTTTCACTGTATCGAAAGGCAGACGCTTTGTTGTATCTATTTTAAGGCAGTTGACTAATGAGTAACTAAATGATCAGTAATTCTCGGAAGCTCTACGAGCATGTTCGCAAGTCGAGTTTGACCGAAAATAATCGATAGATAGCGGTACCCAGCTTTGTACTATTCCTGTAGGGCTACTTGGTGACCAGCCACAATAGAAATTGTTTACTTCCGGCGACATTTCTTCGCCAGACTTGACGTTGAAAAAATGGCTCATACAAGCCTTACACGTTTTTTTAAACGCAAAGCAGCCAAAGATAGTGAAGGTAAATAAATAATTAATGTTTCCATACAATTAAAAGTCTAGAATTGTAGAGGCCAAATGATTTTTAATGATTAAAATAGCTTGCATTGCAGATGACTTGTATCACGTCAATATTTCGTCACAGAATATCTACTCGCTCTTTCAACACAGCTGATTTAACAGTCTAGGTTCTATAATATTGTATCATCGGCTTATCAAAACTGAAATTTTTGGGGTTTTTTGCACCATTGATCAATCAAACTCACAGTGAATATGTATATATACATAGCCCTGTTCTAGCTGAATTTGCCATCTTTTTGCTTCAACTCGAGGACGTAAATAGCTGTTAATTTGTAATTGATAATCCAAATAAAAAATCAAACTGTGGACCACTGTTTTAGAAAATGACCCCTCAAAATCATGCTTGATGGGTCATGTGGCCCACTGACCTGAAAAACAATCTGAAGCTCTGCCATGGAAGGATGGTCTTGGAAAATGTACTAGTAGAAAAGCCCATGTCAGACCATTAAAGTCAGGCATAGTAATTCCACACCCTTGCTTTCATGAGCCTTTCTTATCTGTGCAATTTTAGCTAATGGCAGAAATAGTTGAAAGAAATCACCCAATAATCAGAAATAATTGAACATACTGCAATGTCCTCACAGAAATCCAGCTTAGACTGACAACCTGTCGGATGATACCCAGCAAGGTCTTGATCAGGCTTTTGCCAGTATGCTAGTTATCAATACAGGTAAGAAAACTCTGACTTGTTACCATCCAATATATGACCATTTGGCATAAAAACATGCAAAGATTCAGCTCAGGGAGGAGGTGATCCAATGGAAAAAATATTTTTCTAAGCCCTTGTCAGGAGTTATAGAAGAGGGTAAGCCTCAACACACATGTATGTGAAATCAGATCTTAGTCCACACATTCTGAATTTCCTTTTTAAACAAGAAAAGTTTGGCAAAATATTTTTTAATAAATACTGAGTATCAATTAGTGCATTCATGGCTTTCAGCACTTTGATTTCAAACCAATTTTGCTCACTTTATGGGCCTCCCTTTTTTACACAAAGAAGTGGTAATCTTGTGATTTTTAAATCGGAGATTTATACCGGTTTCCAGAAATCCAGTCTGTTTGACCCAGTACATTTTTACCTTTATCTTCTGAGCGATGTGTTCAAACCAAACTATGTGTTTTCAAACACCGAAGAAACGGCCTTTTCAGTCACAATCTACAAATTTTGTTTTTATCTTATTTACTTTTCGACAAATAGAGAAGATGCTAATACAAAATTTGATGTAATTTTCGCTTTTAGTAATTACCAGTTAGTATTTTCAGTGTTTATAACAAGATTTTCGGTTGAGTAAAGGAGTTGAAACGTACAATAGGTTAACAGTAAAATAAATTTGTAGCACTTACAATATTACTACTCTGATTTTTTTCTCGAGCGGTCATTTACCAGTTGTAGGGCTGACAACCAATCAAATTCTGTTATGATTATCACTCGGTCAAAACCCACGCGTAAATTCACACCTTGTGGTAGATGCAATGGACATCGTCTGCTCGAAATGTGTCAATTAAGTTATTTGTCATTGGTCAATGGTCGTCTGCACTCTGACAGGGAGCGTGGGAAGTCTACTGGTGGAATGAGTACTGTTGACTATGTGTTAACAAATAGAAATAATTTTGTAATTTTGAAATATTTGATACAATGAGCACTCTGATCACGCTCCAATCCTATTTACAATAAATTCAAATTTGAGTATGAAGAAAAAATATTCAACAACAAATAAACCGACAAAAATATACGATAAACTGATATAGGATAACAGTAAGAGCGATCTATTTTTAGAATAACTCATGAATAATCATAGAGTGCTGCTAGATTTAATCGATTGGTCAGAAACCAAAGATATAAATAGCATAGTTGCCGATTTCACGTGTTTCTTGAGGGAAAATGCATTTATAGTATTTGGGAAAACCCAATGCTTGAAAAACAAACATGTTGGTAATCAAAATTGTAAATATTTTAATGAAAAATGTTGTGTTGCTAAACAGGCTTTTAAACTCTAGAGAGAGGAATAATATTAACAGACAAGCTTTTAGCTTGGCGTGTGCTCATTATAACAACGTAAAAAAAATCTGCTAAGAAATAATTTAGACTAGCAGAGGGCTATCGAATCAGCAAACTTTCAAAATCGGACCCACGAGGTTGGATGAGCTGGCGATGTCCTCGAAAAGATGGAGTGTTAAGACAAAAAACTCACAAATTGGGCAAATATTTTACCAACTTTTATTGTCCAAATTTGAGCCCTTTTGATTGGCAAACTATTGCACTATCCCAGCCTCTCAATGATGTCCGATTTACAGTGCTGACAGCACTTTGATTACCCTTGTCATTCTGAAGCTAGAATATTCCCTCTTTGCCAGGAGATATAGACAATCTGTGCAGACTGATCTTAGTCTATACCACCTAATCTGCCTTTGTGGAAACAATAAAAGTTTGAAAATTGTTTTTAGAAAATTAAAAAATAACAAAAAATACTGACTTTGTCTGACTAGCAGTTATGTAATCAGTGTGTCCAGTGCTTTCAGCACTTTGATTTTATTACAATACTGCCAATGTTTAACTTTGTCAGCATGACAAAGGTAATTATTAGACTCTCAGATCCTTCAACCTTGTCCATATTATACATTTCAATGAGCATTTTGAGTATTTTCATTAAACAGTCAATCTGCATAATTGAAATAGGGGAAAAAGCTACAAAATACCAGCGTTGAATTCACAAAGGCATAAAATTTATGCCCTAGTTTTCACAGGTTTACAGTAAGTGATGTATTTAGGGCTTGATATATTTGTTGAAGATGTTGATGGCCAAACACTGAAGAGATCCAGATATCACCTTTTAAATTGATTTAGGGGTTTTACCATACATTTCTTTAATGCTTTTCGGTGGTTTATCGAGAAATAACGGTAGATTATCACTTGATAATCTCACCGCAAGAGCAGTGAAATTATCAAAAACATATACTCTGCTTTTGTGCATTTAATCCTTTCTGACGTCATCTATGCGGGGCAAAATAAGTGACGTCAAAATGAACGTTGCATAGCAATCATGTGCAAAATGACGCGCTTTACAAAAATATGTCCTAGAAATTTCACATTTTGTCTCATTTTTGCAATAAAGAAATAGAATAATTGTTTGTTTTTCGAGTAAGATGGATTAATATTTCATTTCGTGAACAACAAAAGCTATATTTTCACTCGTGGCTCCACCACTCATGAAAATATAGCTTTCGTTGTTCACTCAATTAAATATAAATCGATCTTACACTGAAACAAACGATTATTCTTTATATATACCGCAAAAGCTCTAATACAACCAAGGGGTAATTTTAGAATTGCATTAGAAGCTACAGTGGTGTTAAGATGTCAAAAATTGGCCAAAGTCAACATTTTTCTTTTTCTACAATATTTTCTTGAGTAAGAACTCACAGACAAAGATTAATTTCCGCAGCTTGAGGTTACACAATAAATCTACCTATTTCTATTTATTTCACACCTTAACCCTTTCCTGTTTTACAAAATTTTGGACCAGTCCAAATTCAAAGGTGTTGCAGACGAAAATTTAAAGTGGATTTAATTTGAAAAATAGCCATTCGGTAGGGAAAAAAATAGTGTGGAAAAAGAAGAAATTGCTTGTCAGAAGCAATTTCTTCTTTTTTCACAATGTTTTTTTCAATTATAAAATCACAGGGATGTAAAAAGCAGGGATTAAACAGCAAAGGGTTAAGTTATGTTTTGTATACTATAAACTACCTGGATTTATTGTGTTCAGTTGGGATGGAGTTTCTTCTTTCATTTTAGTGTCAATTTCCTTTTTCTATGATATTTTCTAGAGTTAAGTGACAGACAAGCTTTAATATCCGGAGCTTCAGAAAACACTAATAAATTTACTTACTACTATATCACACCTTTAGTCATGTTTTGTATACTATAAACTACCTGGATTTATTGTGTTCAGTTGGGATGGAGTTTCATCTTTCATGTTAGTGTCAATTTCTTTTTTCTATGATATTTTCTAGAATTAAGTGACAGACAAGCTTGAACCCTTGTCATGCTGAACCCGAAATATTCCTGCTTTGGCAGGAGCTATGGACAAACATCAGCTTGCACTTATGTGCAGTCTGGTGTTAGTCTACACCACCGGTTTCTAACCAGAATTGTCAATAGATTAAGTTTTTCAAATGAAAATTGACCTACAGTTGGTACTTTCAGTGCTTTTTGCCCTTTCATTTTGCTGCAAAATTTTAGCCAAAATTTATTCAGCATGACAAGGGTTAATATCCGGAGCTTCAGAAAACACTTATAAATTTACTTACTACTATATCACACCTTTAGTCATGTTTTGTATACTATAAACTACCCTGGATTTATTGTGTTAAGTTGGGATGGAGTTTCATCTCTCATGTGAGTGTCAATTTCTTTTTTCTATAATATTTTCTAGAGTTTAGTGACAGACAAACTTTAATATCCGGAGCTTCAGAAAACACTTATAAATTTACTTACTACTATATCACACCTTTAGTCATGTTTTGTATACTATTAACTACCTGGATTTATTGTGTTAAGTTGGGATGGAGTTTCATCTTTCATGTTAGTGTCAATTTCTTTTTTCTATGATATTTTCTATTTTTTAGTGACAGACAAGCTTTAATTAATATCCGGAGCTTCAGAAAACACTTATAAATTTACTTACTACTATATCACACCTTTAGTCATGTTTTGTATACAATAAACTACCTGGATTTATTGTGTTCAGTTGGGATGGAGTTTCTTCTTTCATTTTAGTGTCAATTTCTTTTTTCTATGATATTTTCTAGAGTTTAGTGACAGACAAACTTTAATATCCGGAGCTTCAGAAAACACTTATAAATTTACTTACTACTATATCACACCTTTAGTCATGTTTTGTATACTATAAACTACCTGGATTTATTGTGTTCAGTTGGGATGGAGTTTCATCTTTTAAGTTAGTGCCAGTGGTATAAATAACATTTTACTAATTGTGTATCGATGGCTCAGCGCGAAACAGTTGTAGCTCCCTATATGTTTATAGGGAGTTACAACCATTTCACACCCTCCATAGGTGCTATTTAGGGGCGGGGACTTTAAGTCCAGACCACCCCCGCCCTGGAGTTTCAGGAAAAAAAATGTAATTGGGTTAGGTAAATCTTGAAATCATAGTATCATTTGGTCAGTTTTTGAAGCTACATCTTTCTTCAATCTGTAGTTATGACATTTTTGCTTGGCTGCTAGGGAAACTGAACATTTTTGGCTTGGACGCTCCTTGTGATTCTGGATGTGAAACTCGATGGCTCAGTGGGAAACGGTTGTAACTGCCGATAAACATATAGGCAGTTACAACTATTTCATGATGAGCCATCAACTTATAAATAAAAAATCCAAACCTATGCCACATAAAAAGCTAAACAATATCAAGCAATGATGGTGTTGAAAAGGTAAAAAGTGCAACAAACAATCAAATTCTTCTTTTTTTGCATTGTTTTTTATCTGATAGGAGGTAAAACTTGCATTAATATCGTAGATCTATGTTGGATAGTAGCTGGAGGCTAAGAAAGGATGTTATAGTAGTACTTGTGTGAGAGATACCATGAATCTATTGTTAGGTACTCCAGCCGTTGTAATGATAAGACTGAAAAATGTTGAAAGTGGCTGACAAAACAATTAAACAAACAAACAAAAACTTCCATTTAAAAAGTATACTTCAGAATGTTGCTGCAACTTTTTTTTAGATCAGCTGAATTTGGAGAAAATGGAAATAAAGGTAATGCTATAGCTTTTGTGTCATGGTCATTGTCATTGTGGTCCTAATGCAAAACCTGACAATTTGTATTATCTCTGGTTCTACTTGAGATATTCAATTGAAACCTTGAACACATGTCTTGCTATCAAAAGAACCCATACTAGCTAGGGAGATGCAATTTGAGCTAATTAAGCCCCATTCTGGACCTGCATTTTTTATCCACAGTTCAGCAGACAAGCACAGACACCTTAGCTGGTGCTCTTGTCAAATTCAAGTGATTCAGGGGCCTGTTTAACTAATCTTCTTAGGATAAAAAATAACGCAAGTCAAAATTTAAATCAAACCTGGTGTTTTCATTCATTATTGATTCTGCCTTGCAATATCTCATTTGAATCGCCGTTAAAAGATGATTCCAATGAGATGATGCATGGCAGAATTCCATATGTACATGCAGTTACTACTGTAGAAGCAACTTTAATTTTTGACTTACTCAAACAGGTCTGAGGTCTATATCTACATAGGAAGAGTGAAACTCTTCTAAAATTCTTGTATCCCAATAAACCCCTATGTTGTTGGTACGCATTTGAAAAGTCTCTTGCTATTTGGAGCTATCTCAATCTGTAAAGCTTAAGGGTGTCAACCCTTGGATCAAGAGGAAGAATTCCGGCTACTGGCAAACTTTCATTGAATGTTACATTTGACCAAAGTCAATGTGACAAGCATCATTAACCCTTGTCATGCTGAACCCGGAATATTCCTGATTTGGCAGGAGCTATAGACAAACATCATCCTGCACCTATGGACATGTCTTAAATCGTAAGGTTTAAACCCACACATGTACCGTATTTATTCTAATAATCACCCGAGCGTTTATTAGAATAGTCATCATTGACGTAGATTGGGATGGGCGATTGTTAGAGATATTTTGTTAGGAAATAATTCAAACTTCCTAAGAACAGACCTATAATGTCACTAAAAAGTGACAATATGATACGTATCTGGTAAATACAAAATTAATTTCCATAAATGAGGAACAAATATGTAGAACTCAGATCTCGCTGTCTTTTTTTTTTTTTTTTTTTTTTTAAAATATAGTCATGTGCTACTTTACATAACCTCACTTTGATACCAAGGGATTCTCGGGATTGTATTTATAATTGTACTATAAAACAATTTCTGAAATAAATTTAAAGGTACTTTATCATTAAATAGCAAAACATGCTGTCAGCATCTTTGATCATCTGCTCACCCTCTGTGTAAAATGAACTGTTCTGCGTCCTTTACCTCATCGAGACAAAACTATTAATTTATTTTGCCTTTTTTATTAGATTGCTACTCGGATCTAATTTTGGATAATTGGACAAAGATCATTGAATATTTGTAAATTCTTTTTATTCAATTGTTTCTTAAGAATATCATAATTTTGGATAAAAAGATATTTCCGACAAAAGATATTCATTTTTCTGTCAGTGGGAGCCTAAAACGTCGTAGGGACAACTAATGTGTAGTCAAACCCATGTTCTTTCTTTGACATTCTATTCAGAAAACTCTTTTGATAATCAGTATTTAAGATAAAACATAGAAGCAAAATTATTAAAATCTGAGTAAATTATGTAGTCAGGACGATTGCTAACATAAAACGGATACAAGCGTTTCCCAATCTTCATTAAATTTTGTAAATAAATCCCAGTTCATCTAAATCATCGTAATTTTTGGTATTTGTCGAAGGTAGTGCATGAATTTTTAACTATTTGTTGAAAGAATTGGGAAGTTTTTTCTCAAATCAGGGGATGGGCCATTTTGGACGGTGTTTTGGGGGACGGGCGATTATTATAAATATGGGCAATTATTAAAATAAATATGGTACTTTAAATATTCAAGTGGAGATTTCAAATTAAATTCTTATTAAATGTTATTTGGATATACCCGATATATACCTATAGTAATGGACTCGGCCACTACATCAGAGCTCAGTTTTGAAAAAACACTTATGTTTGTTTTGATGCAATTTAAGTAAATTTGTTTACAAAATAGACCTAAATGATTGTTAATGTATAAATAAACCTTGTGGCAAATGAATATAAACTTTTTTCCCTATAAAACAAGCTGTTTTGCTAATTATGAGCCATTTAATTCGCATAAAATGCATGCTTTTCTATATGTTTTGCGATTATCTGTTAGATGAATTCGTGTGACCATTCTTTAGTAAAAATTTTGAATCTTTTTTAAAACTTGTTACACCAAAATCTAAGAAGTCTTTAGCAAAACAGAATAGCAAGTATAAAAGATTGTATAAATGAAAAATTGTGAGACAAAATTTAGATAAGGAAAGATAGGGGCTTTTTCAAGGTTTTTTGAATAATCAAATGAGTATATTTTCTCAAAAGATGTTCATTAAAAAAAGTGCTGCAATAATAGTGCAGTTAGTAGTGCGTCAGACTGTCATTCTAGAGGCCTGGGTTTGAACCCCCACAGGGGCACTCATTCCTACTGACTATTTGTCTCTCACCAGGGTAGATAAAATGTGGACCTATCATGCTATGTGGGATAGTAGCTGGAGGCTTGGAGAGGGGAAAGGATGTATAATGACAGTACTGGTTCTGAGACTTGAAAATTATTAATTGAAGCATTTTCTAAACATGCAATTAATTTTGTTTTTACAAATTATAATAAATATTTAACATTTAAGTCGCCAGTAAAGTTTTATTCTGATTTTTAAGAACTTAAAATAAACCCATAGGCCATAGTATTTTTTGCCTTCAGCATAGACAAAGATCAGAGTGCACATTTGTGCCTTCTGACCCTTGATAATACCAACTGTTTTTTTTTTTTTTTTTTTAATGTAGTTGTTTTTATTAGCTCACCAGAGCACAAAGTGCTCAAGGTGAGCTATTGGGGTCACTCACCGTCCGCCGTCTGTCTGTCCGTCCGTCCGTCAGCAATTTCTTTAAACATCTTCTCTTCCTAAACCACTAGGCAAATCAAGCTGAAACTTGGTAGGGATGTTCCTTGGGTTAAGCTCTTCAAAAGTTGTTAAAAGAAATAAATTCTATAAATAACTCTGGTGGCCATGGTAACAGAAAGGATGAAAATTGCAAAAAATCTTAGAAAAGACTCTTCTCCTCCAAAACCACAAGGCCAATCAAGCTCAATGTAAATCGAACAATATCTGCTAATTATAACATAGTTGACAAGTTATGAGTTGACATACTCAGGTGAGGGATATAGGACCATCATGGTCCTCTTGTTAGATTATTACAGCTTGAATATTATGTGTCCAACATTCAGTAAAACAGTGCTGTCAGTCCTTTGATTTCTTATTAAGTTTGAAAGGAATTTAAATAATGCAGCTTGACCAGGATAAATGAAGGCCTATAACTTAGTACAGATAACTTGGCGGAAAAGAGACAAATGACATATTTTACCAACATCTACATTGAGGCAAGGTAATGCCAGGTACAAATCTTTAATTCTAAATACTAAATCCTATGTTGTAGGTAGTCATTGGAGTCATCTCAGAAAGTAATTCTTGAAATTTATGTGTAAAAAAATTACCCCAAAAATCTATTTGTTACATCATGCAAAAGCCTGTAAATAATCTCAATTCTTGGTTCTTTCATAGGCCAGCACATTCTGCGTGAGTACTGGTGGACTTTCCAGGAAGCAGAATTGAAAGGGGTTAATCTAAGTTGTGAGAACTTGTTTCCAAATCGATGTAAAAAATGATATGTATAAACTACATAATCTCAATACACTGACAATAATGAGATAAAGAGAACATTTTTAAAATCCAAGGAGGTATGAAACTAAAAACCTTATCATACAATAGGTGTACAAGGTTTTTAGTTTCATATACCCATGAATTAAAGATATTTTCTTCATATGGTATTCATGTCTTAAGCAAAAAAACTATAATACCCATATAAGACAGATTTCTTTCGGGACTGTTTTACGCGCAAGCTTATAGAATTGCTGCATACTCAAAAATGCATCCATTGAGTATTGAAAGCTAATTTTTAGCTCCACTGGCCGAAGGCCAGCGAGCTTTTGTCATGGCGGTGTGTCCGTCGTGCGTCCGTCCGTCCGTGCCTCCGTGCGTAAACTTTTTCTTTAAACATCTTCTCCTCCCAAACCTATGGGCGGATTTTGATGAAACTTTGTAGAAATGTTCCTTGGGTGACCCTCTTCTAAAATTGTTAAAGAAATTTTGATTGACCCCCCAAATATGGGCGTGGCAGGGCGTGGCATTTTTTCACTTTGAAATCTTTAAAAATCTTCTCCTCCCAAACCTCTGGGCCAATTTCAATGAAACTTAGCATGGATGTTCCTGGGGTGACCCTTTACCTAAATTGTTCAAGAAATTTTGATTGACCCCCAAATATGGGCGTGGCAGGGCGGGGCTTATTTTGAGCCCAAAATCTTTGAATGACATCTCCTGAACCACTGGGCCGATTTCAACCAAACTTGTTCCTGGGGTGACCCTTTACCTAAATTGTTCAAGAAATTTTGATTGACCCCCAAATATGGGCGTGGCAGGGCGGGGCTTATTTTGAGCCCGAAATCTTTGAATGACATCTCCTCCTGAACCGCTGGGCCGAATTCAACCAAACTGTACCAAAATGTTCCTGAAGTAACCCTTTTCAAAAATTGTTCCTGAAATTTTGATTGGCCACCAAATATGGGCGTGGCAGGGCGGGGCTTATCTGAGCCCAAAATCTTTGAACGACATTTCCTGCTGAACCATTGGGCCGATTTCAATGAAACTTTACCAGAATGTTCCTTGGGAGACCCTTTCCAAAAGTTGCTCTCAAAATTTTGATTGGCCCATAAATATGGGTGTGGCAGGGTGGGGCTTATTTTGAGCCCGAATTCTTTGAAGGACATCTCCTCCTGAATCACTGGGCTGATTTCAATGAAATTATACCAGAATGTTCCTTCTGTGACCCTTTTCAAAAATTGTAGGTCTTAAGAGAGTTCAAAGTGTTGTTTTCATTCAAAGAAAGATTCATTTAATGCAAGTCTAATGATGTTCAAGCCAGTGGAGCGATACAGGCCCTCTTGGGCCTCTTGTTCAGTAAATATGAATGCACGAAAATTAAATGTCAAATTATTTTGTAATGATATAGAAAAGGGTACAAAATGATTCAAATTTTATATAAAAGACGTTTATCTGTTTTGTTTGTTTAACCCTTTCCTGTTCAATCCCAGGTTTTTACGTCCCTGTAATTTTACAATTTAGAAAACATTGTAAAAAAAGAAGTAATTGCTTGTAACAAGCAATTTCTTCTTTTTCCACAATATTTTCTACCCTACTGAATGGTTATTTTTCAAATTAAATCCACTTTAAATTTGCGTCTGCAAAACCTTTGAATTTGGACAGGTCCAAAATTTTGAAAAACAGGAAAGGGTTAAAGTATTTAGTTACAGAAAAGAATCTCACGAAAATATCTGAAACCTGAAGCTGGCCTAAATCATGTGTTGAAAATTTTAATTTAGTACGGTGATAAAATAAATCTTAAACTTGGCTGCAAAAAATTACTCTGAAATTCAAGCCAACATAATATATAACAGATAAGAAGTAGAAAATAATCAGGCTTCTTCTCAAAAATCGTAGCAACTGATAAATTCAAGCTGTAGTTACGACATTTTAAGAGGAAATTGACGATATATACTTCTGGAATCAGTGGGAAGTAGAAAAACTTGGAGCTTTCTTGGCAGCCCGGTGGGTTCGGTGTGCAAAAAATGACTTCTGGAATTTCGTGCCGCTTAGAATTGTGAACAGTCTTGGAATAACATTACACTAGGATCTAATATGTTCTCCAGAATATACAAGGTCTATAACAGAGCTACAGATAGAGGGGGGGTATTTTGGATTTCAGATTAATTTATTTTCTTATTACTCACTTAAACCCTAAGTTGTGGCTATTCATTGGAATCGTCTCATCGAGACGATTCAATTGAGTACCCACAACATAGGGTTTTGTTTATAAATAAAGATTTTTGACTGACTTTTCCCACGTCTTATCTGTACCTCTGAGTCTATTATGAATTACAAGTGTATTGTGTTTTAGATTGGAATTGCTTGTTCTGTGTTCAATGATGCTACAGTTGTAAACAAGGAGTAACTGATGACTTAAAATCAAAAACGGGTAAATAGCGTTCGAGCGCACAGAGGCGCAAACCATTATTAGCCTAGATAACCTGGCCTAGGCCAAGAGCAATGTTTGCCCATAGCTGACATTGACCCATATTGAAGACAATATAACTTTTCAAAAATGGTGTAAATCAGAGTCAAATCATCTTGTAGGCAAAAATATGATTGCAAAATTTATAATAGGCAGACAATTTCTATTTTTTCATGCAGCCTTTTTGTGGCCTTTTAAGAGGGTCCAAAAATGAACAACGGTGGGAAAAGTTTTGGAAGAATCAGGAATCCATGTTTAGGTGCTCCAGAGACTGACATATTCCTGAGATAGATTTAACTCATTTTATCCAAACCTTAACTATAAATAAAGAATAAACAATTATGGTCATTAAATATTTATTTATCATATTTGCTACATTTAGAAACCTCATGTAGTTAACCTTAATAAATACAACCATTTTGATGGCTCAGCGCGTAACAGTTTTAACTCCCTATATGTTTATAGAGAGTTACGACTGTTTCTCGCTGAGCCATTTTGCTAAACTAAAGTCATTTTTCATGTTCTCATGATATTTATAGATAAAAATGTTGTGAGCAAAGAGAATATTTTACCGAATATATATTTTTGCAGAATTGCTTTATTTTGAGTTCAAGCTTGATTTTAAATTTCGTTTATTTCAAGCTTTTTTTTTTGGAGTAAACCAATCCCTGTGAATTAAAGAAGATCCAATAATCAAGCTAGTGTGACATAAAACAACCAGACAGTTGGTAGCTGTTTGACTGTCAATCTAGAGATCTTGGGTATGATCCCAATGGTGGCACTAATCCTTTCCTACAGTTTGTCTACCACATATGGGTTGATAATCATAGACCTATGTGGGATAGTAGCTGGAGGTGAGGAAAGGATGTGATGGTAGTACTGCTGTGAGAAGTACCAGAATTCCATTGTTAGGTGCTCCAACCTCCGCAATATACTGAAAGATTGTAGAAAGCTGCATAAAACCCCATTCAAACTAACAAAGTATACAAACACAAATAAATTTCTTTTTGTGATAAATTATGAAATATATAGAATAGGTTCTTTTATTATAGTTTTGAATAAGTAAGTGATTAAAAGAGGAGACTTCATTACAACTGAAGAATTTATTTGAAGAAAAAATGCTAAGTTGACCATCATGATTGTGTTTAAGTGACATACTAGTTTCTGATCCAAGTTGAAAAGTGTGTGTGTAGACTGAGATCAGCTGTTTGTGAACTCTCAATTATTGGAATTATTAAAGAATAAAAAGTGAAGATCTTTTGAATGTGAACATAATCACTAAAATTGTCGAGACCTCATCACTTGGCCTGACGGTGTTGAGCCCCGAGTATTGCAGCGAATGTATCTTGCCCTACATAGCATGGATAGAAATCCTAGTACTAGCACAAGCTCTGCGGGTAAGTTCACTTATTTTAGCCCATTTGTGACATTTTCACCGATTTCATAATTTGTTTACATTGAAGGCTTGAATGTTCTAAAATATTAAAACCACAGTTCTAGAACTTGTATATCTAGTTCTTGAAGTTATAGACCTAGTTCTTGATTTTCAAGAACTAGTTCTTTAACTTCAAGAACTAGTTCTTGAATTTCTAGAACCAGGTCTTAATTTTAGTTTTTGAACTCCAATTCAATTTATAAGAATAGTTCCAGAAAATCAAGAACTACTTATAGAAGTTCAAGAACTAGTTCTAGAACTTCAGGAACTGCCATTTAACATTCTAGAAGGTTCAAGAGCAAGTTCTTGAACTATTAATCAGGGGTACTGAAATAGAACTCATGAGACTGGTCCAATTTTGAAGAAAGTGCAGATAATATTTCTTAGCTTTTAAAAATCTGTCTTTCTGGGAAGAGAACATTTTTGATGAAGAAAAAAGAAGTCCTGTAACAATGTTTTTCTTCACAATGTTTTCCAAAGCTTTTCAGTTTTTCATGCCTTTTTATGCCACCGTATCGAAAGATCTGGGGTATATTGTTTTACCGTTGGCCGTCTGTCCCTCTGTCAGTCTGTCTGTCTGTCTGTCTGTCTGTCTGCAAAAGTTAACCAAAAAACTTAACATTGCAAATATCTTCAAGCCTATTCAAGATGCAAGGCTCTTATTTGGCACGATGAAACATCTCAATGATCAGCATCTGCTGGTACCAAAGTCAAGATCATGTGACAAGGTCAAGCTCATCTGTCAAGTTCAAATAACTCAAAAACTAAACCAAAAAACTTAACATTGCAAATATCTTCAAGCCAATTCAAGATTCAAGGCTCATATTTGGCATGATGATAGATCTCAATGATCCAC
Source organism: Fragum whitleyi (assembly GCA_948146395.1). Taxonomy (NCBI): domain Eukaryota; kingdom Metazoa; phylum Mollusca; class Bivalvia; order Cardiida; family Cardiidae; genus Fragum; species Fragum whitleyi. The sequence continues at coordinate 12,600,546 of OX411555.1, forward strand.
ATCTGCTGGTACCATAGTCAAGGTCATGTTACAAGGTCAAGGTCTCCTGTCAAGGTCAAATAACCCAAAACCTTTACAAAAAATGTAACATTGCCAATTCCTTCAAGCCTATTCAAGATACAAGGCTAATATTTGGCATGATGATAGATCTCAATGATCCATATCTGCTGGTTATAAAGTCAAGGTCAAGGTCATCTGTCAAGGTCAAACTTCTTAAAAACATAACCAAAAACTTTCATTGTTCAGTTTATTCAAGCATATTATAGATACCCTGTCTCATAATTCGCATGATGAAAGATCTCAGTTCTGTACATCTGTAGGTTTCAAGGTCAAGTTCATGCTGAAAGGTCAAGGTTATCTGTCAAGTTCAACATTTTGAAAAAAAATGCTGTTACTGGGGCATTTGTGTTTCACAATCACAGCCTGTTTTCTATTCCTTTAATGGAGATATTGAGCAGATTTTTTGGTGTGAGATTTTGCATCAATGAGATACAGAACAAGTTAGTTTGGTTTCGGTTGTTTTATTCATGGGTGCAGCTTATTCGCCAGAGCAGTCTATATGCCAATTTCCATTTTCTATAAGGGCTTTTTTTGAAGAATAATAATTTATGAACAGTTATAATTGGTAGGAAATGGTAAACAACAGTCATGTAGATGTGATATATCACTCCTTTTTTGACCAGTATTCATTAAAAAAAAATGTGTGAAAAGGTTTACCGATCATGGGATACTGTCTGTTGTTAATCATGTTACAGGGCTGTATGTGTGACAAAGTTTGAAATTGTAAAGCCTTTAAATCGCACAATTAATAAAGATGCAAGCTACATAAATACCATAATATAGGCTGCGGCATATACACTGGTACAGCCTTCCTGGTGATTTTTTTTCCTAAATGGTTAAAAAAGGCAGCAGACCGAAGTAGATGAAAGTAATTCTGAAATCTGCTTTGGAGTTTGCCTGCGTTTCCCTTGAATGTAAAAGAAGAACTTGGTAGAAAAAGAAATGCAGTACCTCTCACCACAATTTAATCAAAATTGATAAACTTTACATGAAGCTCTATGTTAACAAAATGTTTTTCGAGGGGTCAGCGCAACACTATTGTAAGTGCTTATATAGGCACTTACAATAGTGTTGCCATGACCCCTCGATTTGTCTTTTTCAATGTCATCAAATTGTTAAACATGAAGACAATTTAATTTTATGAATAATTGCTTTGTGTCATACAATGTTATTTGTTTTTCAATTTTACACCTTCATAAACTAAAATGTATTATATATTTTTACGCCCCTGCATCAATACATTGGGGACTTTTTGCTTTACTGGTGTTCGTTTGACTGACTGTCTGTTTGCAAAAACTGAAAACTAAAACTTAACCCTTTGCTGTTTAATCCCTGCTTTTTACAGGCCTGTAATTTTATGATTGAGTAAACATTGTGAAAAAAGAAGAAATTGCTTCTGACAAGCAATTTCTTCTTTTTCCACACTATTTTCTACCCTACTGAATGGTTATTTTTCAAATTAAATCTAATTTTAATTTTCGTCTGCAAAACCTTTGAATTTGGACAGTTCCAAAATTCTGTAAAACAGGAAAGGGTTAACTAAAAAAACCTTCCATTACTTAACATTTTCCTGTAACTCAAATTCTATTCAATTGATGCTGCTTATATTATGCATGATTGTTCCTTTTAACAAAACAGCAATCAAGGTCAAGGTCAAATGTCTCGGTCAAGTTCAATCATCATGGCCAAACTTCTATAAAATTGCCATATTGGGGCATTGGGGTTTGACAAACACATCTTGTTTCAACTCTTGACTATTCTAATAAAAGTGAATTCATTTCCTGAATTTTTTTTTTAGCTTCCATTTTTTAAATTGCAACATTACCAAAAAAAATTTCTGCAGAGCTCTATGGCTGAAAGAATTTCTGTCAGATCAATCAGTTGAAAATGTAAAGGTTTTTTAAAAAGTTTGACAAATATTTTGACAAATTAATTCTCATCACAAAATTTTCTAGCACGAAAACTGAAATTGTAATGAATTGAATTGAAGTGTTCAGGATATGACATTTATTCAGATGGCTTTTTTCACGCTTGTGATTTTTATGTGAAATTACTCAAGTCTCCATCTCTTTCAGAATGTTATATGACTGAATTTATTTTGGGGGATGCAGTTGTTCAGTTTATTACAGTGGAAATTTTGCAAATATTACTTTCTTTTAATTGCAATCCATATAATAGCAATTCACTTCTCAATAATTGTAATTTGCTGTACAGTGGTCTCACGATAGCTCAAACAAACATGGAAACGACCAAATTGCTCCAGTCATTAAATGATTCATGTTAATGCCAGTAGGCAAAATTGTCGTCTATAAAAAAGTTTCACTGTGTTTTAAACTTAACTTTGCATATTTTGTCATCAAAGTATGCAGTACATATGTAAATTACACTATGAGGAAAAGTTTTATGAAAGATCAAATTCTGATTAAAAAAGATTTTTTTTTTTTTCATATCACTAGGAGATTTAATTTGGTCAAATTGTCAACACTGAAAAGAGAAAATTCTACAAAAGTTGGTGAAGGTAAAAATTGCACAGCGTCAATGTTACTGGTGTCTGTTCTCTTTACATAGGTCATCGAAATTACAAATATTTTGATTTGGCAAGTTAAATGAGACAAGTGCATTCTTCCTTTTTTTAAAATGTTTTCGTGGCCACCATTGCTTAATGACAAAAATTTGAGACTTTTTATCAATCAGATATGCAAGGTTGCAAGCAATTCCTTCCTTTCTCACAATGTTTTCTTCCTGGGCTAACTTCCTCGGCACCTCAAATCATTTGATTATAAGGGTGTACATTCCCTTAAAAGGCAAAAATTAAGAAAGAAAGAAATTTACAAAATTTTAAATGATTTTTTTCTGGAATTTGTCAAAAATTTTGTTCAGCAGATAACAAAATTTTTGGCAAATTGAGACAATTTTAGATCAAGACATTTTCCTTTCTAACCATGTTTTTGTGTTGCCCCCTAACCATTGAAACTACAGCTGAGAAAATGTAGTTATGATATTTCATAGGTCAATCTTCAATATCTTTCAGTATAAAGGAATATTATAATGTTTTTTAGCTATGGCAACTTTGATAATGCTTAAAACTTTAACGAATGTCATAAGATCTCATCAGCATAAATTAAGGTGTACGAATCTTTTAAAATCTTCTCATTCCAAACCAATGAATTCAATGAAACTTGGAATAAATGATCCTGAGGTGACCCTCTTCTAAAGTTGTACAAGAAATTTGGATTGAGTCCAAAATATTGGCATGGCAGGGCGGGACTTATTTTCACTATAAAAACTTTAAAAAGTCTTCTCCTCCCAAACCATTGGCCCAATTTCAATGAAACTTGACATAAATGATTCTTGGGTAACCTTCTTCTAAAGTTATTCAAGAAATTTGGATTGACCCCCCAAATTTGGGCTAGGCAGGGCTTATTTTCACTATATAAGAACTTTAAAAATTTTCTTCTCCCAAACCATGTCACAATTTAAATGAAACTTAGCATGAATGTTTCTTGGATGTCCCACTTCTTTATTGTGTCGCCCCATGGGCGACACTCATTGTAGTATACATATTCTAATTTTGGAAATTACATCATATGGAAGGGTTCATTGAATCCGAGTATCGCATATTCATATTCACAACGACTGTTTACAAGGTCGAATATTCAAGCATTACCACAAAACATATTTTGAAGTTCATTTTAACGCAAAATAAACTTTAAAGTTTATGAAATTAACTTTGCAAAGGACGTTTATTTCGTCTTTCAGTTTTCCGTTTCTACTTCCGGCTGTTCCTGGGCATATATGTCTGAACTCCAACCAGTTCAAAGCGTATGTCTGAACTCCAACCAGTTCAAGGCAACATAGGATGTCTTAATGTCTTATTGAATCAAAGAACTTATGGTGACTGATCAACTCGACTCATCCGCAACTCGGCCCAGCATATAACTTGGCCCCCAATCTAATACCAAATCCATTTTATAAACTATAATCTTTTAAGTATAGTTACTACAAATAGAAAAAATATTCAATCTTCGTTCAATTTTTCGGTAATGTGTGTATGCATCAGCAATTTAATTCAAGAATTGGCATATTTTCAAACAATGCTTTGATATGATAATAATAAAATAAATGCCTTCTGACCCTTGATAATACCAACTGTTTTTTTTTTTTTTTTTTTAATGTAGTTGTTTTTATTAGCTCACCAGAGCACAAAGTGCTCAAGGTGAGCTATTGGGGTCACTCACCGTCCGCCGTCTGTCTGTCCGTCCGTCCGTCAGCAATTTCTTTAAACATCTTCTCTTCCTAAACCACTAGGCAAATCAAGCTGAAACTTGGTAGGGATGTTCCTTGGGTTAAGCTCTTCAAAAGTTGTTAAAAGAAATAAATTCTATAAATAACTCTGGTGGCCATGGTAACAGAAAGGATGAAAATTGCAAAAAATCTTAGAAAAGACTCTTCTCCTCCAAAACCACAAGGCCAATCAAGCTCAATGTAAATCGAACAATATCTGCTAATTATAACATAGTTGACAAGTTATGAGTTGACATACTCAGGTGAGGGATATAGGACCATCATGGTCCTCTTGTTAGATTATTACAGCTTGAATATTATGTGTCCAACATTCAGTAAAACAGTGCTGTCAGTCCTTTGATTTCTTATTAAGTTTGAAAGGAATTTAAATAATGCAGCTTGACCAGGATAAATGAAGGCCTATAACTTAGTACAGATAACTTGGCGGAAAAGAGACAAATGACATATTTTACCAACATCTACATTGAGGCAAGGTAATGCCAGGTACAAATCTTTAATTCTAAATACTAAATCCTATGTTGTAGGTAGTCATTGGAGTCATCTCAGAAAGTAATTCTTGAAATTTATGTGTAAAAAAATTACCCCAAAAATCTATTTGTTACATCATGCAAAAGCCTGTAAATAATCTCAATTCTTGGTTCTTTCATAGGCCAGCACATTCTGCGTGAGTACTGGTGGACTTTCCAGGAAGCAGAATTGAAAGGGGTTAATCTAAGTTGTGAGAACTTGTTTCCAAATCGATGTAAAAAATGATATGTATAAACTACATAATCTCAATACACTGACAATAATGAGATAAAGAGAACATTTTTAAAATCCAAGGAGGTATGAAACTAAAAACCTTATCATACAATAGGTGTACAAGGTTTTTAGTTTCATATACCCATGAATTAAAGATATTTTCTTCATATGGTATTCATGTCTTAAGCAAAAAAACTATAATACCCATATAAGACAGATTTCTTTCGGGACTGTTTTACGCGCAAGCTTATAGAATTGCTGCATACTCAAAAATGCATCCATTGAGTATTGAAAGCTAATTTTTAGCTCCACTGGCCGAAGGCCAGCGAGCTTTTGTCATGGCGGTGTGTCCGTCGTGCGTCCGTCCGTCCGTGCCTCCGTGCGTAAACTTTTTCTTTAAACATCTTCTCCTCCCAAACCTATGGGCGGATTTTGATGAAACTTTGTAGAAATGTTCCTTGGGTGACCCTCTTCTAAAATTGTTAAAGAAATTTTGATTGACCCCCCAAATATGGGCGTGGCAGGGCGTGGCATTTTTTCACTTTGAAATCTTTAAAAATCTTCTCCTCCCAAACCTCTGGGCCAATTTCAATGAAACTTAGCATGGATGTTCCTGGGGTGACCCTTTACCTAAATTGTTCAAGAAATTTTGATTGACCCCCAAATATGGGCGTGGCAGGGCGGGGCTTATTTTGAGCCCAAAATCTTTGAATGACATCTCCTGAACCACTGGGCCGATTTCAACCAAACTTGTTCCTGGGGTGACCCTTTACCTAAATTGTTCAAGAAATTTTGATTGACCCCCAAATATGGGCGTGGCAGGGCGGGGCTTATTTTGAGCCCGAAATCTTTGAATGACATCTCCTCCTGAACCGCTGGGCCGAATTCAACCAAACTGTACCAAAATGTTCCTGAAGTAACCCTTTTCAAAAATTGTTCCTGAAATTTTGATTGGCCACCAAATATGGGCGTGGCAGGGCGGGGCTTATCTGAGCCCAAAATCTTTGAACGACATTTCCTGCTGAACCATTGGGCCGATTTCAATGAAACTTTACCAGAATGTTCCTTGGGAGACCCTTTCCAAAAGTTGCTCTCAAAATTTTGATTGGCCCATAAATATGGGTGTGGCAGGGTGGGGCTTATTTTGAGCCCGAATTCTTTGAAGGACATCTCCTCCTGAATCACTGGGCTGATTTCAATGAAATTATACCAGAATGTTCCTTCTGTGACCCTTTTCAAAAATTGTAGGTCTTAAGAGAGTTCAAAGTGTTGTTTTCATTCAAAGAAAGATTCATTTAATGCAAGTCTAATGATGTTCAAGCCAGTGGAGCGATACAGGCCCTCTTGGGCCTCTTGTTCAGTAAATATGAATGCACGAAAATTAAATGTCAAATTATTTTGTAATGATATAGAAAAGGGTACAAAATGATTCAAATTTTATATAAAAGACGTTTATGTGTTTTGTTTGTTTAAAGTATTTAGTTACAGAAAAGAATCTCACGAAAATATCTGAAACCTGAAGCTGGCCTAAATCATGTGTTGAAAATTTTAATTTAGTACGGTGATAAAATAAATCTTAAACTTGGCTGCAAAAAATTACTCTGAAATTCAAGCCAACATAATATATAACAGATAAGAAGTAGAAAATAATCAGGCTTCTTCTCAAAAATCGTAGCAACTGATAAATTCAAGCTGTAGTTACGACATTTTAAGAGGAAATTGACGATATATACTTCTGGAATCAGTGGGAAGTAGAAAAACTTGGAGCTTTCTTGGCAGCCCGGTGGGTTCGGTGTGCAAAAAATGACTTCTGGAATTTCGTGCCGCTTAGAATTGTGAACAGTCTTGGAATAACATTACACTAGGATCTAATATGTTCTCCAGAATATACAAGGTCTATAACAGAGCTACAGATAGAGGGGGGGTATTTTGGATTTCAGATTAATTTATTTTCTTATTACTCACTTAAACCCTAAGTTGTGGCTATTCATTGGAATCGTCTCATCGAGACGATTCAATTGAGTACCCACAACATAGGGTTTTGTTTATAAATAAAGATTTTTGACTGACTTTTCCCACGTCTTATCTGTACCTCTGAGTCTATTATGAATTACAAGTGTATTGTGTTTTAGATTGGAATTGCTTGTTCTGTGTTCAATGATGCTACAGTTGTAAACAAGGAGTAACTGATGACTTAAAATCAAAAACGGGTAAATAGCGTTCGAGCGCACAGAGGCGCAAACCATTATTAGCCTAGATAACCTGGCCTAGGCCAAGAGCAATGTTTGCCCATAGCTGACATTGACCCATATTGAAGACAATATAACTTTTCAAAAATGGTGTAAATCAGAGTCAAATCATCTTGTAGGCAAAAATATGATTGCAAAATTTATAATAGGCAGACAATTTCTATTTTTTCATGCAGCCTTTTTGTGGCCTTTTAAGAGGGTCCAAAAATGAACAACGGTGGGAAAAGTTTTGGAAGAATCAGGAATCCATGTTTAGGTGCTCCAGAGACTGACATATTCCTGAGATAGATTTAACTCATTTTATCCAAACCTTAACTATAAATAAAGAATAAACAATTATGGTCATTAAATATTTATTTATCATATTTGCTACATTTAGAAACCTCATGTAGTTAACCTTAATAAATACAACCATTTTGATGGCTCAGCGCGTAACAGTTTTAACTCCCTATATGTTTATAGAGAGTTACGACTGTTTCTCGCTGAGCCATTTTGCTAAACTAAAGTCATTTTTCATGTTCTCATGATATTTATAGATAAAAATGTTGTGAGCAAAGAGAATATTTTACCGAATATATATTTTTGCAGAATTGCTTTATTTTGAGTTCAAGCTTGATTTTAAATTTCGTTTATTTCAAGCTTTTTTTTTTGGAGTAAACCAATCCCTGTGAATTAAAGAAGATCCAATAATCAAGCTAGTGTGACATAAAACAACCAGACAGTTGGTAGCTGTTTGACTGTCAATCTAGAGATCTTGGGTATGATCCCAATGGTGGCACTAATCCTTTCCTACAGTTTGTCTACCACATATGGGTTGATAATCATAGACCTATGTGGGATAGTAGCTGGAGGTGAGGAAAGGATGTGATGGTAGTACTGCTGTGAGAAGTACCAGAATTCCATTGTTAGGTGCTCCAACCTCCGCAATATACTGAAAGATTGTAGAAAGCTGCATAAAACCCCATTCAAACTAACAAAGTATACAAACACAAATAAATTTCTTTTTGTGATAAATTATGAAATATATAGAATAGGTTCTTTTATTATAGTTTTGAATAAGTAAGTGATTAAAAGAGGAGATTTCATTACAACTGAAGAATTTATTTGAAGAAAAAATGCTAAGTTGACCATCATGATTGTGTTTAAGTGACATACTAGTTTCTGATCCAAGTTGAAAAGTGTGTGTGTAGACTGAGATCAGCTGTTTGTGAACTCTCAATTATTGGAATTATTAAAGAATAAAAAGTGAAGATCTTTTGAATGTGAACATAATCACTAAAATTGTCGAGACCTCATCACTTGGCCTGACGGTGTTGAGCCCCGAGTATTGCAGCGAATGTATCTTGCCCTACATAGCATGGATAGAAATCCTAGTACTAGCACAAGCTCTGCGGGTAAGTTCACTTATTTTAGCCCATTTGTGACATTTTCACCGATTTCATAATTTGTTTACATTGAAGGCTTGAATGTTCTAAAATATTAAAACCACAGTTCTAGAACTTGTATATCTAGTTCTTGAAGTTATAGACCTAGTTCTTGATTTTCAAGAACTAGTTCTTTAACTTCAAGAACTAGTTCTTGAATTTCTAGAACCAGGTCTTAATTTTAGTTTTTGAACTCCAATTCAATTTATAAGAATAGTTCCAGAAAATCAAGAACTACTTATAGAAGTTCAAGAACTAGTTCTAGAACTTCAGGAACTGCCATTTAACATTCTAGAAGGTTCAAGAGCAAGTTCTTGAACTATTAATCAGGGGTACTGAAATAGAACTCATGAGACTGGTCCAATTTTGAAGAAAGTGCAGATAATATTTCTTAGCTTTTAAAAATCTGTCTTTCTGGGAAGAGAACATTTTTGATGAAGAAAAAAGAAGTCCTGTAACAATGTTTTTCTTCACAATGTTTTCCAAAGCTTTTCAGTTTTTCATGCCTTTTTATGCCACCGTATCGAAAGATCTGGGGTATATTGTTTTACCGTTGGCCGTCTGTCCCTCTGTCAGTCTGTCTGTCTGTCTGTCTGTCTGTCTGCAAAAGTTAACCAAAAAACTTAACATTGCAAATATCTTCAAGCCTATTCAAGATGCAAGGCTCTTATTTGGCACGATGAAACATCTCAATGATCAGCATCTGCTGGTACCAAAGTCAAGATCATGTGACAAGGTCAAGCTCATCTGTCAAGTTCAAATAACTCAAAAACTAAACCAAAAAACTTAACATTGCAAATATCTTCAAGCCAATTCAAGATTCAAGGCTCATATTTGGCATGATGATAGATCTCAATGATCCACATCTGCTGGTACCATAGTCAAGGTCATGTTACAAGGTCAAGGTCTCCTGTCAAGGTCAAATAACCCAAAACCTTTACAAAAAATGTAACATTGCCAATTCCTTCAAGCCTATTCAAGATACAAGGCTAATATTTGGCATGATGATAGATCTCAATGATCCATATCTGCTGGTTATAAAGTCAAGGTCAAGGTCATCTGTCAAGGTCAAACTTCTTAAAAACATAACCAAAAACTTTCATTGTTCAGTTTATTCAAGCATATTATAGATACCCTGTCTCATAATTCGCATGATGAAAGATCTCAGTTCTGTACATCTGTAGGTTTCAAGGTCAAGTTCATGCTGAAAGGTCAAGGTTATCTGTCAAGTTCAACATTTTGAAAAAAAATGCTGTTACTGGGGCATTTGTGTTTCACAATCACAGCCTGTTTTCTATTCCTTTAATGGAGATATTGAGCAGATTTTTTGGTGTGAGATTTTGCATCAATGAGATACAGAACAAGTTAGTTTGGTTTCGGTTGTTTTATTCATGGGTGCAGCTTATTCGCCAGAGCAGTCTATATGCCAATTTCCATTTTCTATAAGGGCTTTTTTTGAAGAATAATAATTTATGAACAGTTATAATTGGTAGGAAATGGTAAACAACAGTCATGTAGATGTGATATATCACTCCTTTTTTGACCAGTATTCATTAAAAAAAAATGTGTGAAAAGGTTTACCGATCATGGGATACTGTCTGTTGTTAATCATGTTACAGGGCTGTATGTGTGACAAAGTTTGAAATTGTAAAGCCTTTAAATCGCACAATTAATAAAGATGCAAGCTACATAAATACCATAATATAGGCTGCGGCATATACACTGGTACAGCCTTCCTGGTGATTTTTTTTCCTAAATGGTTAAAAAAGGCAGCAGACCGAAGTAGATGAAAGTAATTCTGAAATCTGCTTTGGAGTTTGCCTGCGTTTCCCTTGAATGTAAAAGAAGAACTTGGTAGAAAAAGAAATGCAGTACCTCTCACCACAATTTAATCAAAATTGATAAACTTTACATGAAGCTCTATGTTAACAAAATGTTTTTCGAGGGGTCAGCGCAACACTATTGTAAGTGCTTATATAGGCACTTACAATAGTGTTGCCATGACCCCTCGATTTGTCTTTTTCAATGTCATCAAATTGTTAAACATGAAGACAATTTAATTTTATGAATAATTGCTTTGTGTCATACAATGTTATTTGTTTTTCAATTTTACACCTTCATAAACTAAAATGTATTATATATTTTTACGCCCCTGCATCAATACATTGGGGACTTTTTGCTTTACTGGTGTTCGTTTGACTGACTGTCTGTTTGCAAAAACTGAAAACTAAAACTTAACCCTTTGCTGTTTAATCCCTGCTTTTTACAGGCCTGTAATTTTATGATTGAGTAAACATTGTGAAAAAAGAAGAAATTGCTTCTGACAAGCAATTTCTTCTTTTTCCACACTATTTTCTACCCTACTGAATGGTTATTTTTCAAATTAAATCTAATTTTAATTTTCGTCTGCAAAACCTTTGAATTTGGACAGTTCCAAAATTTTGTAAAACAGGAAAGGGTTAACTAAAAAAACCTTCCATTACTTAACATTTTCCTGTAACTCAAACTCTATTCAATTGATGCTGCTTATATTATGCATGATTGTTCCTTTTAACAAAACAGCAATCAAGGTCAAGGTCAAATGTCTCGGTCAAGTTCAATCATCATGGCCAAACTTCTATAAAATTGCCATATTGGGGCATTGGGGTTTGACAAACACATCTTGTTTCAACTCTTGACTATTCTAATAAAAGTGAATTCATTTCCTGAATTTTTTTTTTAGCTTCCATTTTTTAAATTGCAACATTACCAAAAAAAATTTCTGCAGAGCTCTATGGCTGAAAGAATTTCTGTCAGATCAATCAGTTGAAAATGTAAAGGTTTTTTAAAAAGTTTGACAAATATTTTGACAAATTAATTCTCATCACAAAATTTTCTAGCACGAAAACTGAAATTGTAATGAATTGAATTGAAGTGTTCAGGATATGACATTTATTCAGATGGCTTTTTTCACGCTTGTGATTTTTATGTGAAATTACTCAAGTCTCCATCTCTTTCAGAATGTTATATGACTGAATTTATTTTGGGGGATGCAGTTGTTCAGTTTATTACAGTGGAAATTTTGCAAATATTACTTTCTTTTAATTGCAATCCATATAATAGCAATTCACTTCTCAATAATTGTAATTTGCTGTACAGTGGTCTCACGATAGCTCAAACAAACATGGAAACGACCAAATTGCTCCAGTCATTAAATGATTCATGTTAATGCCAGTAGGCAAAATTGTCGTCTATAAAAAAGTTTCACTGTGTTTTAAACTTAACTTTGCATATTTTGTCATCAAAGTATGCAGTACATATGTAAATTACACTATGAGGAAAAGTTTTATGAAAGATCAAATTCTGATTAAAAAAGATTTTTTTTTTTTCATATCACTAGGAGATTTAATTTGGTCAAATTGTCAACACTGAAAAGAGAAAATTCTACAAAAGTTGGTGAAGGTAAAAATTGCACAGCGTCAATGTTACTGGTGTCTGTTCTCTTTACATAGGTCATCGAAATTACAAATATTTTGATTTGGCAAGTTAAATGAGACAAGTGCATTCTTCCTTTTTTTAAAATGTTTTCGTGGCCACCATTGCTTAATGACAAAAATTTGAGACTTTTTATCAATCAGATATGCAAGGTTGCAAGCAATTCCTTCCTTTCTCACAATGTTTTCTTCCTGGGCTAACTTCCTCGGCACCTCAAATCATTTGATTATAAGGGTGTACATTCCCTTAAAAGGCAAAAATTAAGAAAGAAAGAAATTTACAAAATTTTAAATGATTTTTTTCTGGAATTTGTCAAAAAGTTTTGTTCAGCAGATAACAAAATTTTTGGCAAATTGAGACAATTTTAGATCAAGACATTTTCCTTTCTAACCATGTTTTTGTGTTGCCCCCTAACCATTGAAACTACAGCTGAGAAAATGTAGTTATGATATTTCATAGGTCAATCTTCAATATCTTTCAGTATAAAGGAATATTATAATGTTTTTTAGCTATGGCAACTTTGATAATGCTTAAAACTTTAACGAATGTCATAAGATCTCATCAGCATAAATTAAGGTGTACGAATCTTTTAAAATCTTCTCATTCCAAACCAATGAATTCAATGAAACTTGGAATAAATGATCCTGAGGTGACCCTCTTCTAAAGTTGTACAAGAAATTTGGATTGAGTCCAAAATATTGGCATGGCAGGGGGGGACTTATTTTCACTATAAAAACTTTAAAAAGTCTTCTCCTCCCAAACCATTGGCCCAATTTCAATGAAACTTGACATAAATGATTCTTGGGTAACCTTCTTCTAAAGTTATTCAAGAAATTTGGATTGACCCCCCAAATTTGGGCTAGGCAGGGCTTATTTTCACTATATAAGAACTTTAAAAATTTTCTTCTCCCAAACCATGTCACAATTTAAATGAAACTTAGCATGAATGTTTCTTGGATGTCCCACTTCTTTATTGTGTCGCCCCATGGGCGACACTCATTGTAGTATACATATTCTAATTTTGGAAATTACATCATATGGAAGGGTTCATTGAATCCGAGTATCGCATATTCATATTCACAACGACTGTTTACAAGGTCGAATATTCAAGCATTACCACAAAACATATTTTGAAGTTCATTTTAACGCAAAATAAACTTTAAAGTTTATGAAATTAACTTTGCAAAGGACGTTTATTTCGTCTTTCAGTTTTCTGTTTCTACTTCCGGCTGTTCCTGGGCATATATGTCTGAACTCCAACCAGTTCAAAGCGTATGTCTGAACTCCAACCAGTTCAAGGCAACATAGGATGTCTTAATGTCTTATTGAATCAAAGAACTTATGGTGACTGATCAACTCGACTCATCCGCAACTCGGCCCAGCGTATAACTCGGCCCCCAATCTAATACCAAATCCATTTTATAAACTATAATCTTTTAAGTATAGTTACTACAAATAGAAAAAATATTCAATCTTCGTTCAATTTTTCGGTAATGTGTGTATGCATCAGCAATTTAATTCAAGAATTGGCATATTTTCAAACAATGCTTTGATATGATAATAATAAAACACTAAATAATATTTAAAAGGATAAGCATAGCAATGTTTAACTGCACTGTACACCCGGTACAGTACTGGAGACGCAGCGTGTCGTAGAGAAAACACAACACGTCTGGAGCTAGCTGGGTCACCAGGTGTCGGCACCATTTGAAGTCCCCAGATCTTTGCACACGACGTCACTTTTATAATCAGTTACACATGAGATTTACAGGGTTCTCTCGTTTTAACAGTATGAGTTTTGACTCGGATTAAATCATTTGACTCGGATTTAATTTGATGTTTGAAGAATGTACAATGATTTCAGCAATATTTTCGTAACAACATGAAGAAAGGAAATTTCGATCGCATGAGGCTTTTGAAGAATTCTATTTCATTTAAGTTGTTGGAGTAATAAAAAAGGAAAAAAAAGAAATTGATGTTTGATGTTACACCTCGTGTATAACGAGAATTAGTTTAAATTTTGTTTCGCAATTCGGTATCCGTTGCATTTTAAACTTTTGCGCTTCCAGAGCAATATTACTCGCGCTAGTTTTCAGAAGTTGAGCGATCTTTTGATGATTACTGAAATCGTGCAATTACCATAATCATGATTGGGATGGAAAATAGTTAAACTATAATCTTTTGAAAATCGCGTCGTGGAGTAGCTCTTGTAAAATAAACGTTGAGACTGGTTTTTTTTCACCAAGGACAGCGGGCGGTTGGGTGTTGATCGGATATACCAGGGCCTGGATATCGTATTTTATGGGGGCGCGTTTATTAGGGAGGGCGCGTCTAATAGATGAAATACGGTACATATTTTTGTTTAATATATTCTACGATAGACTGGATGAGTTGAGTGCAAGAAAAAACGACCCAGATTCAAAAGAGCTCTTATCGCGCTCAAACCGTCAGAAGCGTTTTTTCCCTATTCATTTGAAAAAAAAACTCAAATTGAATATATGTCTGATGAATCAAAATCCAACAGAAAGTCGATGCACTTCAACTGCTGTAGTAGCATCTTTTTTTTTCTTTTTTCATTATTTCTTTTTTGTATCACTGGAATTATATGAAAATATTTTTGATTAAGTTTCATATCACTTTGCAGAGAAGCAATATTTTTCAGGCATTGACACAAAATTCATCTTCACTAGTCTTCTTGTTAGCTCTACTGAGCGCAACGTGCTCAAGCAAAGCTTTAAGGATCACCCAGCGTCGTCCGCTTTCAACAATCTTAAAATTTCTTCTCCTGAAACACCGGGTCAATTTGAACAAAACTTTGCCACAATGTGCACTCGAACTACTGAATGGCCCAAAAATATGGGCCTGGATTTCTCCCTAAGAAGTCTTTGAACGACATATCCTACTGAACCGCTATACCAATCTAAATAATTTTTTTTGCTAGAGTGTTCATTAGGTGAACCTCTTTTAAAATTGTTAGCGAAATTTTGATTGACCAATAGCCTAAACATTGGTGTGGCAGGGCGTAGCAATTTTTACTAAGAAATCTATGAACGGTATCTCCTCCTAAATTGCAAGACCAATTCTGATGGAACTTTTCCGAAATGTTGACCCTTTCCGAAAATTAATCGCGAACTTTGATTGATCCATGAAAATGAGCATGACGGATGTGACAATTTCACTTTGATATCTTTTAAAACCTCATAAACAACTGGGCCAATGTCAATGAAACGTTGCCACAATGTTCCTGAGGTTTCTCTGTTAAA
The DNA here is from genome assembly GCA_948146395.1 of Fragum whitleyi. Lineage (NCBI taxonomy): Eukaryota > Metazoa > Mollusca > Bivalvia > Cardiida > Cardiidae > Fragum > Fragum whitleyi. Next base: position 12,616,062 of record OX411555.1, read on the forward strand.
GTGTCCGCAAAATACAGATTTGCCCCCCAAAATGAGAGCATGGCAAGGTGTAGTATTTTAACTTTGAATTCTCTAAACATAGCGCAACTGCACCAAATAAAACATATGTAATTAATACATGTTAACCGATTTTTCTTAATCTGTCAAGTATTCAACATAACTCATCTGTTTTTGACTTAAGTTTCATGAGCGGACAGGAAAAAGGGAATGTGTTAAAAAGAACCTTAAGTCAGTCTCGTTCAAAAATGGCGTGTTAACAATTTGTCAATGGTTTTATTGCATATTCCAACAAAAATGATAGCCCCGTGTTATGTCTATCCCGAAAAGATTTTGGGGCTATTTATTACTTTTTTCATGTCTATAAATTTTCTTATCAACATCACTTGATTTTTTACTTATTCCTGAGTATATTATCGTACCAAGACTGGCAAAAGTTCTTCTTATTCCTAAGAGAAAATATTCGATTTCCTATCACATGCGATGGCCATGCCAAAAATGATAAAAACAAATTTCAGTTAAATGGCAATCTAATATTTTTGGATTAAAAAATTCCTTTTAAAACTCCTCCACATAATCAGCTACAACCTTTTATGCAGGACTAGTTTTTGTTTTAAAGCAGTTCTATTTTGTGAAGTTCAGAATTGTAAACATTCATTTTAGCTTTGCTTTTGTACACTGAAAAAAAATTGTCGTGAACTCAAGCTTCGTGATTGTATTGTTGTTATTTTTACACCATTTTTACCTAAAGTCCCAACCATTTTTTCATAACTTAGCTTTCTTTCTTTAAAGGCGACACAATTCACTTTGCTGTACATTACAGCAATTTTTTACTTGGTTGTTTAATGAATTTTAATTTACCCCAATCCCCCCCCCCACCCCACCCCAATTATTGGCATGCGTGGCGGGGCTTATTTCCACTATAAAAACTTAGAAATTTTCTCCTCCCAAACTGTTGGCATGAATGTTCCTTGAGTGACCCTCTTCTTTAATTGTGCAAGAAATTTTGATTGAGTCCCACATTATGGGAGTGGCAGGGGAGATGCACATACTGTTGGGTTACTCGGTTTGACCATTAAATTTAGAGTTACTGCCTCTGATTGTTGATGCCATATACATACTGAATGATTACTGAATTATATGCGTTATCATACATCTTCACCATTTAATCTAACTTTAACTTTAAAGCATTTTCTCCTTTTGTCTTAATATTTTCTGGGCATAAATTATATTTCGACTTAGTCATCATTTATGTCCATTGACACACCTTTGATTTGGACCACGCTAAAATTGTGCCATGCGGGAAAGGGTTAAAAGGATGCCCAATAATGTAAGTCTCTTGTGTCTTTTCCCAATCTAACGTTTCCTAAGGTAAATGAGTGTTCATTCTAGGATTTCAAAAATGTGGGGGATTTCAGCGCAAAAATTGAAGCAATGGAGAAATGTGGTTATTCATGTTCTGTAGGCATAATAAAAAATCCCCCACAAATCCAAAAATAAGGGGGATCTTTGAAAAAAGTGGGGGAATTCCCAAATCCCCCTGCCTAGAAAAAAAAATACTGAATGACTAGGTGTGTCAGACATGTGCTATCATGTCCTTGGTTTATTTACCTGTACCTAATTTTGATGTATTCCATTGACAAACAAAATATCTTCTTGTGTGTGTGTGGGGGGGGGGGGATTGGATGGGGGGGAGGATATCAATTCAACGAATTTGCTTGTTTTTCTCCAAATTAGATAAAAGATGAATACTAGCATAGCTGCTGTGTATCCTTATAACTTGCATACTCAGTTGAGGGAAATAGGATCTTCAAGGTCCTCTTGTTGAACTGTGCAATCTAATATTGATGGCTCAGTGCGCAACAGTTGTAATTACCTAAATGATTATAGGTAGTTATAACTGTTTCACGCTGAGCCATCAATATGTAACATCCAAAATTGAGACTAACTTGTAGTCAAGGGCACTGAAATTCCCTTTTGGATCTGTCAAACAGTTTTCTGCTCTAAAAGCACATCAACTTGAAAAAGTACTGTTGGAAGTAATTGTTTCAGTTTTAAGACAATTCTAGTTGTATCTTTTTTATGTAACAAGGGGAAAATAGAAAAATTAAGTTAAATTAGGCGCTAATTGAATAATGGAGGACTTGTTATTGCCTGGCCATAAAGCAGACAAATTAATTTGCTGTTTTAAAGAGTGCACATGATCCTTATTTTAACCATTCTCATGCTATCCATGTCATATATAAAAGGCTCAGCATGAAACAGCTGTAACTGCCTATAAACATATAGGCAGTTACAACTGTTTCAGGCTGAGCCATCCATATCTGCTGCACACAAAGTTTTGGCAGCCAGTATAAACTGAGATCAGCCTTCATAGACACAAGGCCTGATATTAATTACCTGCTTCCTACTAGAGCCAAAATGGTTAAAATGTCTCAAAAAATGAAAAATTTGTTTGTTTGTTTGAATGGAGTATAACGCTTTTAACAATCATCTTTCAGTTATATTGAAGTGGCTGGAGCACCTAACAATGGATTCCTGCTATTTCTTTCAACAGTACTACCAATACATCCTTTCCTAGTCTCCAGCTGCTATCTCACATAGGTCTTGTTATGGAAATTTGTATAAACCCAACTTATATTCAGCAGGATAAGGTCCTGCACCTAAAGTAGCTTTTCTAACGATTTTGTTAGATGTGTTTACTTTCAAACTTACTGTTTCTCTTCTTTACCATTAGATTGAGGGGTCAGAGCTAAATTATTGTTAGTTTGTATTGAAATAATGGGCACTTGGAATCATTTTGTCACGAACTCTTGAGATAGTTTAAGAAGTATTGAATGATTTTATGATTTTAGTTATAGAAGTATTATTAGATTAGAAGATAGATTTTGAAGTATGTTTGCCTATAATACAACCAAAATATAATATGAGGACTGCTTTTAAAACTGAAAGCAGGCAAGTTATATAGCATTCACAATATATTCAGGATTCCATAGATATATCTAACTGATTGTTCCATGGACATCAAAGAATACAAAATAATTGCTCCAGGTATGGTTCCAGGTAGGAGTAGAGGGGAGGATACTCTATATAGTCTCTGTCCTTTAACACTTTCCTGTTTTTGAAGATTTTGAAGTATATTTGCCTATAATACAACCAAAATGTAATATGTGGACTTTTAAAACTGAAAGCAGGCAAGTTATATAGCATTCACCACATATTCAGGATTCCATAGATATATCTAACTGATTGTTGCATGGACATCAAAGAATACAAAATAATTACCTCCAGGTATGGTTCCAGGTAGGAGTGGGGGGAGGATACTCTATATGGTCTCTGTCCTTTAACACTTTCCTGTTTTACAAAATCTTGGACTTGTCCAAATTCAAAGGTTTTGCAGACGAAAATTTAAAGAGGATTTAATTTGAAAAATAATCATTTAGTAGGATTGAAAATAGTGTGGAAAAAGAAGAAATTGCTTGTCAGAAGCAATTTCTTCTTTTTTTCACAATGTTTTCTCCATCATAAAATCACAGGCACGTAAAAAGCAGGTATTAAACAGCAAAGGGTTAAATTTCTTTATAAACCTATTTGTTGGTACTCTTTAGAATCGTCTCATCAAGACGATTCTGATGAGTACCCACAACATAGGGTTTCCTTAAGATATATAGGAAATTTCTAATTTTATGAAATACAGCCTTTGCATTTATCTTGAACTTTAACATCACTTTAGGTTGTTCAACCCACTGAGGCTTCTTTGCTTTCTCAGAGGGAAATTGACTTTATGTGTTTTTTTTCTCTTCCTGAACCATTGATCAGATCCCTATCAGTTGGAGGGGTTGCGTTTGATAGATCTCAATCTAAAAATTTAAAAAAAAAAATCTTAAGAAGTTTAGTAAAATGGGCCCAAACTTCCTCTACTGTTCTTTTGTTTCTCTGTTGAAAATAACAGGGCTTGTGCTAGGGTCTGAAATAGAGGAGTCATAAATGACTCCTAAATCATAAAATTATGGGGGTCAAAACTCATTCATAAGAGGTCAAATCAACAGAAAAGGCCATTTTTTTTTAAAGATTTTTACTGGTTTCAGTGTGAATTATCCTTTTGTTGTTATAATATAAAGGGAAAAAATATACATCATTGAAAATATGAGTGATAAAACTCACTTTTGACCCTTGCAATTTTCTCCCAAGGGGTTCAAAATGACCACCTTGAGGGTAATTTCTAAGGTCAAAATAGGATATTTTCAGATTTATGATGGTCAAAACCCTGGTTTAAGGGTCAAACACGAGCCCTGAATAATATTTCCATTTAGAATGCAGATGTGTGACGTTTCTGTAACTAAAACCATTTAACTTAAGCTTGATCAAAGCTGTAGTAAGAACTTAGTTTTAGAATAATATGTATGATATAATGCTCTTGTACTAAGATATATTTAGAGAGGATAGATTTATACAATGTAACTACTTGCCTTTCATTATTCGTTCACAATACTTAACTTGGCCATTTTGGAACAAATCATTGAAATATGATCAACTACTTCAGGTATTATCAGTAAGATAGTTGATGTTTCAGATTGACAAACTTATACTTTATAGTAATGTGAATGGTCATTTTGGAACAAAGCATCTACTTCAGGTATTATCAGTAGGAAAGTTGATGTTGCAGATTGACAAACTTATACTGTATAGTAATGTTTTGTCATGTTGATGTGGTTTTTGATGTCTCATTGAGGCATTTTCTGAAAATTAATTGTGTTCGTTTTCACTTTCACTAGAGAAATTCATAAAATCAAGGGGACATAAACTTTGGGAACATTTGTTCATGAATTGTGCCCCTTTTTCAATAAAAACATTTTCACTCTTTCAGCCACCTCTGGTACAATTGATTTTGTTGTTTGATATTCTATCACCATTCACTGCATTCATTGCTGTTAATAAACATGTATAGTATAATCCATAATTATTGCCCTGGCAGGGCGCAGCCTAAGTAACGGGTTGCTGCACTTAAGGTTAAAATAAATTTACTTCTATAGATAGTTGACATATTTAACTTTAGACTGTAAATATTTGATCCGTTACCAAACCCTCGTAACTTCAGCTTATCCATGTTGAAGTTACGTGGCTTTGGTAATCAAACACTGAAATCTGTTCACTTTCTCTAAGCGTGTAATTCTTTTTGGTCTTCGGATACAGTTATTAGCATGTGTTAATGCTATTTGCGGACTAACTCTTGAAAGAACCCAAAATATTGAAAAGTGAACTTGCCAAATTACGTCACGGTTAAGCCACACCCAGCCAGTTGAATAATTACGCAGAATACATCAAATGTACTCTTAACCCTTTCCTGTTTTTCAAAATTTTGGACCTGTCCAAATTCAAAGGTTTTGCAGACGAAAATTTAAAGTGGATTTAATTTGGAAAATAACCATTCAATAGGGTAGAAAATAGTGTGGAAAAAGAAGAAATTGCTTGTCAGAAGCAATTTTTTCTTTTTCCACAATGTTTTCTCAATAATAAAATGACAGGCACATAAAAAGCAGGGATTAAACGGCAAAGGGTTAAAATGGATAATCAGGTGGTTTAAACTTAGATCAGACAGCATATATATGCTGACTGATCCTAGTCTATACCACAGTCATGCCAAAGCAAAAATATTCGCGGTTCATCATAGCAAGGGTTTAACTGTTAACAAATGAGCAAAGAAAAAAACACGTGCAAATTGATATTTAAATGATTTAGTTGCATTTCTAGTTTCTGATTCCTATTATAACACCATCATGATGATTTAGTAATCACCTGTGAAGTATTATTCTAAGTCTTCAGAATTCCCTATTATATGAGGAGAATGCAGGTTTTATAGCCAAGAATAAAGAACCTACAACTCCATGCCAAAACGCTGCAAATAGGCTATAACATTGCCAAGATTCCATGCTTCACATTTTGATGTGTTTCCAAAACATTGTGAAGTTGGGAATCAGAGATTGTGATTATTACAGAAATGTTAATGTTTTAAATGACAAGGTTTACTTTATTTTTTAGGGGCTTTTTTTTTTAAACTTTGGGGAATAAGTGTACACATTATGAGAGGGATCCCTGAGGGTGTAACTCCCATTACGCAATTTACGCAAGTGCGTAAAAGAAATAATCATCTGTTGAAAAATGTCTTTGATGAATGATCATAACATCGAAACTACAGCTTAATTGTTTAGATTATTCAAGAACGCTCAAATCAGGGAGGGCATTCATCTTTTGTCACAGTCCACATATCGCCTTTATCCTTTATATTCTTTGGTTGTCTCCTTCTTAGTGCGTATAAATTTCAAAGTTCTAGTTATGCCTATGATTACCATATGTATTTTGATGCCCCTTGAAAAAGAAATATTTGTTTCAGAGAATTTTGGCCTAGTGTTGGTTCATATTAAAGTCAAAGGGACAATACCGTGCTTTTTTTATCAAGCACTTGTTGTGACAGCTCTTGTTTATGCTAGAAAATATATTTGTTATTCTGCATAATTAATGAACTGGTATGGCGGGGCTTAACTGTGACGTAATTTGGCTAGTTTACTTTTCAATAGTTTGGGTTCTTTCAAATTTTAGTCGGTAATCATCGTTAACGCGTGCAAATAACTGTATCCTAAAACCTAAAGGATTCACATGCTTTGAGAGAGTGAACACATTTCATCGTTTGGTTACTTATGCCCTGTAGCTTCAGTTTAGTTAAGCTGAAGTTACGAGGATTTGGTTACCAATCCATGATTTAAGTTCTCGAGTTATTATGTCGACTCTCTATGGTAGTAGGTTATTTTAGATAGAAGCTGATTTCCCTTAACCTTAAGTGCAACGACCCGTTACTTAGGCTCCGCCCTGCCAGGGCATTAATCATGGATAACACAAATGCCAAATCAAAGCACTGAAAGTATGTATGTTGGTTGTCCATTTGATACTGAAGTAAGTTGTAATTATTTGGAGCAGACCCAGGCATTAACTACAATCATATGAGTTGCATATTGTGACAAAATTTATTAGAGAGATTCATATGGTGTTTCTGCATTATTTTGGTGGTTTGGGGTCGCCCAAGTTGGTACACCAACATATGATTGATTCTGTTGCCAATTGACTGATTTGCTTATTGCAAACAACAACAACTCATTCATACAAGAGCCAATATCAAGACTGTTCTCGATACTGGAGAAAAAAATACACATGCTGAAATTTTTTTCTTAATTTATTTTTAATTCCAATTTGATGCCAAATTACGTCCAGAGGCATGGTGACTCTCTGGAGGCTAGGCAATTTTGCTATAATTTTAAAATGTTGGAAAACAAGACGAAATGCAGTCTCAGGGACCAGGCGATGAATGCCAAGTCAAGTATGTTAAATTGCATTTATCCATCTGTGTGGTGTCCGTAGTCTAGAGGTAGAGCGTCGGCCTCTTGACCCAAAGGTCCTGAGTTCGTTTCCCAGGAGCGGCTATCGATCTCGATTCTTTCATTGGCCCACACATTCGGCGCGAGTACTGGTGGATTTTCCAGGAAGCAGAATCAAGAGGGATTAATCTAAGTTGTATGAACTTGTTTCCTGATTGATGTAAAATCAATAGGTTTAAACCAAACCATCTCAGGCTGTTCATGACTTGTACAAAGCTTAGGCAAATAGTATAGATCAAGATGTTCGGAATGATTTTAGCCAATTCCACCTGTTTTCTTCTTCATTTCTATGGGTAAAAGATGATCCAATCTGCTTATAGAAATTCTTTTTAAATGGCAAAATTGTTTTTTACAAAATTTCACTTTAAACCCTTTCCCGTTTTACAAAATTTTGGACCTGTCCAAATTCAAAGGTTTTGCAGACAAAAATTTAAAGTTAATTTAATTTGAAAAATAATCATTCAATGGGGTAGAAAATAGTGTGGAAAAAGAAGAAATTGCTTGTCAGAAGCAATTTCTTCTTTTTTCACAATGTTTTCTCAATCATAAAATCACAGACACGTAAAATGCAGGGATTAAACAGCAAAGGGTTAAACAAGATAAGTGTTCAAACAGTGCCAGAAAAATTAATAACTAACTACCTAAGTTTAAGTGTTATGACTCTTTCAAAGGTGGAATAAAAATTCCACAAGATTTATATCTTAATGTACAGTGTTTATAAATCTGCAGCTTGTTTGCTTTGCCAGACTCATCAATATTAAGTTTGATGATAGGCCGCTTTTAGCAAATTGTCAATCTTTTAATGATAAAAATATCCAAATGCACTTGAAATTCTTGGGAAAAATTAAATATTGGCAATTTTTAATGCTTAGAGGAAAAAAAAAAGAAACCTATGATTTTCCCAAGGTTGAATCTTTTTTGCATGTAACAAATTTTCTAATTCTAGAATAGTTATTCTAGCTTCCTCCTATGTATTTATTTCTTAAATATGTCCTCTGGTTGACCTATGCTGGATCCAATCCTTTTTCCAAATAGTTTTACATATTTCCAGATGGTCCCTAAAAATCAAAATTCCTTGCAATGGGTCCATTTATTTCATCAAATTCCAAGATAGTCCCTATAGTTGCATGTCTAAATAATTGGGTCACAAATAGTTTTGAAAAATTCAACTATGAATCTAATCTTACCTTATTTTCTGTAATGATAGCACCCTCCCTAATAGCGGCACCTCTACATTTTATACTAAAAAAACCCACTTCAAATGCCTAAATTATAGTTACTTGTTAAGACTTCTTCTCTTTTTTGAGGTGAATTTCCTCTAAACAATCATATAAATGATTGCTAAGAGGAAATTCACCTCAAATCATAAGGAAAAGGACCTAAAAGACATCAATTTGATTTTTTTTAAAATCAGGAAAGGCATACTAAATAAAAGCTCCCGGGCCATGTTATGTTTTCGGGAGAGTTTATTAGGAGAAATAGGGTAGATTTTTTTCTTCCAATATTTTTTTCTGAAAACTTTTTTGAAAAAAAAAAAAAATAAAATAAATTCAACTCGTTTAAAAGTATCTAGTTAAATTTTCAATCTTTCCTATAGCAGTTGCTTCCCTTTAGTCAAGCTTGCTCACAAAGCTGCTGGTCCAAAGAACTCAAAAATTGGGATCTTAGGGGTTCTTTCTTAAATTTTGGGAGTCCCTGCTTTAGATATAGACCATTTCATTTATGATATTATTTTTGTATTTTGTAGATATAGAGCTATTCAACTTCAGGAAAAAATTGAAGACTGTTTAAGTCAGTCTTCAATTCATTTTTGAAATTGAGCCCCAGTCTTTGGGACTCACTTCACATAGTTTTAATGGTCCAAGCTACTTATTTTGTGCCTCAGATGCACACAATCTGCTTTCCTTAAAGCCCTGTACTTCTATAAAACTTGGATCAACGGGTAAGAAAGCAATTGAAAATGGGAAAGTTCTACTGTAAATCTAAGGGGGAAAATAAGGCCCTTAATGACAAATATCTTGTTTACAGTCTATAGGCCTTAAATATGGACTTATCTTTATGAAATTTGGTCAGAATGTTTGTCAGTTCACAAAGATGAACCCCTTTTGAAATTTTTTGAGGATCCATTTTAAATCAGGAAAAAGTGTTCAAAATAACAATTATCTTGTTTAGTCTCTTAGAGGCCACAAATACAGTCTATTATCTTCACGAAACTTGGACAGAATGTTTGTCTTGTCATAAGGATGAACCCTATTGAAACTGGGAAAGTTCCATTTGAAATCATGGTATACTAAGTGGCCTTAATGATAATTATCTTGTTTACACTCTAGTTACACTCAAGAGGCAAAAAATATATCAAGAGGATGAAAGTGCGGTGAGTGATATATGATAATCATGGTCCTCTTGTTTATCATATGTCAAAGTTTTGGCTCAATTTTAAATAAGGTTTGGACTTTTTTTCTTTTTTTTTCTTTAGAAATTAGATCCGCAACACAGCCTGGCTGTGCACTTAAAATTGAGTTTATGCCATAGTTTAAACAAAAGTGGTTTTTGAGCATTCTCTATCACTCAACAGAATTACACAATTTTTGAAGAACAATAGTGCAGCTGGGATTCTTTGCCTAATATTAATGGCTCGGTGCGAAACAGTTGTCACTCCCAATAAACGTATAGAAAGTAACAAATGTTTTGCACTCAGCCATCGATATAATGTTGTCCCAAAAGGGTTCTGTAACTAGCAATATTAGATATAAAACATATTACATTTTGGACTATTAAAAACCATGATTAAGTTTCATCAAACATGAGTGGAGAGAGCTCCCCATTAAATGTAGAATTTATGATCCAATTTATGAAGCCTACCCTTACCTTACCATTCAGAATTTGATGGCTCAGCGCAAACAATTAGTACTGCCTATAAACATATAGGCAGTTACAACTGTTTTGCACTGAGCAATCAAATTACTGCAACCCTAGATATACTCCCAGGAGAATGTTACGGCAGAGTTGTGGAATTTCTTTTCCTGACCAATGTCTGACACAGGCTTTTCTATTTGGGAACAAGAAAATACCTGGACAAATCATGGAATGGTCCAAAATAGATCTTGGATATAAATCATCCTGATTTTTGTATCTTTGTTACATGTAGAAACAGTTTTTAATGGTAAAAAGGCTGTTTTCTCAAATATTATTCTATATGTATAATATATCATATGTATGCTACATTATTATACCCCCCCCCCCCACCTACGAAGTAGAGGGGGGTATATTGTTTTCACCATGTCTGTCTGTCCATCCGTCCATCAATCAGTGTGTCCCTTCCGTCCGTTTGTCTGTCCGTAGACCTTTTCGTTTCTGGACTCTAACTCAAGAACCAAGTGACCTAGAATCATGAAACTTTATGCAATGTTGCTTATGACCCAAGGAAGTGCCCTATTGTTTTTGGGTCACATAAGTCAAAGTTTAAGGTCACAGTCAATTTTTGTTTAATTTTCTTTTCCAGACTCTAACTCAAAAATGAAGCGACCTAGAATCATGAAACTTTATGCAAATACTACTTATGACCCATTGAAGTGTCCTTTTTGTTTTTAGGTCACATTGGTCAAAGTTCAAGGTCACAGTCAATTTTTGTTCAATTTTCGTTTCCAGACTCTAACTCAAAAACCAAGCAACCTAGAATCATGAAACTAAATGCAAATGTTGCTTATGACTCAAGGAAGTGCCCTTTTGTTTTGGGGTCACATAGGTCAAAGTTCAAGGTCACAGTAAATTTTTGTTCAATTTATGTTTCCGGACTCTAACTCAAAATTCAAGCAACCTAGAATCATGAAACTTTATGCAAATGCTGCATATGACCTCAATATCTGTTACAAACACATCCTGCACTAATAGCACTTGTCAAAGTACTTGTAGGGGGTATGAGTCTGCTCTGCGACAGTTCTGGTTGACTTTTGGTCTGCACAATAAATTCAGAAATAACTATGTGTCCTGCACAATATATTACAAAAGCAAATCTTTTGTTTTCACTCTCATGTTACAGAAGCATTTTTGAGAGCATGCAAAATAAATTACAGCAGTAACATTTTGGACCTGAACAATACATTACAGAAACAATACATTTCAGAAGTAACATATAGTAGCCCTCCTGTACAATAATTTTGTTACAGCAATAACATTAAAAGTACATACACTATTATAAATGTAGTTACAGCAGCAACATTGTTGTCCTGAACATTTAAAAAATAGCAGACCAAATAAAACTGATGTTACAACAGTAATGTGGTCTGCCTGGACAATATGTTGTATCAGTAACATAACTGGCGTGAAGAATACATTCCAGGGGCCGTATTCACCAACGCATTTTGCATCAATTTAGCACACTAAATCCCAAGAATAAAGAATTTAGAATTTAGTACGTATTCACCAACCCATTCTAAATTACGGAATGGACTAAATTCTTAAGAATAAAGTCGTTTTTCCAAGTCTTATACCTACCGTGCTAAATGTGAAAAAATGGCGACCGTCCGCCTCGCTTCGGATGGAAAACATTGTTTTATATCAAAGTATTGACAAATAACATGTCAAAATAGAAAGAAATTCCCATTAATTTTCCTTTCTGACACATATTTTATGTTTTCGGTCGAATTATTTATCGAATGACGTCAAACACATTTGTGACGCAATCTAACCTTGAAGTGTATGTTTACATACCGACAGAATGTTAAATTTTACAATATTCTTGGCGAGTTTTCAGGGATTTCACGTTGGATTTACATTCACAAGGGAGGAGGATGGTTAAGGAGTAATATATTTTAAGCGAAGTAAATTTTTCAGGGGTGGTGGTGTGTGGATAGGAACAAGACAAATGGACGAAAGATTACGAAGGCAGATTGTCATTTCAACTCGAGCAATAGAAAACTTGGTGCATTTTTACTCAAGATTCTATTTGTTTGGGTGCCGATACTTTCTGCATAGCAACATCATGAACATGGGAAAAGTTAAAGGAGAGAGATTATAATTCTCACATCTTCAAAAGCGAATTGTTTTTATTGAAAAGTTGGAAAGCTCTCTCGGTGAAAGATTTAGGTAGGAATCATGTTGACCTCGTTGCAAAGTTTGTGTTGAATTTAGTTGGGTTTTTTTTTTCTTGTTCAATGTTTCATTTCTTATTGTGAAGTTTAATTTTGGTATTGGAACAACCATACTGGCGTAAATCACTTATTACTACTCATAAATAATCGCCTTATTTACTCTATAAAAATGATACACAATTTGTCAATCGAAAATCTAAATCCCGTAACTACAGCGAGATATTTCACGTTTTTTATCGAGTGCTAGATAAACACATTTGTTTCTCTCAACTGTAATCGAGGTTATTATTGCTAATTTAATTGATCTTTGCATTCACCCAATCCATTGCTCAACAAGATATTGAATTTTTAGATATGATTATTCAATTACATGAAAATGTCATTTGAAAAAAAGGAGGGAAATTAAGAGTGAAGGCAAAAACTTAATGGTTACTCTTTTCATTTGCGCCTCGTCAAAATTGGGGAACCATCGTAAGTCTGTGGCCGCTTAAGTAGTGTACAAACCGTTCTAAATTAAGTCTATTCTAAATTGCGTTGGTGAATGCACACTTTAGTTCATTCTTGGGAAAGTCCAGACTTGGCAATTTAGCCTAAACTAAATTCTAAAATTTAGAATAGGTTGGTGAATACGACCCCTGAAGTTACATGGATGACCTACACAATACTGATGTTACAGCATTTGTTGATGACCAGGACAGCAGCAGTAATATTGTTGGCCTGCACAATACATTCAGAAGTTATATGGCTGACATTAGCAATACTGATGTTACATCAATTATGTTATTAGCCTCGACAATATGTTATATTGATTACATTGTTGGCCTAAACAAAACATTCCAGAAGTTACATGGACGACCTATGCAATACTAATGTTACAGCAGTAACTTAGTCGTCCTGGAAAATATGTTGCAGAAGTAACATTGTTGGTCTTATCAATACATTTCATAAGCTACATGACTGACTTTCACAATACTTATGTTACAGCAGTTACTTTGTTGGCCTTGATAATTTGTTGCAACAATTTCCCATACCCTTTTATGAGTGAATCTTTCTATTAGTTTGTGATTTCTTTCTCTTCTTTCTTCTAGGGCTGACTATCGAGTTCAAAATTAGTATCACGATAGTATTGCGATAGTAAAGTTGCTATTGGAATAGTAACTGCAATAGTAAGAAAACTATTGCAATACTATCACAATAGTTGATTTACAGAAAAAATAGTAAATAATCAAAGTCAAAGCGTCCACCTTTTGTTAGACAGTAATTTTATATGGGTCTTGTAAGAGGTGGACGGACGTTTTGGCCACGGACGTTTTGGCCACGGACGTTTTGGCCACAATATTTTCAATATAGGACCTTTTGGCCAAAAAATATAAGTTGGGAGAATAAGTTATTATATGTAATTTAAATAATGTTATAGTTGTTATTTTAGTCATTTTGATAATAAAATAGATTTTTTTCACCATTTTGATGTATCTGAAGAAGAATAAAAAAATATCTTTATTATACAAAGATAATGAATAATAAATTGAAAATACTTTGAAAATTTATTATCTATACATATTTCTTTCAGAAATTACATAAAAATATAGGATAAACAACATGAAATATTTTCAAAAAGCACAATTAAAACATTTCTTTTGAACATAACTATTTATTCAAATCATCTATCAACTAGTAATGTAAGAATATAAATAATACCCAATTAGTGAACAAAAGATAACACAGAAAATGCTACATGTAATTAAAAGCAAGTTTGTTAAATTCTATATTCAACCTTTAATTGATCATTAAAAACAATTTAATAGAGATTAAGAGATTCCCCCATCAGCCCCCCCCCCATACTTTAGCCTGACTATGGAATGAGAAATAGGATAGTTCCATATTCAATATCTAAATTACAAAAAATAAATTCTTCATAATAAAAAATAATTAATCATCTAATATGAGGGAAAAATCTTAAAAAACAACAATCAACTTCAAATCTCAATTAAATATTTGGCCAAAAACATATATTTTTAGCTCACCTGAGCACATCGTGCTCAAGGTGAGCTTTTGTGATCATTGGATGTCCGTCGTCCGTCGTGCGTCGTCCGTCGTCAGACGTCAACAATTTTGGTGTTTACACTCTAGAGGCCACAAATATGGACCAATCATCATGAAATTTTGTCAGAATGTTCTCCAGGTCGCAAGGATGAACCCTATTGAAAATGGGAAGGATCCATGCCATATCACGGGAAAAGGGGCCTAAAAGACAATTTTCTCGTTTACACTTTAGAGGCCACAAATATGGTCCAAACTTCACGAAACTTGGTCAGAATGTTGGTAAGGTCACAAGGATGAACCCTTTTGAAAATGGGAAGGATCCATGCCATATCACAGGAAAAGGGGCCTTAATGACAATTTTCTTGTTTACACTCTAGTGGCCACAAATATGGTCCAATCTTCATGAAACTTGGTCAGAATGTTTGCTAGGTCTCAAAGATGAACCCTATTTAAAATGGGAAGGATCCATGCCATATCACAGGAAAAGGGGCCTTAATGACATTATTTTTGTTTACACTCTAGAAGCCACAAATATGGTCCAATTATCATGAAACTTATTCGGAATGTTTGTTAGGTCATGAGGATGAACTCTTTTGAAAATGGGAAGGATCCGTGCCATATCATGGGAAAAGGGGCCTTAATGATAATTATTTTTGTTTACACTCTAGTAGCCACAAATATGGTCCAATCATCATGAAATGTGGTCGGAATGTTTGTTAGGTCATGAGGATGAACTCTTTTGAAAATGGGAAGGATCCATGCCATATCACAGGAAAAGGGGCTTTAATGACAATTTTCTTTTTAGAGCTCCAGACGCAACAAATATTGTCCAATCTTCACAAAACTTGGTCAAAATGTTTGAAAGGTCACAAAAATGAACTCTGTTGAAAATGGGAAGGATTCATGCCATATCACAGGAAAAGGAGTCTTAATGATAATTTACTTGAAATAAATCTAATGGCCGCAAATATGGCCCAAACTTGGTGAAACTTGGTTTTATGTAAAAAACTATCTTCTTTAAGACATCTGCCTTTTTATACGCCCGTCGAAGACGGGACGTATTATGGGATCACCCGTGGCGTCCGGGCGTCCGGGCGTCCGGGTGTCTGGGCGTCCGGGCGTCCGGGCGTCCGGCGGCGTCCACTTCTTTGTCCGGAGCATAACTCTGTCACTTGAAGTCCGATCGACTTCAAACTTGGCAATTGTATTCTTCTCATCATTACGGAGTGCAGTGCAAAAGAACCATAACTCTACCTGGCCTATTTTTTGAGTTATTGCCCTTTGTTGTTTTTCAGACTTGAATCTTGTCCGGAGTATATCTCTTAAAGTATAATAGCTAGGATCATGAAACTTCATGGGTGTATAGATCTCACCAAGGGGGAGTGCAGTGCACAAGAACCATAACTCTACCTGGCCTATTTTTTGAGTTATTGCCCTTTGTTGTTTTTCAGACTAGAATCTTGTCCGGAGTATATCTCTAAAAGTATAAAAGCTAGGATCATGAAACTTCATGGGTGTATAGATCTCACCAAGGGGGAGTGCAGTGCTCAAGAACCATAACTCTACCTGGCCTATTTTTTGAGTTATTGCCCTTTGTTGTTTTTCAGACTTGAATCTTGTCTGGAGTATATCTCTTAAAGTATAATAGCTAGGATCATGAAACTTCATGGGTGTATAGATCTCACCAAGGGGGAGTGCAGTGCACAAGAACCATAACTCTACCTGGCCTATTTTTTGAGTTATTGCCCTTTGTTGTTTTTCAGACTTGAATCTTGTCTGGAGTATACCTCTTAAAGTATAATAGCTAGGATCATGAAACTTCATGGGTGTATAGATCTTACCAAGGGGGAGTGCAGTGCACAAGAACCATAACTCTACCTGGCCTATTTTTTGAGTTATTGCCTTTTGTTGTTTTTCATACTAGAATCTTCTCCGGAGTATACCTCTTACCTTTGTCCATCTGTCTCTCTACACAAAACATGACAAAATATATTCATTCAAAATAACCTCAGTTCTATTCAAACCCCCAGTTAATACTAAGCAGTGTGACGGGCGTATCTTGTGACAATTTGGCACATTGTTACTTGATGTGATGTTC
Organism: Fragum whitleyi; assembly: GCA_948146395.1. Lineage (NCBI taxonomy): Eukaryota > Metazoa > Mollusca > Bivalvia > Cardiida > Cardiidae > Fragum > Fragum whitleyi. The sequence continues at coordinate 12,632,717 of OX411555.1, forward strand.
AAGTGATCAATGAGAGTCAGGTGAGAGATCTAGGACCATCATGGTCCTCTTGTTTTAAAAGAACTTAACCACTTTTCCCACACAAATTTTGTTAAAGGTATAATATTTTTATCAGGTAACTACACTTCTTATGTGGATAAAAAGTTCAATGAAAAGAAACAAATAAAGAATAACATTACATGTTTATATACTTTCTTATACCAATATAATAGAAATTTGGCCAAAAGGTCCTACTTTGAAAAACATTGTGGCCAAAACGTCCTGGCCAAAACGTCCTAGCCAAAACATCCGTGGCCAAAACGTCCTATATTCCTTGTAAGATCCTGTTTACCTTGTTATAGTCCGTTTGACTTCTATATGGACCAACCTTTTCATCAATTACATAAAATTGCGTTTGAATA